>CM047899.1:9463413-9824081 GCA_026229545.1 Pistacia atlantica | reverse complement strand
CATCGTCAGAGTTCGAGCTTGAAACTTGGCCGCGGTGGACGAATCGTTTGCGAGGCTCAAGAAACGGCCGTTGAAGGTCAGGATCGTGCTTATTTTTTATTATCAGTTTAATTATTTATCTTTTCAGATTTTAGTTGTTAAGTATCGGTTGAATTATTTATCTTCTCCGGAATATGTTTGTGTTTTCTTAAAATTGAAAAGTGGAAAATTTTGCCACTTTTTGTGTGCTTGTTTTGGATCATAATATTCCAAAATAGTTAATTAGAAACGTAACTCGCTAATAATTGTTTGTCTGTGAATGATGATGGAAGATAGAGAGAATTTTGTAAAAGCGCTTTCTGTAAAAGCCCTTGAATGCTTCTTACCTAGAAAGAGCTTTTAAGATCCAAAAAGCGTTTATCAATTGCAGTATTAGCTTACAATCATCATTATCATCATGTGTTTCTTGATTTTATTTATTTATCATTTAGTTAAAGCAACTTTACAACATTGTGAGAAGAATATCACTAATAAAAACAAGTTAATGTATTGTTTTCTTGAAACTTACAGTGCCGGCAGTCTCTGATTCAACATGGCAATCACTTGTACTGGAATCTGAATTCCCGGTTTTGGTTGAATTCTGGGCTCCGTGGTGTGGACCCTGCCGGATGATCCACCCAGGTAATTAATGAGCTCTCCAAACAGTATGCCGGGAAGCTTAAATGCTACAAAGTGAATACTGATGAGAGCCCTTCAATTGCTACTCGATATGGGATTCGGAGCATCCCAACCGTTATTATATTCAAGAATGGGGATAAGAAAGATACAGTCATCGGTGCTGTTCCTAAATCCACTTTGACCACCAGCATTGAGAAATTCTTATAGACATGATAAGGAAAGAGCACCTTTGCTGGAAATTCTCGCTTTGTGGCATTTGTTTGTTTTGGGTTGTAGCTTCCAGTGCCCTGAGATGAGATACTTTGCTCTGACAATAAAGTTCTATCTGCACCTGTATAGTCATTAGATGCAACTGTATGTTTTGATTTCTTAGTAAAGTTAGTTGCTTATATATTTTCTTACTTATATTATATGATTGTCTCTCTTGGAAGTTTCTTCTCATCCACATGGATGATTGCTCTCGCTTGGCTTATTTATGTTTGCTTCCTGTTGAAGATCTTGGTTTGTTGTGATTGGGAGTTTGGACCTCTGGGTATGTAAAAGGGTTAATTTGGACTTAATTGTCATCTCTGCTTATACGGTGAGCAACATTTAGCTAAACTGAAATAAAGATGTTTTAGGAACTGTCTTATATGTGCCAAATGTAGTAGAATCTTTGCTCTAATTATTTCTTCTACTTCTGTGTATGTGAGAGAGAAATGCGGAGGGGTTTGGTTAAATTATAGATAATCATTTTTTGGTTCCTTTGTTGTTGGGAGTCCTCATCCCTTGCAGCCCACTTCCTCTCTTAACGTTAAACATAATTTTGCAGTTCTTTTTTTTTCATTTGGCCGCTTAATTTCTTAAAAATTATTAGGATTGAGGTGAATTCACTTAAGATGTGTTGGATGATTTGGATAATTTGCAATTTTGTTTGATAAATGGGAATGAAGAAGACGGGCAGGAGAACACTAGAATTTTATTTATTTATTGTCAATGATAATTTCCTCTGTTGAAATTTGTTTTCGTTGTGTTAGTGGTGATGTACTAGGGAGGACCAAAGTCAAAAGACTTTCATAGGAAATTGATGATAACTAATTAGTTCGCTTGAGAGCATCCAGTGCTTTATAGTTTTTATTAGTCATGGACTTGTTCTATTCATATTTTGGTGTGTGCTCAAACAAGGAAGATAAAGGATTCAATTTGGGTTTACTCAGAGGGTAAACCCGTCCTACACAAATGAACTCTAAGACTTGAATTTTTCTTTTCCTTTATTAATGTCTAAGGCCACGTTTAAATACATAAAAGTAAAATAACTGACAGCAAGATTTTCCTCAACAAATCTGAGCAAAGTCTAAGGGATTATTGCCTACTTAAAAGTGCAACTTAAACTAACAATATATCTCAACAACTTGAGTATTGTCTCTTTGACTTATTCAAAAAAGAACAACTACGTGGAATAAGTGGGAAAATTAGGTGGCATAACAAGAGTTGCTTGTACACATATCAGACCCTCCCTGTCAAGGAACCTTGTCCCCAAGGTTCAGATCTGAAATTCCCTTTTTAAGTTTAAGAGTCTTTCCCATGTAGCCTCATTCGTACTAGAGCCAGACCATTGAACTTAGAACTTCAATGATATTACGCCTTCATGTTTGGACTATCTTTTTAGCCAAAATTTGTTTAAGGAACAGGTTATAGCTCTCCAGTGCATGCAATTTCTGGCAGATTGATCAATGGAACCACTTTACTACCAACCTTGGGTTTGAGCTGCGAAACATGAAAGATGGGGTGTATTTTGGAGTCTTCCGATAGTTATAATCGATAAGCTACGCTGCCAATTCGTTTAAGGACTTTATAGGGGCCATAAAATCGCGGGACTAGTTTCAAAGAGCGACGAATTGCCAATGAAGTTTGTCGGTACAACTGTAATCTTAAATAGACAAAATCTCCGGATGAAACTCCCGATCAGTACGCTTAGGGTCTACAAACAACTTCATTCGATTTTGTGCTGCTGAAAGATTTTCACGCAATCGGTGGAGAATTTGCTCTCTGCTCTTGAGGTGTTCAGCCATGTTGGAGGGAAAAGTGGTGTCTCCTGAATAAGATGAAATTAGTGGGGGTGGGTAGCCGTAAACTGCTTCAAAAGGAGAAATATCAGATGATGAGTTGGTATTAGTGTTGTGCCACCATTCTGCCAATGGTAACCAGTTGCTCCAATCTTTAGGACGAAGACCTGCAAAACACCTTAAATAGTTTTCAAGACAGAGATTAACTACCTCAGGTTGTCCATCGGATTGAGGATGGTATGCAGTGTTAAAGCAAAGATGAGTCCCATTGAGCTTAAAAAATTCCTTCCAAAAAGAACTAAGAAATAGTCTATCACGATTAGACACAATTGATTTAGGCATCCTATTCAATTTGAATATATTATCAAGAAAGACCTTGGCCACAAATTGGGCTATATAAGGAATGTGCCAAAGCAATTAAGTGGGCATATTTGGATAATCTATCAACAATAACCATGATAACATCATAACCATTTGATTTAGGGAGCCCCTGTTATGAAATCCATTGAGATATCAGTCCATATTTGGGTAGGAATTGGCAAAGGCTGAAGGAGTCCTGCTGGACTTGTATCCATGGATTTTACTCATTGGCACAGTCACATTCTTTGACAAAGTCACGTACCGAATTTCGCATCTCGGACCAATAGAAATTTTGCCGCAGATTTTGTAGAGTTTGATGAAATCCAGAGTGTCCAAATGTAGGGTAGAGTGGAACTCATGCAACAATTTTTCTTGAACAGGAGAGGTGGGGCCCAAATAAATCCTTTGCTTATAAAAAAAGAATCCCATTATGAACAACAAATTTCACTTTATCAAGAATTCCATCCTCATATTGTTTGAGTTTGGTTTGAACATCTTGATCATTTGCATATGAGGCACGTATCTCATCTAACCAGCTTGGGATCACTTGTGATAAGGATAAACAAGTTGAAGAGAATTCCCTACGTGATAAAGCATCTGCAGCTGGATTCAAAGAGCCTTTTCGATATTCAACCTTGAAATCATATCCCAAAAGTTTAGTTAACTACCATTGTTGTATTGGCGTACCCACTCGTTGCTCCAGCGGATACTTTAAACTGTGATGATCTGTCTTGATAATGAATCGATTGTTAAAAGGTAAGGACACCATTTATTCACTGCCAAAACTAAAGCAAGCAGTTTCTTCTCATATGTAGAGAAAAAAAAAATTTTCCCTTGCAATTTTTGGCTAAGGAAGGCAAGTGGTCTCCCTGCTTGCATTAGAACTGCCCCAATCCTAGCACCTGAAGCATCACATTCAATAATAAAAGGCTTTGAAAAATTAGGAAGAGAGAGAACCGAAGGATTAACCATTGCTTGTTTGAGTGCATCAAATGCTTGGCGTACTTCATGATTCCAATTGAAAGGAATCCTTCTTTAACATATTTGTGAGAGGAGCTGCCAACTTACCATAATTCTGAATAAATTTTCTAGAATAGCCGCTTAATTCCAAGAAACCCACTTAATGCCTTAACAGAACTAGGTAATGGCCAAGATTGTATGCATTCAATTTTCTTATTATCCACTGATAATCCATCTGAACTGATTGTATGCCCCAAATAGTCAATTCATTGGCATCCAAATCAACATTTTGATAGCTTGGCAAAAAGCTTATGTTGACAAAGAACTTCAAGTACAGGTTCAAGATGCACCACATGATCAGAGAGTGATTGAATATAAATCAGGATATCGTCAAAAAATACTAAGACATATTTTCTCAAAAATGGACAAAATATTTCATTCATTAGAATTTGAAAAGTAAATGGAGCATTTGAAAACCGAAAGGCATGACAAGAAACTCGTAATGCCCGTCCTGGGTGCGGAAGGCTATCTTATGAACATCCTCTAGTGCAACTCGAATTTGGTGGTAGCCTAATCGAAGATCCAATTTTGAAAAAAAATTTGATCCACTTAATTCATCAAGAAACTTGTCCACCACCGGTATAGGAAAGCGATATTTGATTGTGACATTATTAAAGGCCCTATAATTAACACACATTCGCCAACTTCCATTTGTTTTTTGCACCAAAAGGACTGGAGATGAGTATGGGCTCTGGCTAGGCTGAATAACACCATCGTGAAGCAACTTTTTCACAATTTTCTCAATTTTAGCTTTTTGAAAATATGGATAACGGTATGGCCGCATATTTGTAGGTTGAGCTCCTTCAAGAAGCGGGATTTTATGATTATGGGTTCAGTTAGGAGGAAGGCCCATTGGAATGGAGAAAACATCATGGAAATCATTTAGGACCTTTTGAAGTAATGGGTGTGGAGTTGGATAGGTGTCAAGTTCTTGGATGGAGCATGACTCCTCTTTTGGAAGACTTCTCAAGGGAGTGACAATCTAAGATAGATATGTCTTTAGTAGTAGCTCTTGTGAGTGTGTGTGAATTATCCTTTAACCAAAATTTCATGCTTAGACGGGAAAAATCCTAGACAATAGGCCCAAGTGTTTGAAGCCAAAAGGTTCCAAGTACAATGTCACACTCGCCCAAAGGAAGAAGATAAAAAATATGTAACCATAGGAATGCCTTGAACTGAAAGCTTTGTGTTTGAGCATTTACCTTCACTAGATAGTTTATCCCTATTGGCTACCATAACAGTGAAGTTGGTGGTTTGAGAAATGGGTAGGTTGGCTTTTTTAGCAATCGACGGATCCATGAAGTTATGGGTATTGCCTGAGTCAATTAAAATAAAAGCAGAGCGGTTAGCAACGGTGCCAGTAACTCGCATAGTTTGTGGCATTTGTACACCTGAAATGGCATGGAGTAAGATTGTTGGGGGCGGACTAACTGGGCTATCGTCATCTGAACAATATATATCACTATCTTCTTGCCCTTCCAAAAAGAAAAAAGTAAGTGTCTTGCATTTGTGTCCTGGCCCCAATTTTTCATCACAATAATAGCACAAGCCCTTGTCTCTTCTTGCTTTCATCTCATCATAAGAAAGTCTTTGAGGCTTGAGAGAAGGTGATGGCTTGGTGGGTGTAATGGCAACAAATGTAGTGGGCTTATTGGGAGTTGAGAAGCTTCTTCGATCCTTACAATGGTGTTTCTCTTGCAGTCGAGCTAGGCCAATTGCTTCTTTCAAGGATGTAGGACGAAGTAGTTTTACCATCCCTTTAATATCATCTCGTGGTCCACTGACAAAGGTACGATCAAGGAATCTATCTAGAAGTCCATCAACCACGTTGGGCAAGTTTCTCAAATTGAGTTTGATACATCGCAACTGTAGAGGTTTTGGCGTAACTTAGTGATTTCACCCTCAGGATCTTCATATTCAGTGGGGCTGAACCTTTTTTCTAGAGACTAAACCAAGGATGCCCAATCAGACAATTCTCCTACATGTTGGAGATACTTGAAATAAGATAGTGCTTCTCCTTTCAAATAAAAAGATCCATAAAGGAGTCTTTGGGGAGTAGGAATTTGGTACAAGAGGAAGAATTGATCTGCTAGTAATATCCATCCCAAAGGATCCTCAGTACCAGCATACTTGTAGAGATCAATTTTTGGGGTTAGTGGTTAACGATAATTATCGTCGACAAATAATGGATTGCGAGTGGATGAAGAAGAGGGACCTTTTGGTTGCTCAGGGTGAGGGGCCTTTAAAAGTCTCTCTAGAGCAAGAGTGATGGAAGTGAGTTGTCGTCGAACATCATTTAGGGAAGATTTTGTGTTGTTGGAGCTTTCCTCTAAACGTTGTAAGGAAGCAGTATGATGGGCTACCACTTTAGAAAGTTCGCGATAGCAAGTACGGGGAAGATCTTGCTCTGCCATGAAAGCAGGATTCGACTCGATACCACTTTGGTGTGTGCTCAAACAAGGAAGATAAAAGGATTTGATTTGGGTTTTACTTAGAGGGTAACCCGTCCTCCACAAATGAACTCTAAGGACTTGAATTTTTCTTTTCCTTCATTAATGTCTAAGACCACGTTTAAATACATAAAATAAAATAATTGACAACAAGATTTCCTCAACAAATCCGAGCAAATCTGAGAGATTATTGCCTACTTAAAAGTGCAGCTAAGCTAACAATATATCTTAACAACTTGAGAGAATATTGTCTCATTGACTTATTCAAAAAAGAACAACTACATGGAGTAAGTGGGAAAATTAGGTGGCATAATAGGAGTTGCTTATACACATATCATATTTTTATAGGGTTCTTTTAAACTATTGCTTTAAGGGTTTATTTCTATGAACATTGGCACTGTTTGCATATTTTACATGGAGTTCCATGGCTAAAAGAAAAATTAATAAGAAATGTAAGCAAAAAGATTTTCTTATTTTTTACAGATTCAAACAATTGCATATGGAATCAAAGGAGGGGGATTCAAATGAGGTTTCTAGTGTTACGGTTAAGAGTTTTACATTTAAAAGACTAACCTATTAGGTTGAGGGATTTTCTCCTTTTATAAGGCCTAGAGTCCAATATGCTTTCAACGTGGGATTCGTTACATTTTTCCCCCACTCAACAATCCTGTGAGTCTATGATGTCGTCGTCATATGTGGGCCCCCTGCTTATCTTATTTAGAATTGTCATATCATTTATGAAAGAGTAAACCACATTTTCCCACCCAAGGTTTGGCGAATTTGCAAGTTCCCACCCCTAGTTTCATAAATTGTAGATTCCCTACCCTTAAATTAACAGAAAACTATTTAATCTAACAGTTAAATGGGTAAAATGGTCATTTCAAATATGAAAATTTCAAAACAACCCTTCACTTGTCAAATTCACCCCACCGAAAAATTTTAAAATAACTCTTCACTTCTCAAATTCACCCCACCCAGCGATTCCAAGCCATTCTAGCCTATTTTCGGCATAATCGACCCCTACCGACACCACCATTATAATCCCCTCAAACCCCACATGAAAACCCCTTAACCTTCCCCGCCTAATTGAACCCCCCAATCATCGGTCGTCGCTTTTAGTATCAATCGGCGTTTCATCCAAATTCCAATAGGTCTCGCACCGAAAACCACCCCCAAGACCACTAATAGCATTGCAGGCTTGCCCCCACCAAAACCCTCAACGTTGCCGAATTGCAATTGCCCGCCAATCGCCGCCGCCGCCTCTTCCTTAGGTTTTCGCGTTTTGTTGCCCCTTTCTATCCAAATTCTGGCACCTCGCCGAGGTGCAATCAAGTGGAAAAGTTAAGGCCTTAGGCATTTTGGTGAGGAGGATAAGAGGGTGATGATGGTGGTGTAAGGAGGTCCAATGGTGTTAGAATCAAGCCAGATTTTTGGCTTGGCCGAGATCTCCTTTGGAGTTATTTGAGATATAGGGGTTATTTTGAGAGAAAAGTAACGGTATTAATTTAAGGGTATGGGAATCTATAATTTATGAAACCAGGGGTGGGAACTTGCAGATTCGCCAAATCCTTGGGTGGGATAATGTCGTTTACACTTTATGAAATTACTAATTCATTTGCATTTCAACACCACATAGGATCACATATTACTTAGGACGACAATGTTGGGATAAATAATAGAGTAATACTACACTTACAAAAAATTTTACAAATATCTCCATACAAAATGATGTGGTAAAAATTGAATGGAAAAGTGAATTGAATGAGTTTGACTTTTTGTTTCACTCTTCCATTCATTTTTTGCCTCTTCACTTTGTATGGAAAATCTTTGTAAGATTTTTTGTAATTATAGTATTATTGTAAATAATATTATTGTTTGACAAGTTGTATGATACTTTGCCTATCGGTAGAAGATATTGGTTTCGCTTGCCAAAGATTAATGAAAAAAGAAAATATTGAACTAATAATGATTTTGATATTTTCTCAACACTTGAGTTTCTCTGCATATGCATGCTTATTGTTTCTCTTATAGCACATTCAACAACTTGACTTTTTAACTTTAACATATATCACAAGGCTAAAATCAGAGAAAACGGGAGAAGAGATTACTTCACTTGTTATCATTCAGGTTTGGGGTTTACTGTTTATATTTGCGTTTCATGGTGGATTTAATTACTTGAAACCCTGTAAAAGAAACATAACTCACCCATTTTTCTATTATACTTGATGCTGCCACCGGAATAATGACCATAAGAAAACTAAAATGGGAGTCCCAATTCTCAACTATTAACTAGCCACCTAAAAAAAGTGATCAACAGATTAAAATTATAATTATATATAATGATTGGGTGATTTGATCAAAACTTTTGAATATATTATTTAAGAGATTTTAAGTTTAAGTGCTAATAGAGGCTCCATTATAATTTTTACCTAATCTATAGTTTTAAGATTTTAAAAGATTAATTAAAAATCATGAAAGTTGGTCAAAATTTCTATTGAAGTCTCATATCGACTAAGCACGCTCAAGCCTATTGGGTTATAAGAGGAGATAATCCTCCCATTCAACAAGCCTTATTGGGTGAAGAGTCAGACCCACTTTAAATTCTAATATGGTATCAGAGTCCAGGTTCAATTGAGCTGAGCACTTGACCAGCGAGTGAGGAGTTAGAGCCAACAACTACCTTCCAATAACAAGCATGACCCAACATATGGGCTTGACCGTGAGAGGGTGTTGAAGTCTCACATCGACTAGACACGCTCAAGTCTATTGGGTTATAAGAGAAGGTAATCTTCCCATTTAACAAGGTCTTATTAGGTGAGAGTCAGACTCACTTCAAATTCTAACAATTTCTCGGTTGTAGAAAAAAAAAAGTGCTAAAATTGTCCTTACCAGAGTCGATATATGATTGTAAAAGTTGCTAATTAATGATTTGTATACGTTGAAAATTTAGAGTTGGGATAAGCTCGAATATGTGACATGTCATCCCTGTTTTGTTTTACTAAAAGTCTAAAACGCTTTTGGGTTTTAACTTTATTATTATTTTTTAGAAACATTTTGATTTTTTCTAATTTAGTGCCAAAATTGTCAAATAACGTTATTCATATTGTATTTTAGTCATTTAAGATGTGGAAACACGTAACAGATCAGATTAAACTAAAATCAGAAGATTGTGATTATTATTTATAAGGTAATATTATTCTTATAATCTAATCTCATAATTTTTCTTTTATAAAATCGACGTGATATTTTATAATTGATCAATTTATAACTAATGTGATAAAAAAATTCATTAGAAATCAATTAAGAGTTGTCACGTTAGAATTATTAGAAAAAATTTAAGAGATTATATTGTAAGTATAATAATACCTAATAAATATTGACCTCAACTCTTCTAATTTTAATTTGATCTTATTTGGTGTTTTCACTTTTTAAATGACTAAAATAAATTAAACCCTACTTGATGAATTAAATAAATTCTGATTAGATTAAATTTTAATTTTTGAAAACATAATTATTAGTAGACCTATAAACCGTAATTGTGCTAACATTAGGAAATGATAAAAATCATGCCCTTTTTCGATTTTTTTTTTTACTTAAATATCACTATTAAATTAAATATCTCTAATGAGTATTGATATACAACTCTTTACAAAACGAATAATAAGAATTAGCAACAAAGGAATATTAAGAACAGTTAGGAGACAAATGTTTTGGTAGCTAACAAAATATATGTCAATACTCATTAGAGATATTTAATCTAATCAGAATTAACGTATTACTAATAAAAAATTAAATTCCCTTACTATTAACAAAATAACAAATCATCTAGCCTTAACGATTGGTCTAACAGATATTAAGGAGATTTATTCTCTTCATTGAGTTTCTAAGTTCAAGCCTTAGAGTCATCTATTACATTGTAATTTATCTAATTATTTGGGTTTATAAGGTGTTCAATAGATCTCGATGATTAGTTGAGATATGCTCAAATTTATCTGGACACTTTAGTTACCAAAAAAATAAAAAAATAAATAACAACTCATCTAAGTTCCTTCAAAAAGTCCTTTGTTTTTAATTTTTTTTTTATACGTGTATAAAAAATAAAATATTTTGTTTATACATGTTATTGAGTTATTAAGAAAGCAATGTTAAAGAGGTGAGAAAAAAAAAAAAAAAAAAGGGAGATTGTCGTAATTTGACACTCAGTTTGATTCATCAATCATCACAGGTATTAAAAAAGTGCAGAAAATTCTAGAAAGGTCAACATTGTCGGTGGGCCATCGTCAGATTGTCCAAACTTTCTTAGTCAACCGTCACGATCCTCACGATCTTCATCGTATTATAAAAATAATGCCACGTATATAGGGCGTACCATTCTTATCTGCACCGCAACAACATGTTTTTCTTGCTTACAAACACCAATGGCACGGCGGAACCCGGATCCCGGAAACTGTGTTGAGGGTCAAAGTGTAATATTTAACAAATAAATGCGCCTGAAGTATATAAAAATACACTTAGTAAAATTGTAAATTTAAGGAAGACAAACTGTTAAAATTGGAAAACTCTATTAATCATAAAACTAAATAATACTAGAATTCTTATCCAACAAATAATTTTAGAATCTTAGAAGATTAGTTAAAGTACGTATAAACTGGTTCGAACACCTCTAGTTAATAAAAAAAAAAAAAAGATATGTCACTAGTGGTGGCATAGATGGATGGTCAAATAATCCATTAATTAAATTAAACCGTGTTGAGGGTCAAAGTGTAATATTTAACAAATAAACAAGGGTAAAGAAAGTATACAAATTTTACTTAGCAAAATTGTAAATTTAAGGAAGATAAACTGTGAAAATTGAAAACTATATTAATCATAAAACTAAATAATACTGAAATTCTTATGCAGCCCATGGTTTCTGAATCTCAAAAAATTAATTAAAATACGTATAAACTGGTTCGAATACTTATAATGTGTAAATTAAAAAAAAAAAAAAAAAGAGATGTCACTGGTGGTGGCATAGATGGATGGTGAAAGAATTAGAAAGGTTGAGGCGTGCCACATACATTGGATGGTCACAAATCGCGATCAATATTTGATTTATGTTTAGTTAATTCATATTTAAAATACTTTAATTTATGGAGGATTTGTTTTAATCAATTAATTAATTATGAGTCAACATAACTGACTAGCGTGGAACATAAAAAACATGAAAATAAGTATTTAAGTAACACGAAATGCTCTAGTAGTTTCCTCAAGTATCAATTTCATTTTCAAATATTCTCTCAATTTTTCTAATAATTAATTAAAAAAATTAAAACTATATTTTCAAAAAATCTAAAATTTAAAATAAATCCTTATCATAGTTTATTAAATATTAACAATGAATAAATATTATCTAATTCAACAAATTTTATAACTATGTAATTCCAATGATTGATTTTTTGAAAACTATTTTTAAAATAACTGTTATTTAAATTAAGCTAGATTATTGAATTATAGTAATTCCAATTTTTATTTAATTTGAAATATTAATTAATAACCATTCTTAAATCATAATGAAACCTTCAAAAGTAGTCAAGCCATCTAGTGTTACTGATGGGGATTCCATTCCCTAAATGTGCAACTTGATTAGTTTACGGTTTTTAATCAAAAGAGGTTGGTCTGACGGACAAGGATATTTGTTCATCTTTTTTTAGTTTTTGGGCTCAAACCTTGGGATTATCTATTACAATAACATCGTGACTTATCTGATTCTTAGGGATTACAGGGTGTTTAATGGATTCTGAAGATTAGTTGAGATTTACGCAAACTGATTCGAACATCTCAGTTACCAAACAAAAAAAAAAAAAGCTTCAAAAGTGAGGAGATAACTCATAAAATAACTATGGTAACCACCCATTCAAAATAATAAAAAAGTTCCAAATTTATCTCATCATTTTAAGTAAAAATATAGTTAGATAAAGCCTAATCCAATTAAATTAATATAAACTTATTTAAGGTATTTTTTTGATAAATTTAAATTAATATCTAAACTCAACTACACTATTCTTGAACAGTTAACTGATAAATATTAAAGATTATAAATTATTTGAAATTTTGCATATTATCAATTAATAAAATTAAACCCATCAAATAAAACACTAATCCCATTCGACTAGAAACTTCTTAAATGGAAAGTTCTGATGAATTAACAATCTGATAAAAATAATATCATTCACACGTGTAAAGCACAAATCACATTAAAAGTAAAAAAAATAAAAATATCCCCAATAAAATATATACACGCCAAACGCGGCCTTAGTCTTACCACTTTATTATTTTATTTTTTTATACCAACCAAAACTGCATCTTGTAGCTGCTGTTATATATTCTGCCAAGACTTTCCTCTCTGCAAGCCAACAGTTTATCTTCACTTTTCAGTTTTCATTACACAACCACTTGTATTAACACATTGTTTCGTTTCATTATCTCCTCAATTCCCTCTCGGCCGTTTCTTTCAACGCCCCTTTTTATCTATCTTTGTTTCGCTTTCTAATTTGAAGCTTCACTTTCTATCTTTGTATCATTCCTTTGTAGCTTCGACTTGTTTCAGCCTTTTCTGTATCGGTATGTTCTCGTTTCTGTGTTTACGATTCTGGGTATTGCTTTGTTTTTAGTTTTGTGTTGTAAAGTTCTGGGTTTAGTTGTTTCTTGTTGGGTTTCTGTGTCGGTTTGTTGAAGAGTGGGTGAGTTTTTTTTCCCCCTAGAAATTATGATTTTGTGGATGAAACCTGTTTTGATTAGAAGCTTCAGTGAAGTTGGATGTGTGTTTTTTGATGGAAGCTGATTGAATGATATGATCGATTTTAAATTGAAAGACTTTTTTGGGTGATTTTGATGCCCTTTGTTTGGTTTCTGAGAAAATTTAGAAGGAATTAGAAATTTTAGATCTCAATATCAGTGTCTTCTTGGTTATGTATAATTTCTTTTTTATCATTAGAGAAGAAAAAAGATAATTGCTTTCTCATCAGATTGTTGGAGGATTGAACTGTTTTAGCCCTCTTTTTTGACCAACATATACAAGTTTATGCAATTTAGGAGAGTTTGTCTTGATTATAAATTCTTCAATCTCCCTACTTATTGAGATTGAGTTTATGTTCTATGTGAAAGAAATAACCTATTTATTTATTTTTTAATTTTGTTTAATTTTATTTTCCTTGTGTTTGAGAAAAATACTAAGGAAAGAATGCTGTTTGCAATTTTGATAATTTCTTTTTTAGCTCTAAGATGTTTTGTGTGAAAGTTTCTACTTGAAGAGGGCACGAGAATGGATTCCCAGTTAGCTATTATATTTCTTTCTTTGTGCCCAAGTGTTCCTCTGATATTACAGGTGCTTGGATAAAGCTAAATGCAGAGGGCTTTAAGGGCCCATCTTAAATCATGCTGGCTGGCTTTTCAGTCATCATCTTTTTCACTTTTTTATTTTTGGTGGGGATTGAAGATGATAGGCCTAATTCTTTATTCTTATATGTAATTGTGTAGTTGAACGATTTTTGCTTTAGCTAATGCGGAGTCTTCAGTACTTTAATATGATCACTTCCATTTAATATAATTTTGAACCTTATCATCTTTGTTTCCATTCTCTTTTGCTTGTCAAGATGCTTAGGGAATCAAATGATTAGTACTTTGTTTAGGACGGATGACTATTTGGTGGTCGACCTTGAACATAAAAAAGGCATTTCTTATTTTCTTAATGGGCCATTATGCATGTGTTGTCTATTTGTGTAGACAGTGAATGATTTGCTCCTGTTGTTTATTGATCAGTAGAATATATATCACAATGCACATGCATTCGACTTTTTAGGTGTATGTCTACTGAATGCATTTTCATATTATTAGTCCTTATGTCTATTTCCGTGTATAATTTCTAAGAAAATTTCCTTTTTATCACAGATTCCATGGCTAGGGAACAGAACTTATTTGAGCTGGAGGCTCACTATGAAACTGATCGAGATCATTTGCTCAAGCAGAAATTGAGTTCCATCTCCGCATCTACAGGGGTCTCTGAAAACAAAAGCAGCTGTTTTGAATGCAATATTTGCATAGACTCTGCACGTGATCCTGTAGTTACCCTCTGTGGTCATCTATATTGTTGGGCTTGCATTTATGAGTGGCTTCATGTCCCAACATCCTCTCAAGATGATGACAAACCGCAGCAGAATTGCCCCGTCTGTAAGGCTAACATTTCTCTTACTTCATTGGTTCCTCTCTATTGTCATGGAACATCCTCTTCTGAATCCGAATCCAAGAAGCATAGTTTGGGTGTGGCTGTGCCCAGTAGACCGCCTCCTATGTTGAACACTTCAATTACTTCCACTACAACATCCACCACACATCGAACTCCACAACTACATTCAGATCTCTTTCAGTCACGAACGCAGTCATTACATAACCCACAGTACTTTCCTCACCACTACGGTGGTTATGCAGCCATTGCAACGTCTAGTCTCAGTGGTATGGCAACAATTAGCTTTGTTAACCCACTGATGGGAATGTTTGGAGGGATGGTATTAGAGAGGATTTTTGGGAGTTCAGTCACGAGTTTGTCCGCGTATCCATCTCCACATCCTCTAATGACAAGTAGCAACCGTAGAATCAGGAGGCAGGAAGTGGAGATTGACAAGTCCCTTAACAGAGTATCAATCTTTCTTTTTTGTTGCTTAATTCTGTGTCTTCTTTTGTTCTGATCATATAATCTCTTAGCTTTAATCCTTTTCAAACTAAAACTATGAGATTGCGTGATTAACTATGGTACAGGGATACAAATCTTGTTAGAAGTTCCAAAGTCGAGTCCGAAACTTTTGTTAGAAAACTCTGCTATATTTCACGTGTAGATAATGTCATATTCTTCATTGTAAATTATTGTTTCTCTAAGTTTTTGCTTCTCTCCGTTTAGCATTCTTGACATTACTCTCTGAACTGGAAGGGTTGATTATCGAAACATGCTTCATTACATAAAATTTTCTAAAATGGGTGATCCTGATCTGAAAGGGAGAACTTTATATAGCGGGTAAACCCAAGTTAATCCAAATATAAAAAGGAGCCCAAAGTTAACTGGAATACTAATAGAATTCCAAATTACATAAGGAGATCTCTTATTACTCAAAAATTACGAAACTTTAAATAGCGGTTGACCCAAGTCTTCTTTTTATCTTGATTTTTACTCTCTGAAGAGCATGGAAATCGATAGAATAAGTTGTCTCCACGACTCAAGTTTTATACAAAATCTTCTCCTTTTCTTCCCGCAAAAGATGTTCTTCAAACAACCCTTCTCTCAAAGAGTTTGCAAGACTTATGGAAATCACTTCCTCATCTTGACTTTGATGAATCCGATTTTACTAATGAGAAAAGCTTTACCAACTTCGTGGATAAATTTCTGCTCCACCGTGGCAATTCAATCAGTATAATTAGACTTCGACTTCTATGCGGATTTGCGTCCAGAAGTTGTGAATTGGAGACCTGGATTAGTGCTGCAGTTACGGCAAGAGTTCAGGAGCTTCAACTCTGCTCTAAATACAAAGCCATCGGTGATGGCTTACCCTCTTCTTTATTCAATTGCAAGTCTTTGGTAACACTCAGACTGAACATCGGATATGTCGTTCGCTTTCCTGATAACTTTTGTTTCCCAAATATGAAGATCGTTGATTTCTGTGATGTGCACTTTGGCAAGAACTTCAGTGATCAACTGCTTAACAGCAAAAATCTTGAAGAAATATACTTCATGCATTGTAGAATCGACATTGATAATTCTTCTTCTCCGAGTTCACTTACTGTTCGAGAAGATGTAGTTGCAGATGATTCTCATTGTTCAGGGACTTTTCCCAATTTAAATAAAGCAACTATCGTGTTAGGAAAACATCCCGGCAAAGAGGAGGAAACTGGTTTCTGCGCTAGTAAATTCATCAAAACGCTTTCTAATTGTCCAATGTTCTGTACCTATCAAACGCATGTATTCAGGTATGTTTTCATATTCCTGAAATCATCTTTGCCGGATAATTCTGCGAACTCTTATCAACTCTTGTTACAGTTTCTAGCATAAACTAACTCTTACAGTAATTTTTCTCTTGCAGCTTTTGCAATATTGCGGAGGAAATTTATTGGATTATTTGCCAACTTTTTGCAATCTCAAGCGTTTGCAGCTTACTGTTAGTATTAAGGATGGTGATATAGGGGTGTTGAGTTGTCTGCTGGATCGCTCTCCTATTCTCGAATCCCTTCGGGATAAGATTTTTCAATTACAAATTCAGAAGTTTAGTTTCAAGATGTAACAGAAAACTGAAGCGAGGAGAGTATGCTCGACATTTGGAATACATTAGAATGGAACATTTTCGTGGAAGCAAGAACCAGGTTGAGCTGGTGAGATTCTTCTTAGCAAATGCACAAGTGTTGAAGAAGATGAGTCTTTATTCGGATAGAGAATTTCCGTTGTCGCTGGACTTATTTGAGTTTCCAAGACTGTCAACAAGTTGTGAAATGTTAATTTATTAGACTTTATGCCGAGAGGCATATTTATGAGAGGACTAGCCCAGACAAGTCTTCGGACAAAAAGAAATTGAAAATTTAAATAAAATTATTTTATAGATTCATAAAAAAATTATTATATATAAATAACATTTAGGGTTTATTTGGTTTAGGTTATCCTATTATCAGTAATGCCATCTTATATTATTTATATTATTATGTTTGATTAAGTAAAAAATATAAGATTTCAGTAATCTTTTAAAACTAATAGTAATTATTGTCGGTTACATGGGTGGTAATCTAAATACCACATTTTTTTTAGGTATTGTAAGATTATTTAGTAATTTTAATTTTATTAAATTTTACCTTTAACTATTAAAAATTTTTGGACAATAATGTTATTGTTTTGTAAACAATTTACAAAAAATATTAATGGACTTATTTTACAAAATTTTTAAGAAATAAACACCTTTAAACTTAAAAAAAATTAACCAAGACTAGTGGTTGGATTTGGCCTATCCATTCGCAGTGATTGGTCAAGGCTTTGGTTGACCATGCGCTAATCTAAGCTGTCTGCGGCCGACGACTAACGGTGGTGGCTAGGCGCAACAATAGGCTGGTGGCTAGGGTCTTTTATTAAATTTTTAAACTTTTATTATAAGGGTATACTATATAGGTTATTTAATTGCCTTTCTTTTTTTTCTTTATTATTATTATTTAGGATTATTTTTTAACCTCTTATATTTGAGATTTTATTAGAAAACCTCCCAACCATAATAGAAGTTTAACAAGTTTACATTTGAAATAGATTTGATCGTTTTCTGGTGATGGTGAAAACTGACAACGATGAGGGTGGCCAGAAGGTTGTTGGGGGTGTTTTAGATAAATTGTTTTTTCAGAACAAGGGTAATAATGTTAAAAAAAATTATTAGTTAGGGATAAAATAAAGTTGCTACTAAATTAAGATTACTAAACAGAGAAGTAGATGAAATAGAAGGAGAGACACGAAGAATTATGGGCGATGGTCAGTGATATAAGATTTGCTTAATTTTATTATATATATTGTTTGATTTATGTACTCTCAACCGTTGGATAAATCCAATGGCTGAGAGCTAGGTCCGGATTATGGTAAAATAAGGAATATCGTATTAGAGCCCCATATATATATATATATATATATGTATATATATATATATATATATATATATATATATATATATATATATATATGACTCCGTTTGATTCATTATTATGATAGTTTTTAGAATAATCTTTTGAAAAAAGTTAAATTTGTCAGATATTACGATGTAGGATTTAGAAATTAACAAAAATATCATCTATGTTTATTTATTTACTAAACACCTCTATAATAGAATATTAAAAGTTAACAAAAATATTTTAAATTCACCCATTAAATACGGACAGTCAGCCACCACCACCGGAGGGTGGTTGGAGTGTTTTTGCAATTTAAAAAAAAAATATTTGGAGGTATTTAGTTAAATTAACAAATTTAAGAGGTTTAAAAGAAATTAAAAAATATAAAATAATATTTTAAAAATAATGATATTTTACTATTTAACTTTTTAAAAAATATTAATAATAATATTTCCAAAATGAAACAAAGGGAGCCATAAACATTTGTCTTGAATTTAGAGTTTTTCAATCGGCAAGCATGTGCCTAAATAGTAATGGTACTTAATTTCTTTACTTACACACAATAAATGTCTACAACCAACCAAAAAAATGGACCCTCTTCACACATATATAAGAAGCTTCCTCTTTTTAAAAATAATTAAATTAAAAATTTCACTTGCAAACTGCTACTGCTACACAAACATATGCAATATTTTTCAACAGATAATTTCATGGCTTCTTCCTTTGTAATCTCTTTTCATTCATTGCATCATCTTTAAATGGAAGACCTTCAAATTATTTTAAACAACTTGATTCCCGGATATTCATGTGCTTTGCCTTTATGTCTCAGATTTCAGTTGTTTAAATTATGTTAAACAAATATCTAATTTAATGCATACATTTTCAAGAATATATTATCCATTTTAAAAACCACCCATCATTTTTATTATTAATAAAAAATACCTACATTATATACACATCTTGTGTTTCTCTTTTACAAGATTTTTTTTTTTTTATTTGATGGGAGTGTTCGAGCTAACTTGCTCATACTTCAGCTAATCCCTCAGGTCCATTAAACACCCAACAAACCCAATGTTTAAGGTAAGTCTTTTTTTATTTTTTTATGACGAGTGTCCAGATCAGTTTGCATGTACCTCAACTAATTATCGACACCCATTGAATACCCAACAAACCCAATTCTCGGGCCTTATTAAATACTCAATAAACTTAATGTTTTAAGTAAACTACAAATATAGTAGGTGGTCTCAAAAGTAATTCGAACCTAAGAAGCCAATAAAGAAAATAAATCTTTTTGATCACTAGGTCAATCCCTTAGATTTATTTAACAATCGGTGCGTGGTAAAATAATAGATTTGGCACAATATATAATACGTTTGAAAGATCATCTTTCACAACATATATATAAATTTGCGAAATCCCTATTGTCTTATCCTATTTTTCTTGTCACATACAACATAAGAACGAGTAATTATAAAAGCAATACTAGTTTTATAAAGATACATATAAATGAGAAATACAGAGACAATCTTTACCTTTGATTTTAATGATTTCTCTTTCTCATTCTCTTTTTTCGTTTTTTATTTGTTTAAAGGGTAACATTTTTCATTATTTAGGAAATTATACAGCTATCAATGGACAATGTAAAAGGTTGATCTATATAGGACAGAAACATGATCAGTCACCGACAAATTAAAGACTTATTAGAAGCATCGTCAACTGTAGCCATCACATGCCCTTGCTCTATATGATCACTGTCTCGACGACACCGCTGTCACTCTTCACCGTACTCAGTTTCTGTACTTTACAGGACGTGAAAAAACGCGCTTTTATTTTTTTAATTTTTCAATATTCTCTTTATAAGATAACGTTAATGAATCTTCATTCGGAATACAATCACCGACAACCGCGTCCATAACTCTATAAAACACAGGCTTCCTCTTCAAGAATTTCAATATCTAGTTATCTAGCTATCTTTTGTTTGTCATCGAGGAATTTATTCAGCAAAAATATTCCAAACTTTTGGTGTTTGTTTAGAGAGAAAATTAATCCTGTTGAAATGGGTCCCGTAATTGTTCCTTCTGTGTTGCTTTGGCACCTTTTCTTCTTCGTGAGTCTTATGTTTGAGGGCATTAATTGTCAAGCCAGTCGTTGGCTTAATGCTCATGCAACTTTCTATGGAGCCAACCAGAGCCCCTCCACTCTTGGTAGACTATTTTATATCTTATTTAGGGTTTTGTGAAACGACATAGAACAAGATTCTGGCCTTGCTCAGAATTAGGATTCTCTTTTGATTTGAGTTCTTCTGAACTTTTAAAAATCTCATGATTCATATATATTATTAATAATAGTATATGGTTATGATTTAAATAGTTGATGTCTAAAATGGGCACATTTTTTTAACTCACTTTACAATACAGAATTACAAAACTCATTTACCTGAATTTTATTCACTAATTCTTGATTGTAGACGTATTGAACATGTTTTATGTTTACATTATGCCTATATTTATTAGGGGGAGCTTGTGGTTATGATAATACCATCCACGCCGGCTTCGGAATCAACACAGCAGCCGTGAGTGGTGCACTTTACAGAGGCGGGGAGGCGTGCGGTGCTTGCTACCATCTAATGTGCGACTTCAAGGCCGATCCAAAGTGGTGCCTGCGCCGTGCGACGGTGACCATAACAGCCACCAACTTCTGCCCTCCGAATAACAACGGCGGATGGTGCGATCCCCCTCGCCAACACTTTGACATGTCCATGCCTGCTTTCTTGCGCATTGCTCGACAAGGCAATGAAGGCATCGTCCCTGTCCTCTATCGAAGGTACAGTTTCTCATCAGCCTTATTAAACAAATGGAAGGAACGTGGTTAATAATAGAATAATTTTCCAGGACAAGTGGGCTGAGTTGACTCCAAACACCAGTGTTTGGTATTGATTGTTTCAGTTGCAATTAATAGGCTATAAGGAAGGTTCTTGCATCATTTAAACTGTTTATACTGTTTGGTTGGAAAGAAAGTTATTGATAATTTGTTTGGAAATTGAAGGGTGGCATGCAGGAGGAGAGGGGGAGTCCACTTCACATTGAGAGGGCAATCAAACTTCAACTTGGTGATGGTTTCAAACGTGGGTGGTAGCGGCGACGTGAAGGCTGCATGGGTTCGAGGGTCAAGGTCAAGAACGTGGGCCGCCATGCAGAGAAACTGGGGAGCAAACTGGTCAACAAGCGTCGATCTTCGAAACCAAAAACTCTCTTTTAAAATCACTTTGGTCGATCGAAGAACACTTCAGTTCTTCAATGTCGTGCCTTCGTCTTGGAGATTTGGCCAGACTTATTCTTCCAAAAATCAGTTCTCCAATTAACATTTTTATATATAGAGTAATTAATTAGTTTAATCAGCATGTCCATGAACTGGCAGTTTTTTATTTATAGTTCTGGACATAATTATTTAACAGTTCCATGTTGTTTTGTAATTCATAAATAGATGACTCCTAAAACTGGGAGAAAATTCTATATCTGTTATTCAATTCAAGATGATGAATAAAAATTTTAATATATAGTGAGAATAATGATCGAATTCCTTACAATTCTTTTTTTAATATATGGTTGTTTTATTAACCAAAATATATATATATATATATGAAAGAGATAAAAAAAAAGTTTTATTTTGCTGATTTTTTTTAATAGAATAAAAACTTAGATACGTGGGCCTTGATTTGGGCCAGACCAGGAATCAACTGGCCTGCTTAATGAAAGGCCCTTACAAAAGCTTAAAATGACAAAATATATATTTCATTTTCTCAGTTTCAAAATATTATTTTTAGATAAATATAATAAAAACGTTATTATATTTTCAGACAATAGAAAATAGATTTATAGAATAAAATTAAAATAATCAATAATTTGGAGGCAAATATCATATTGTCTCTTTTACAAAATTTTACTTTAACCTCAAAATATAGCTAACCTAAAACCCTAGTCAAAAGACTCAAAACCCTTGAAACCAAAAATTCAACTGAAAATTTCTCAAACATTTTCCAATGGCATCAACAGTCTTTAAGAAAGCTCTCAACTTCTCGGCAATAAACCCACCCATCTTTATAAGAGCATACAGCGCAGCCAAAAGAAACAATCTTTATTCAAGAATTAGTCCTCTTGGTGACCCAAATTTAAGTTTAGTCCCAGTTCTTGACCAGTGGGTTCAAGAAGGCAAGAAGGTCAAGGGGGCCGAACTCCAGCATATCGTCCGTAATTTACGCGCCCGCCAAAGGTTCCAGCACGCTCTTCAGGTTACCTTCCAAAAATTCATTATTAGTTGCTCTATGTGTTTCTTCAGTAAAACTGATAATTTTTTTATGGTTAAGGGATGTTTTTTTATGTAAACGAACATGTATTGGTATTTGTTTGATTAAATACTTATTGGTTCATGGTAGAAAATTGATAGAATGGATTAGTAATTAGGCCTTTTATAGCTTGAGGTGTTAATTTTTTCATTGCATTCTGTTTGCTTATTCATGATTTTAATCCTTATATTTTCATGCGATATGGTGGCAGTTCCCAGTTTTAATTTTTTTTATCTCTCACCGTTGTTATTAAACTCTGTTTTTGACAGAGCGCTAGCCATGAGGTTAGATGAATTGCAATTTATTATTTATAACTTTCGATATTCACTGTGATAGATTTTATTCAACCTTAGTAATTCAGGTAGGATTGAGGATGAACTCTTGTATGCAAAGGCTGAATATTGAGTTTCAAAAGAAAGGACTTGGAGGCTTGAATTTTGTTGGATGTTAAGGTAAATAAGAGATTGGTTACATTGCAATCACAACTCCGTTTTGGTAGATACACTTATTAAACAGATTTAATATATGAATTCAGTATTAATTTTTTTGAGTAGGTTATAATTTAGGGAAAGAAGCTGCTGATTCTCTAGCCGCAAGTAAAATCAGAAATACCTGTCTGAAAATTTAAAGAAGTACTTTTGTGTTGTTGGAATAACAATTTGTTAAATGTGTTTGGATATATAGATTTTGTTGTTATCTATACAGTACTCAGATACTGACTGTGTTTTTTGGGCTGGGATCCCAAATACTGATTTGTTATGTGAAGGTTTAAGGGACGCATTTGTTCATATAGCCTTTGTCTTCATTGATGCAGGTTTCTGAGTGGATGAGCAGCAAGGGCCTACCATTTTCAGATGGTGAGCGGGCTGTGCAGTTGGATTTGATTGGTAGAGTTCAAGGGCTAGAGGCGGCAGAAAGTTACTTCAATAGTTTAAATGATGAAGATAAAATAGACAAAGTTTATGGTGCTCTTTTAAATTGTTATGTCCGAGAAGGCCTTGTTGACAAGTCTCTCGCCCATCTGATGAAGATGAAGGATCTGGGTTTTGCTTCCTCTGCTCTCAGTTATAACAATCTCATGTGCCTGTACAACCATACTGGCCAATTTGAGAAGATCCCTGATGTGCTGTCAGATATGAAACAAAACGGTGTCTCCCCCGACAACTTCAGCTATAGAATTTGCATGCATGCTTATGGAGCAAGGTCTGATATTGGCAGCATGGAGCATATTTTAGAAGAGATGGAGAACCAACCTCATATCACCATGGACTGGCTTACATATTCCACAGTGGCCAGTGTCTATATCAAAGCGGGTCTTAAAGAGAAAGCATTAATCTATCTTAAAAAATGTGAAGAGAAGGTATCTAAAGATGCTGTAGGCTATAATAATCTTATCTCAATGTACGCAACTCTTGGAAATAAAGATGAGATGATGAGGTTGTGGGGTCTCCAGAAAAGAAATTCTAAGAAGCAGATCAATAGGGATTATATAACCATGTTGGGTTCTCTAGTGAGGATTGGTGAACTCGAAGAATCTAAAAAATTGTTCGAGGAGTGGGAATCATCTTGTGAAACCTATGATTTCCGAGTGCCAAATGTTCTCCTTTTTGGGTATTCTCAGAGGGGATTGATCGAGAATGCTGAAGCAATGCTAAGAGACATAGTCAAAAAAGGGAAGACTCCAACTCCAAATAGTTGGTCTATTGTTGTGGCCGGATATCTTGATAAGCAGAATATGGAAAAGGCTTTTGAGTGCATAAAAGAAGCCCTGGCTGTACAAGAAGAAAATATACGGTGGAGACCCAAACCTTTGTTGATTTCTAGCATATTGAGCTGGCTTGGTGATAACGGTGATGCTGATGATGTTGAAGCTTTCATTAGCTCATTGAAAAATAAGGTTCCGAAAAGCAGGGAAATGTTCCACGTATTGATTAAGGCGTATACCAGAAGTGGGAAAGAAGTGGATGGGCTTTTGGAGAGTATGAAAGCTGATAACATAACTGAAGATGAGGAAACTAAGTCGCTCCGTTAGTTGAAGATAGCAATAGGCTAATGTTTCAATAGGTTTTTCTCCCTAATTTCGGCATGTTGATGTTTTTAAGCTGAAGTAAATCATAAACTCAATGCTAGCAATTCTGATAATATGAATGTTTGTAGAGTCAGAGAAAGTATTCCAAAATGAGTCTTGGCCCTGATATAAGATGATTGCTTCACAGCATGTAACGATTGTTTTGCCTCAGGAACACATTTATATATATTGTTATTTTCTCTCCTTTTTATTTGACTGTTTGGACTCATTGTAATGATAATTAATTACTCCTTCTGCTCATATGGTTGTCATTGAAAAACTCTTACCGATAGTTCCAGGTCTTAGGAGATTAGTTGAGATGTATATAAATTGGTCTAGAAACCTTCGATCATTAAAAAAAATCCGAGCACGGGAAAGAGGAAAAATGTGAATTAAAAATATATTTTGAATGCTTGTTTATTTTCATAAATGTGAGAAAATTTCATAGTGGGTTTCGTCTTGGGCTTAAGTTGGGCCTGCAACCAAATAAAGTGACAAAGTCTCACCATAAACTATAATCGTCTTTCACTTTCCTTCGCTCTATTTAGTCTCTCTGAACCAAAATGGCCAGAGATCGAAACGACACTCACGAAGGAGACGACGAAGTTCCGCCATCGAAGATGAAATCGAAATACAAGTCGCGAGAAAGTTCCCATTCAGAATCCGAAAGGTGACAGAAAACACGTAAAAATCGATAAACGAAAGCGGAAATCAGGAAAACGACGCCGTAGCAGAAGTGACGAAGATTCAGATTCAGAGTCAGAATATTCTTCTTCCTCGTCCGAGTACTCGGAGTCGGAATCTCAGCCGGAGTCGGAGAGCGAAGAAGAGAAGAGGAGAAGGAAGAGAAAGGAGAGGAAGAGAAGAAGAGAAAAGGAAGAGGAGAGAGAAAGGAAACGAAGGAAGAGAGAGAAAGAGAAGAGGAAGAGAGAGAAAGAAAAGAAAGAGAAGAGAAAGAAGAAAAAGAAGGAGAAGCTGGAGAGAGGTAAGAGAGGAGCTGTAACGAATTCTTGGGGCAAATATGGAATTATCAGAGAAACAGATATGTGGTAATGCTTTTAACTCTCCAATACTGTATCTTTGAAAATTTAGGTTCTTTTTTGGCTCTGTTTTTTTGCATAGGAAGTTGAAACGGAAGTGTTTTTATGTTGGTTTCAGGTTGAATGAGTTTATGTTTTGTGTTTTCTAATGGAAATAGCTTTGAAATCATTATCTGTTTCACGTGTAGACTGTAGTTTTTTATTGTTAATTTCATGTAAAAGTTTCTATTTTTATATCTTAATGAGGTTCTGTGGGAAAAAAATATGTGTTTTGTAGGAATAAGAGGCCTGAGTTCACAGCATGGCTGGCAGAAGTGAGACAGGTATTTCAACTTTACTCTTTTAATACCCATGCAAACTTTCTGAATACATTATCAATTCTTGTTTTGTTTATCATTCAGGGGTTAGGCAAACAATTGCAGAGGGGAGATGTTAGTTATAGAAAGTTTAAAAAGAAAAAATAAAATTATTGCATGGTTACTGCATAATGGAGATCTTCAAGTCCCTTTTTGTTTTATAGCTATTGTAATTTTCATTTTCATTTTTTTTTAATTTGCTTTTCTTCTTGTTCCTGAAATAGGTAGAAAAACTAAGTTTAATCTGTTGTCTCCATCAGTCAATTTTCAAGTTCAGCTAATAGTTTAAAAGAGCTCGAATGTATTGTAATTGTTTGGATAATTTTCTGTTGCAGGTGAACCTGGAAAGTTTGCCGAACTGGGAAGAGAAGCAAATGTTCAAACAGTAAGTATGAAAACTATTTGTTGATTGTTTTCAGTTTAATTCTCAAAAATGATATCGAAATTATGTTCAGCAGTTCTCAATTAATTAATTTTACAGATTCATGGAGGATCACAACACAGCTACCTTTCCTTCCAAAAAGTAAGGCTCTTTGCTGATCTGTTTCTTTTTCTTCATTCATTTCATTGTACTGTATTAGAAACATTAAATATTTTCAATGTAAATTAAAAATTTTTAAACCTTTTTATTTGCTTTTAGGGGTTTTTTTGGTGTTTGCTTGTATATGCATCTGTATTATGTAGGTTCTCAACACAGATGGAAAATTTGATTAAAAAAGTTTCTCTATGTGATAAATCTGTTACCTTGTTGGTTTTGATTTATTGTAAGATTGAAGTTAGAAGATACACATTCTCTTTTTGGGGATTTGGGGTCTGTTATTTTGTTTACATAAATTGTTTTCTCATAATATGCTATCAAGAAGATGAATAAAAAGCAGTTTGGTAATTTTGAATTAATCTTGTCATGTTTGGTTGTGTTTGCATGGTGGCAGGTATTATAACCTTGATGCTTATCACAAACGCCAAATGGAAAAAGAATTCATGAAGGGTTTTAAAAAGGTCTCACAAAAGGAACGTACTATATTCAATGATGAAGAACAGCGTCGGTATGTTATGGTGCTTGCTAACATTTGATTTTTTCTGAAGTTGAAATCATCTTCCTAATCAGTTTTGTCATTAATCCATGGACTATTAGTATGTCTTTTTAATTAAAAAGCAGTTTTAACTGTATGAATCGGTAGCTTCAACTTAATTTAGTATTTTCTTGAATATATCTCTCATCTGAACTGGAACTCTTGCATTGAACATTCCATATGTATACATTTTGGAAGCAATTGTGAATCGTTGATACTATACTGAAGTAATCATTATGGTGAATCCACTTAATATCTTTGAAATGCCATTTTGGTTATCCGTTTTAATTCTGCTGCAGTGTGTCTCTAAATTGGGACAATTCTCAAAACTATGTTTTCAGGTTTTGCATTATGCTAACAAGTATGTGATCTGATTCTGAAACTTTGTTCTGATGCTTTTTTGAGCATTTTTTGTTTTCCTCTGTTTGTCTCAATGGGCAAATTACTTATCTGGTCAGGATTGAGCAGAAAATTGTTCCATTTAATCATAATCATGCATGCTGTGACATAAAAGGTTAAATTCAACTTACTAATCCGAGGTTGTGTTTCCTTAACTAGCTACAATTTTCTGGTTTTGGGCTCTTAACCCACATGGTTTTAACATGCCAAAATTGCAAAGAGAGGACAATTCCACACTCATTAAAACTGTTGCATCATCTCATTTGGTAATAATTTTCTTCTCTTTCAGATTGGAATTGCAGCAAGCTCGTGAAAAGCAAAAGGAAGAAGAGGTGGAAGCTTTAAAGCGCTCTATGCAGAGTGGAATGGTTAGCATTTTTTATCTCAATCTAATTTTATTTTCATTTTTTAAACCTTTAAAATTCTATGAAAATTTTGCCTTTCTTATCTATTCAATGTTTGAATTTTAAGGCACAAGCAATGAAAGAGCAAGCTCAGCTCAGGGAAGAGATGGCTTATCAATACAAACTTGGCAACTTTGAGGTGAGGAAGTGAAGTTTAATTTCTCTTCAACACTCTTTGTATCAATCAATCCCTTGCAAATCGTTGATGTATTGCCAATATGTTTATGCAGGCTGCAGCTGCTATTCAGAGAAGATTGGACCCAGATGTTGCTATGTAAGATGGTTAGCTATATTGTCGGGAGTTAACTGCTTACAGGTTGTGTTTAAATACAGAGTTCTACACTACCAAGATCCATGAAATCTTTTTGTGCTCATATCCTCCATTTAAGAGACCAGCAGATTGATGCTGTGTTCTAGGTTTGAACCATCTTGTGACTTTGGTTTCTCCTCTATAGCATGTTTGCAGATTCATAGGCATAGACATTTCTACTGCTATTCATATACTAAATTATTAGTATCAAGTTATTTTTTATGATTAAACAAGAGAGTTAAGTAGTGAGCAATGGTGAGACGAGATGGCGGAAGATATCAGATGTCTCAAATTTTCCTTGGTGTATTGTTTTGGCGGTTAATGTACTAATACTATAGGTAGTTATTAAATCAATTACTCGTGTTCTCTTCTATATATGAGCTGCTTTAGCATAATTATTATACTCCGATAGTATTTCATAACAGGAGTATAAACAATTTTTCACAGGTTACAAGTTCTCTGTTTAGGATTTGTTTTATGGAATGTGTAAAAAGCACAGCACAATGCACTCTCGTTTATTCGACAAAATTGCGATGATTGGTTCTATCACAGTAACTCCATACCATCTAGTAATTCTTTGGAAGTTGAAATTATCCTGGAAAGGGTGGACTTTCTTCAGGTGCTGAGCAGGAGTGAATGACTAACTAATGTATGGATCAGACTAAGCAGTTGCTTTGGCTTTAGTTTGGTAACATTAAATGTGGTAAAAAACTGATCTCGATTGAACTCCAATCTTCTGTTGACTAAATGTTATGCCAATGTTAATATAAGCATAATCTGCGTAGCTATCTCAGCTGTTCATTTGTAAGCACGGATCCATTCCAAGCTTTTGTAGTTTTTCTGCCCCTTTTTTGGCTTACCATCACTACTCTTCCTGAACTTCCTCAAGTTTCAGTATAAAACTCATTCCCCAGAGACTCCATAGAATCCCCTTTATGTCCTGGAAACCTCACTTTCCATGAAAGAGTTTCAAGGTACTCCAACATGTCCCAATCCAGGGTTCAATATCTTTCTTCCCTTACCAAAAAATGGAAAAACTCTGCGCTCTGAATTGATGCACCCTTATGTTTTCTTTGACCATTTCTTCTAGCTGGTGCAACTAGGCATTGGCCCTGACCTTGCTTGGACACAGTGCCAACAAATGCCAATCCTGTTTCCACCAAAGCTTCACCATTTTCGATCGCCTGTGATAATCCTCTTTGTCATCTCTTTAACTGCGTCAATAACCAATGTTTCTATAACGTCAATTGCAAGGACGGATCCTCAACTTATGGTGTTGCCTCTTGGGAGAGTTTCACATTTGTGTCACAATATGCACCTGTTACAACCATTCATGATGTGTCATTCGGTTGTTCATTTGCCAGCAAAGGCTTCCCTCGAAACCAATTCGATCGTGTTTCCGGGATATTGGGATTCGGTCATGGCCAAAGTTCTCTGATACAACAAATCGGCAGTTTTATTGAATCTCGCTTCTCGTATTGCTTTTTTGATCCTCAACCTGAAGGAGGATACATGCTTGTGGGGTTTCTGAAGTTTGGCATTGACATGGGCTATCGCGGAGGCCAAGTTCAAACAATCCCTTCTATAAATCACTCTACGAGCGATAATTACTACTTAAATTTACTAGCATCA
Source organism: Pistacia atlantica (assembly GCA_026229545.1). Taxonomy (NCBI): domain Eukaryota; kingdom Viridiplantae; phylum Streptophyta; class Magnoliopsida; order Sapindales; family Anacardiaceae; genus Pistacia; species Pistacia atlantica. The sequence goes on along the minus strand of CM047899.1, from coordinate 9,794,273 downwards.
ATAACAAACGTTTGAATGATCCTCCTCACACCTTTGATTTTGACCCCAATGGAGATGGCGAATGCTTGATTGATTTCGTAACTGTTCTCACTATATCCATCAAGATGATTACTGGAAGTTGCATATGGAGTTTAAATACTATTTTGATCGATTTGATTAGCTTGAACGAACCACATGCCTTCCTCCATTTGCAACTTTGTTATAGGTTTCCAAGATTTTAAATAGTTTCCTTCAATGACATTCCATTTTCAGGATGCTGATCTAACTGCAACCTGAGAATGTATTGATTATTGTTAGAGTGAAGCACACAAAAACGCGCCATTGTACCTTTAGTGCAACGCTGTCGTTTTATTCTTGTCATCACACTGACAAAATCCAGACCATTGAAGGACATTAACATCTGGCGGCCAGGATCTACTCTCCCCAAAACAATGAAAAAACGACTTCACCTTGCGCTGTGTTTTAGTCTGCTCGCTGGAGTTTATTTTTTAGTTCGTGTATTCTATGTAAAATAGGTTCTGCTCTGTATCGTTTCTTGCTTGACTGTAATCTTTGTGTGGTTGGTTGTAATCACTTATAAGGGCTGCGTTTCCCTTTGAGTCTTGAGGATCTATTTAGAGTTCTCATAGGAAAGATTCTAGGTTATTGTGAGAGAGAGATACACTGTTTAAGAGTGAGTTTGGGGTGTAGAATTTGTTTGTATCAGGTTGTATTGATATTTAGTGTAGTGAGCTCTGGGTTTCTTGAGCTCAACGTGGATGTAGTTTATCTTATATAGGATAAGCAAACCACGGTAAAAATTTGTGTCTTTGTTCTTAATTTCTTTACATTTTTCGTTTGTGTGTGTTTAATGTGAAATTGGTGGATGTTTTTGAGTGTTAGAAGTGCAAATTAACTCTACAGTGGTATCAGAGCCATCAATTTAGGGTTCGTCAATTTTAGGGTTTATTGTTGAAATTAGGGTTTGAAAAATTTTGGAGGTTTCTTGATTTCAAGATTCAGTGAGGTCTAGAGTTAGGAAATCTTAGAAACTTAGTCCTTAATTTCTTGTGATAACTACAAGTTCGAGTGAAACCCTTGTTCTTCAAATCTGTATGTCAAAATTACCAAACACCATTACCATCGGTTACACATAATGAGTACCACACGGGTTGAAATCACACACTATGATGGCAAAGTTGATTTCAACACATGGAAGAAGAAAATGAAGGCACTCTTGTCACATAACAAAGTGGCAGTCGCATTGGAGAAGGACCAGACCAAATGGCCCGAGGAAAAGCTGAAAAAGAAAGCCGAAAAAGAAAGTCAAAATTGACGAGGAGGTGTACAATCTCATCGTCATGAATCTGGCTGACAACATGCTTCGAAAAATAGATGGTGCTGAGACACTGTTAACTTTCTAGGGTAAGCTAGAATCACTCTATGCAGTTCAATCTGCCCCTAATCTTGCTTATTTGAAAGGTATACTGTTTTCATTTAAGATGGATAGTGCTAGGACCATAGAAGAGAACCTAGATGAGTTCTTGAAAATGACCCTTGTACTTAAGGGCACTGATCAAGAACTCAATGAGTCTAGCTTAGCCATGTTCTTTTAAATTCTATTACTGAAGAATATCAAGTTGTCAAGAATGCCCTGTTGTACACTGGAACTGTCCCTAGTATAGACCTAATTACATCAGGTTTGAAGGTTAGAGAACTAGAGTTTAGGGTCCAGAAGAAAAATAACAATAGTCTGTTTGTGAAAGGAAAGGGAGATTCTAGGTAGTCTAGGGGTAATTCTCAGTTTAATAATGGTTCTAGAAATAAAAAGAAAAACAAGAATACTCATAAGGGAAAAGGAGAAACAAGGAAATGTTTCTTCTATAACAAGATTGGTCACCTGAAGAAAAACTGTTATGAGTGGATCAGGAAACAAAAACAGAATAGTACGAGAGCAATTTGGACTTTAGTAAACCGATATCCAAGAATCTGAAGTCTTGACTGTATCTAGGTCTGAAAAAGTAAAAGAATGGGTATTAGACTCTGGGTGCTCATTTCATATGAGCCCCAATAGAGTGGTTTAGGAGTTTGAAACTGGTGAGTTAGAGACAGTTTACATGGGAAATAATAATGCCTGCAAGGTTCAAGGGATTGGGAGTATAGTCCTAAGTCTTGATAATGGTAAATCTGCCAAATTAACTAGGGTGAGATATATACCAGAACTGAAAAGAAACTTGATTTCCCTAGGCACATTAGATGAATTAGGTTGCTATTATAAGGCTAAAGATGGTTGCCTAAATGTGTATAAAAATAAGAACTTATTTCTAAAAAGGTGTCAAACCAAATGGCCTCTACATCTTGTGTGGTAATTACTGTTCAAATTATGTTAATTCTGCTTTGTTCACTACTAACCTCACTGTTACAAAAAATGGCATCTCAGAATGGGTCACATGAGTAAAAAAGGACTCAACATTCTAAGCCAGCAAGGTATGTTTGGTAAGGATTCTATTGACTCTTTAAATTTTTGTGAGACATGCATATTAGGTAAACAACATAGGGTGAGCTTCCAGAAAGGAATCACCTGGCCACCAATAACCTAGAATATCTTCATGCTGATTTGTGGGGGCTTGAAAAAACCAAAACACATGGGGGAAGAAGTTACTTTCTGTCTATAGTTGATGACAATAGCAAAAAAGTTTGGGTTTATCTGCTTAAGACCAAAGATGAGGCTCTTGCTAGGTTTAAGAGTTGGAAAGCATTAATAGAGAACCAAACTGCTAAGAGAGTTAAAGCTCTCAGAACCGACAACGGCCTAGAATTCTGTAATAGTGAGTTTGACCAATTCTATAGTGATCAAGGGATACTTAGACATAGGACTGTGAGGAAGACTCCACAATGAATGGAGTCTTGAGAGAATGAACAAGACTCGTTAGAAAAGATTAGATATCTCTTGTTCACATCGAGTTTACCAAAATCCAATTCAGGGGTGAGGCCCACCCTTATCTACTGACTTATTTGGTTAATAGGAGTCCCTCTAGTGCCATTAATTTCACATGCCCAGAAGAAAAATGGATTAATAGGAAGCCCAACCTAGGTCACCTTAGAGCTTTTGAATATGTTGCTTATGCACACACCAGTGAGGGAAAATTAGAACCTAGGTCTTTAAGATGCGTATTCTTAGGTTACCAAGAGGGGACTAAAGGGTACAGGTTGTGGGAAAGAGAGGCATTGGGGTAAAAGTTATTATAAGTAGGAATGTTATTTTTAACGAAAATCTTTTTCCTTGTAGAATCTCTAATAATCCTGCAGGTACCTCTACCACTGAGGAAATTAGTCAAGATCAGTATAATGGGAAACAAATTGAGGTGGAGCAGGTCAAAGTTCAAATTGAACTGGAAAACCTAAGAGCAAACACCTACAACTTCAGATCTGGAACATGAATCAGAGGATGATCAAACTGAAATTTCAGATCAGCCCCAACAAAAGTCACTGGCACAATACCAACTCACCAGAGAGAACGAGAGAGAAATCGACCTCGCAAGATACTCATATCTTGACTTAGTGTTTACGGCGTTGGTTGCGAGTGCTGAAATTGAGAACTGAACCAGACAGCTATGATGAAGCAATAAGGTCCAAAGATAGGGAGAAATGGTAAGCTACCATGGAAGAGGAGATGCACTCCTTGAAGGTAAATGGGACTTGGTCCCTTGTACCCTGTCCTAAAAATCAAAAGCTTATTGACTTCCGATGGTTGTATAAGGTAAAAGGAAGGTATGACTTCTACTGATCCTCCTAGATTTAAAGCTAGGCTTGTAGCAAAAGGCTACACCCAAAGGGAAGGGATTGATTTCAATGAAATCTTCTCCCCTGTAGTCAAATATAAAACCATTAGGATCATGCTATCTATAGTTGCACATCTAGACCTAGAACTAGAACAATTAGATGTAAAAACTGCTTTCCTGCATGGTAATCTAGATGAAAAAATCTTCATGAAACTGCCTATGGGTTTTATTGAAAAAACAAAAACATCTGAACATGTTTGCCTATTACACAAATCTTTGTATGGGCTTAAACAAGCCCCTATACAATGGTATAAAAGGTTTGACACCTTCATTACCAGTACAGGATTCAAAAGAAGTGAGTATGACAGTTGCTTTTATATGATTTAAATTCTGGTATGCCCTGCAGTATTTCTTGCTTTATGTAGATGACATGTTGCTAATTAGTAAATCAAAAACCAGAATAAATGACTTGAAAATGCGACAACTGTGTTGGGACTATGGCAACAATGTAACACACGATTTGTCCATGATCTTTGCATCAATTCTCTTTGGTTTGTTCCAGAAAATTGTGTTGAAGATAAAGGTTGATTTGTTTTTACAACCCATATTTCTAAATTTATTATTAGAATTATATTTTTGGCACTTTTTATCATAGTTTGAAATAGAGGTGGGCATTTGGGATTTGGGACTAGGTCCTTTTAAAGGAGGCCTCCTTTGGGTCCCAAAAGCCCAGGACCAGGAGGCCTAAGGAGGGCCCAGGGCACAGGGCCCAAAATTTTTTACACGTTTTAGTCCCTTGTATAATTGCATAAAACCCCTTATAAATTTTAAAATAAACATAAATTATAAGGGTTAAAAGGAAATTTTATAAAATTTATTAAAGAAAAAATCTTCCAGGCCTAAAAAATTTATAAAATTTGTAAATTTTACCCCTAAAAAATACTAAAAACCGCTTACAAAATTTTGTTTTGCCCCCGAAATATAAAAAAAAAAAAATTGAAAGGGAGAAAATAATTTTTTCAGGCCCATAGCAGTCCTGGACCCATAGGACCCGATCCCTAAGGACCGTCAGGTCTTAGAGTTTCTCATGGGCGGGTCCCATGGCTGGGTCCCATTTTGGACCCGGGAGGCACAGGCTTGCAGGGACTGTCCTGCCTAGCTAGTTTGATCCCGAGGCCCATGAGCGACTGGTCCCATTTTGGACCAATCCCAAACGGGCCCAAGACCTGGGCTTGCTTGGGACCTGTCCTTGCCCAGCTATAGTTTGAAACTAGATCATGGATACCTATTTGCATTATTAAATGGACACTTAAATCAATTTTTTTTATCACATATACCCCTTTGTGTGAACACTGTGTAAGGTTTGCAAAACACTTTCTTATAAACTCAAAGTTACCATTTTACTCATTTACCACAAACGAAAACATAATGAAGTTAGGGTAAAAGGGTATCCATGTAAGGTTTCAAATTTTGAGGGTGGTATATGATAAAAAATGTGATATCTGAATGATAAATTTGAAAACCTTAAGAGGGTGTTTGGTTGGCGGTCATGTGGGATTATTGGAGTTATATTATCTTATATTACTTGATTACCACGTTTAATTGTCAACTAAATAATATAAGATTCTAGTAATTTTCAAATACCAATAGTAGTTACTATTGATAATATTGGAGGTAATCTGATTACCTCAATTTTCTTAGGTATTCTAAATTACCAGGGTAATTTTTTTTTTTTTACAATTATATCCCTTATTAATAAAATTTTAGGACAATAATGCCATTATTTTTAAATTTATTTATATGAATATAGCTTTTACCATTTCACCCCAATTAATTAACTTTTTGGACAAAATTACCCTTGAATTCAAAACAAATTGCAAGCCCACCTCCCCACCCACTTGCTGACAGCTGCCGCCATTGAACGATGCATGCAAGGCGAAAGGCGTGGGCCAATATGGATGTGACCAGAAATGGCCATATAGGGCACAGAGGCCATTTCCTGCCTTCCATGCACCGTTAGGTTACCTGCCACATGCGCGGTGGTTGTTGACGCCGTGATGCGTGAAGGGTTGGTGGGGGATGCTTTGTTGATTTTCCAAACTTTTATTATGGGGTTGTTTTTGCTAAGTTTTTAAATACAAGGGGGTTATAATAATCCAAATAATAACCAATATTAAAAAATAATATAATAATAATATTTAATTAGAGGACAATTTAGTAATTTAAATAGTATACCCACCAATTTATTTCTTTCAACCAAACATATTAATATAACATACCCATCAATTAACCAAACATGTTTTCCTAAAGATTCTCAGTAATCTAACTTTCTAGTAATCCAACATTCCCTCTAAACCAAACGCCCCTAAGGGTAGTCTATGATATTATCTTATAAAAAATATATTTAAATTAGGTCGGTCATAAAAGACAAACTATTTTATGGAATGCAAGGTTTTAAAACTCGACTGGGGTGACCCGTTCAGGCGACCTGGTCATGGTTTAACCGACAGTTTAACCAATGGTTTGACAAATTTAAAATTTAACAAACACACCCCTAATAAATACCATCAGACCCTATAGGTTTGAAATCTAGCAAACACAACCCCTGGCCAAATCAAATAGGTGATCGACTGGGAGAGCGATAACGACACACCAGGGAGGGTAGATTGGGTGATGGGGAGGACTAATCAGCAGTTGGCAAGAAATTGAGGCATCGCCGGAAAGTGGCAGATGGTGGTGGAAAGTCAAACGGTTGTAGTGGCTTTTTTTGGCGAGATGACTATGGATCTTCATGAACGACAACAAGGGAACTTGGGAGAAGGTAGATCGGTGGCTGAGGAGGCTTATCGATGTCAGAGAATGCGCGATCGACGTTGGGAAATGGAAGAAAAATTGTTGGATGACAAAATATCGCGCAGCGGAGGAGATGAAGCATCATAGCCCCAAAGAAAGTCAGAAGGTGGAAGGTCACTGGAAAAGGGGAGGTCATCGCCGATTTGCATTTGGCCAGAGGGTGTGTTTGCTGGATTTCAAACCTTCTTTAGGGACCAATGTTATTAATAAGAGGTGTGTTTGATAGATTTTAAACTTGAAACAGTTGAAAAGGTAACCTGACCCGGAGAAGGTCCCGAGCCCAGGTTCAACCAGCTGAGTTAGTTCAGGGTTTTAAAACCATGATGGAATGTAAAGAGATGTGAGAGTATTTTGGTAATTGATGGAATTCAATGTAAAAATGAAAAGAATAGTTAATATAGTTATTTTATATTAGCCCTTTTTCAAGGTGTTGACTTTACCAATTCTCCTATTGAAATGGCCTAACAACTGTGGTCTCTCATGTCTATATACCATGTGAGGATGTAATTGCAAGGCCTACAAATTTTGTTAGGGAATTTATTTCTAGTTCCATTGTTTTCCTTTTTAGTCTCATCTTCAAGTTTAAAGGAGAATATAATTGTAATAAATAAAATACTATTCTTCGTCTAACATACTTTTACTTCAAGGTTTTATATTTTTAATTATACAAAATTAATTTTTTTTCTTATGGCATCCCATAAGTTCCCTTCATTCTAGTTTTTTATATTTTAAAAGAGTTAACTTTTCATTCCGTTTACTTATGTTATATACCCTTACCAGTTACCGCTGTTATTCTTAAAATAAAATTTTAGATAATTTTAAAAAAAAAAAATCAGAGCTAAAAGAAAAAATTCTTGCAAATAATCCCAAGAACAGAGCATAATTAAACAACACAAAAACAATATAAGTTAAAATATTGACCAAGACTTTGAAAATATAAATAACAATAAATTTGTATGTGAAGCAATTAAAAACTTACAAATTTATATTGTATAATATTTTTGTTTTAAATATGATTTAAATAGCATTAGAAAAATTAGACTTTATAATATAATAGCGGAGTATCAGAAGTATTAGAAAGAAATAGAAAATAAAGTTAATTTAATATAAGAGTAAATTTATTAAAAAACAAGACTTTTTTTTTTTTTTTTTTTTGGTTCAGAAAAAACGAGACTTTTTTAATCCACTCTTTTCTTAACCAATAAACCCCTCAAAAGAAATTTTCGGATACATAAAATAAAAATTGATTTTTTTTTTGTTATTTTTATTTAAGAAAGTATTTGAATGCATTTTATTGTTTAATTAAACATGCAATAAATATTTTTCTAAAAGAAGGTTTTTAATTTAAAAAACATTTTTTAAAAATTTCTAACTACCACTTACCTAATAATTTTCTAAAAATGATATATTTTGATTCAGAAATATCATTTGACTAAGTCACAAAACCCTTATCCCATGAAAAAGAAAAAGTAAAATTCTGCCTTTTAACTCATCGACGTTTCTCCATCGTTGGATAGTATCTCGAGATGAAGCCCAAACACTTTCCAAGACCATCAACGGTATGCACACTAAGGAATATGTACCTCACAGCACACAGCAGGCGCTTTACTAGTTCTGTCCTTATCAGAATAAGCGGCAGGAAAAAACACTGTTTGCTCCATGATGGTTTGGTTTTATTTTAATTAATTAATTAACGGCTCTTGCGGTCTTGCCAATTCCATATACGGCTCGCCTTACTTTTAATTGCAATATATATATATTTTGCAATTAAAAATAATTTAGTAGACAATATAAGATACACAAAATTGTTTAGATAAATATTTTTAAAGATACAAAATTAATAATTTTAACGAGATTTATGAGTTTTCTTAATTTAAATGATATATATTAATACTTAGTAGTAGAATTGTACTTAAATAAATGAATCTTAAGTGGTTTTTTTTTTTTTACGAAAATGATTCAAGAAATTCATAAAATGAAGACGAATAATTTTTTCTAATAATCAAATACTAATTTAATAAAAGATTGAAAATGATAATGGATAACTTTCCAAATTAAATCATGTATTTTAAATATTTACCGGTATAATAACATAAATACTAATTTCTACTAGATTATACATTAATCACCCATAACAAAAATAATAAAGATCGATAACAAACAAATCTCATAAACTTTCTCTTACAAACCTAACGTGATAATTAATAATTGATTTATGATAAATTTTTCGTGTCTACTAATGTCACCTAGCAATGTGGTGAGAGTGTCATATCGAGTTTGTGAAAGAAAATTTATAAGATTTGTTTGTTAGCATAATATTGCTCTAATAAAAATAATTAAATAGCTAAGAAATTGTTTTGACGGTCAAAGAGATTTTATTCTCTTCTTTGAGTTTTAGATTCAAATTTTAGGGTCACCTACCATAATAATATTATGATTTATCTAATTATTTAGGTTTATACAGTATTTAATAGATCTCAAGATTAGTTGAGGCACATGTAAAACACCTCGAGCACACTGGTTAAAAAATAAAAAATAAATAAATCTAATAAGCAATTCTTTAAGCCCCACATAAGCCAAGCCAAGCCGACAAAAGAGTCGCCATCTGAGCCAGAAGGCGTCGATTCTGTAAACACTAATTAATTATTAATTTTGTTTCAAGAGACAGCATACTCAAATATCTTTGTCTTAAAAACCAAACAAAAAATTATTAAAAATATTCTAAATCTAAAGCATCTCCCTATTTGCTCTTACTTTCATTTTCTCTTTTCACTCACCCAAGCTTCACTAGCTTCCACTCTACTCACTCCCCTCTCTACTTCTCTCTCAAATACCTCTCTTCTTACTCACTCTAGTTGCAGAAAGATCACATTTTTCACAGTGAAAGCTTAGTATCCGGAGAGTTTGTTGTGTGAAGAAGCCATGAGAGGACCTTTGGGAGCAGTTATAGGGAGGTACCCGTCAAGTGATGGAAGTGTTCCAATTGATGGTGGAATCATAAGGCACAACAGGAAATGTAGGGATATTGCATTTCTTGTTATATTTATAGCATTTTGGGTGGCCATGATTGTTAACTCTAGCTTTGGATTTAACCAAGGAAACCCACTAAGGTAAGGTTTTGATAATACCCACTTCATCTACTTGATAATTCTCCACATGGGTTGCTTTTTGTTTTGGTAAAGTTTGATTTTTTTTTTCTATTTATGGTATGTTTTAGTGTCATCACCATTTGGTTCCTTTTCTGGCATTCATATATCTGATTTGTCTCTTATGTTTTGCCATTTCATTACCTTTTTCATATACTTTAATATATAATATGTGGTTTTTTTTATCTATCAAAAGTGTATGTATCATGTTGTTAGGTTGTATTTAGTGTGACAATTGGGTTCTCATCTTTGTTCAAGTATCCTTTTCATCAGTTTGGCTGGTGAAGAATTCGAGGTGAGGAGATGAAGTAATAGATACAGAATGACTGGAGTCTAGAGGACTTTAGCTCTTCTTATGTTCAACTGTAATTATATGTCATGATTGATGTTATACTTATAGCAAATATGGGTTAAAACCAAAGTCACATAAATTTCCTAATTGGCTCACAATCAGATGATGGTAATTGTTAGGGATTATATTTAGCCCTAATGGGTATTCATTCCTCTAACGTGAGTCCATTTTGGTGTTGTTTTCATCAGGTTCATTAGCATATAATTAATCTAGAATCTACGTACTAACGAGTACCTTTGGCAACAAAACCTTTCATTGCATTATTCTACTATAGGCGGAGTTGGTTACTAGTTCAATATTTTGCAATAGTTATGCTTATGGTTATTCTGTTTTACGAGTACACAAACATATATTTTGCTTGCTTGCTCTCAGTTTATAAAGTTTTTAGTGTACCTTTCGAGTTTGTTTTCTATTCATTAATTTACTTTATGTGGTTTAATTCTACTGTGGCTTACCAGGCTTACATATGGGTTGGACTACAAAGGTAACGTATGTGGTGACAGGCATGCGGATCCTGGCCTTCGTGAACTGGCAACTGAGATATTGGCTAAATCCTAATCAGGTTTATCAAAGTGGTTTGAAGGACGGCCAATTAAATTTGGAAAATGCCCGGAGTATATGCTTGTTGGATTGCCCTATCCCGGCTGAGGATTCACTAAATTGGGTCTGTGATTATCCAGAGGGAGAAATTCGTCTCAATATGGACGACTGGATTGATAGAAATTATGATTATTTTGAATTCCTAACGCCAGCAATGCGAAACAGCTCTCTTCAACTTCAGGGTCCTTGTTATCCTGTCTTGTTTCCAAGTGTAAATGGTAGGTGAAGATATTTTGTTTTGATTGTGCTGTTTAATATATTAACATGTACATTCATATGTATGCGTTCTATATGCTATTTGCGTATGGAATCTGTGCTACCTGTGATTTTCTTTGCTATAAAACTTTGGACATTAATGAAAAGAATTGCTTACTCTTTTACGGTTTCAGTTTGTCAATATATAAATATCTTCTCTTCCCATTATAATGTTTGCAGTTTATTGGAGCTGCCAATACTTAGCTCGTGTGTCAAATTTGTCTTTGAAGCATTGGCAACAGATGGGTGGAGTGAATATCAATGAGGACATTATAATTGATAAATCAATTCACAAGACGGTCAATTCTCGATCATCTGTATTAAAGGTTGAAAACTTTTTTTCTTTGCTTGTGGAATTATTGTAATATGTACATTAGAAATGAATGTCAAATTTATGCTATTGAGTAAGATATAACACAACTTGAAGGTTATAGTCATATCCATAACTCCACTTCTAGGGCCTCACCAGGCAGGCCAACGCGGGGCAATCTCATTTGGTAGGATAAAACACAATTTTGCATAGTTGTGCCATAATTGTGTGGCACTGAAGGTACACCAGTTGTAGGATCTGTCCGCCACCCAACTCCACTGCCCAAGCAATAGGAGTTGTTGAGACAACCTCCTAGTCCATGAAGGCTTACTTAGTGATGGATGGATGCTGGTTACTTCAATCAATTGAGTAGTTTGCCAAGAGCTCTTTGAAGTAGTTTATTCTGTCAAAATTTACATCAAACTTTAATTATTTTATTCTTCTTCCCGTCTTTCTTTTGTTTAATCACATTGAATCCTGGAATGTAATATTTATTATCTGTGCTTTCGCAGAGATATATGGCAGATATTGGAAAGTCCTGGCCAGTATTGATTGTCTGTGGAGGACTCTTGCCACTGTTTCTCTCAGTGATTTGGCTGCTGATGATTCGGCATTTTGTTGCTGCAATGCCATGGATAACAGTTTCCCTCTTTAATATTCTCATAATATCTGTGACTATGTTTTATTACTTAAAAGGTATGTAATATATCTTTTACATTTCTTTCCTGGCGGCTATACCAAAGTTTGAGTTTTAATATCAGGAACATGCTGCTTATATCTAAGTCATGGTCATAAATATGATGGTTGAGCTGTGTTCCACAGCATATTGCTAGCAATTTGGAGTTTGTGCATGTTCTGCTGTCAAGAGTTCAGATCTCTCTAATGGCATTGTTATAAAGAAACGTATCATTGTTAGAGTCTCTGCGATTGTCATGAAATAATATGAGTTCATGACTTACCCATTAATAAAATTTATTCAGGAAATTGCATGTACTAATGGGAGGATGGCTACAGAAAATGTAGCTTATAAATGTGTAAGCATTTCTAAAAGGACTGCTAAAGATAGTATACTGTTTCCCGCTTTGTACTACTTTCGTAATGCTGCGAATTTGAGGTTTCTATAGTGATCTCTTAATCATAGAGAAATTTTAGATTTCTGATTTCTTTCACCTATTTGACTGAAGTATTTTTATTATGGTATCGATTTATCTACTTCATTTGCTTGTGTATTTAAAAGTGAGAATAATTTTCAATGATAAATTGTGCTGATTATTTTATCTTCTTTTCTTCTAGCTGGATGGATAGGGAACGATGCCATCTCCCCCATCATTGGTGTTCATGATCCATACTATCATGTATCTGCACGGGTGGGTTTAATCACTTACTCAGTTTACCTTTGGAATTATATAAATCTCACACTGATTTAATGCTCTTTTGTATCTTTCAGGAGCTAAATCATATCCGCGCTGTTGCTGTTCTTATGACCTTTATAATGGTTGTTGCCATCCTTACTTCAATTGCTATTGTTCGCCGCATCCTAATGGCAACATCTGTCCTGAAGGCAAGTGCTATGTCTACTCTATTATGCACAAAAATGAAAATGAGAGAATACTGGATCTGCTGAAACTGTCTTCAATCTCAGTTTATGAAAGGGTTTTTCAAATTTTGAATGCACAACTATTTTCCTGAAGGTGATAGGGTTAGAGAACAGGGGAATGGGGATAGTCCTCCTTGGCACCTTGTGGCCATGCCGGCCTTTCTCTGTTATGTGCTCTTAGATTTAATCCCAAGACATCCAACATTAATGCAGTTCCAGTCAGCCTCTGAAACCTGACCCTTTCAGCGGATAGATATCAAACAATGTATAGGCTTTTTTTAACTTCAGACTGAGATTTTTTTTTTTTTTTTTCCCTCTTAAAAGCTTGGAATTTGAAAATATACAATAGCATTCAAAAGAAGGTGGATCAAAGCAAAACAAGAATAAGTTAACTTTTTGATGACATAAAGCATCTGGCTACATGGATACGTGGCTTTTGATATAAAGATATTTAACTTGGTACTTGTAGAAATATGATGAGAACACCAGAAAATCACCCCAAAACTCAATGAAATACTGTTAGTGAAAACTCAGTGGCACAGCTCTGTTTTAGGAACCAAACTGATATATATTCTAATCTGAATTCCCCTTGTTGCCCCTGTCCACTGAATTTCCCAGGCTGCCCTTTGTCTTCTTCTTGTACAATTTAGTTATAGGAGGCTTATCAAAATATCTTTTTGAACTATACATTTGCCTATCCTAGAGAACACCAGCATCCATAATTTGACTTTATTTTTAATTAATGAATTAGGTTAATGTCATCTGGGGTATGAATGATTTTACTTTCTTATCATGCTCTTTTTATTTCATTGATTAAGATCTTAAATTTCTTTTCAGGTTGCTGCAAAGGTCATTGGAGAAGTTCAAGCACTCATAATTTTTCCAATCATACCCTATTTGATGCTTGCAATTTTTTATATGTTCTGGATTTCAGCTGCTCTTCATTTGTTCAGTTCTGGCCAGGTTGTTCAAAATAAGTGCAATTCCAACTGCTGTGCCTATGATCTTGTGTCAAAAAGTGTGAACTGTGATCGCTGCTGTGGTTATAGCATCCATTACACTCCACACATTGCTATTGCCATCTTTTTCCACCTCTTTGGATGCTACTGGGCTACTCAATTTTTCATTGCATCGTCTTCGACTGTAATTGCAGGTTCTGTTGCCTCTTATTATTGGGCTCGTGGTGAAACATCGGTAAGCTACAAGCATGTTGATAGATGTACAAATTTTATATTTAGAAGCAAAAATTCAAGCATGCATGTCATTTGCATCAATCAATATCTTTGTGAATTAGGTCTGTTTGTCACCCAAAAAATAAAAAATTAAAAAAAGAGAGAGAGAGAGAGAGAGAGAGAATTGTTTCTGTGTTCTTTCCTTGAATACTTTTTTATTTCCCAATGCAGCCAGAGATTCCATTTCTTCCAGTTTTTTCCTCTATGAAACGGCTGCTGCGATACAGTCTTGGTTCTGTGGCTCTTGGATCCTTGATTGTGTCATTTGTAGAATCAATTCGCTTTATTCTCGAGTCAATTCGTCGCAAAATGAAAATTGGTGGTACTACACCTGATAGCTGGTATGGAAAGGCAGCATTTTATTCTTCTCGGGGTTGTCTGAGGGGCATAGAATGGACCATCAAATCCGTGAACCGCAATGCCTATATAATGGTAATCTCGGAAAAAAGTATTTTTTTTGTTGTATGCCGATTTCTGTTGGTTGCTTGACCTTTTGTTCCTGATTGTTGTAGATTGCTATTACGGGAAAAAGCTTCTGTAGGGCTTCTGCTATTGCAACAGAATTGATCATGAATAACATCCTTCGCATAGGGCGGGTGAATGTGATTGGAGATGTTATTCTATTTCTTGGGAAATTGTGTGTCAGCCTTTCGAGTGCTGTTTTTGCTTTCCTTATGTTGGATACCCACAAATACAGATCTGCTCATAACAAGATATCCTCCCCGTTGTTTCCTGTGTTGGTAAGTTTTAGAATTCAATCCTAAATGTGATACATCCTAATTTAATTTGTGTTTCTTGAACCAATGAAGAAAGGCAATCTAACCGGAGGCCTATTTGAGTAGACGATTGAAAGATATATTGAAGAATGTATATCTAAGAATAGAAAAGCAAAATTGAGCTTAAATATCTCTGCCATGCTTCATAGTTTATCTTCAATAATCTTGTCTAAACACCATAGGTTAATTCAACACAAAAATGTTCTTGACTTGATTTGCCAGCATGGAAATTGTAGCTGTTGCAGGTGTAATCTGTGCTTAAGTACAGATCGGGATGATGTTTGGTGTCCAATTCTCATCTGAGAACTTTTAAAATGCTTGAGTCATTAATAAGTTTTACAGTGTTGATGACTAAAACTAGGTTGTAATAATTTGAATGGTGGCTTGTTAAACAGGTTTGCTGGGGTCTTGGCTATGTTGTGGCGACTCTGTTCTTCGGAGTGGTGGAGATGTCAATTGATACCATCATCCTTTCCTTCTGCCAGGACTCAGAAGAGCACCAAGGCACAGCTCAATATGCTCCTCCACTTCTCATTGAAACCCTCAATGACCAAAATGAGATGCAGAGACTAACTCAATGACCCTTTTGAAGATAAAATCAATGTATAATTTTTTTTTCCTTTATTACATATGATTAATAGAATTCAGGAACCTATTTATATTAGCAATGCTATTGCATTTGCATCATTTTGTTCATTTCCTATAGCTATTTCTCCATTCCATGCCTTTTTTAATCCTTCCCTGTATGTTATTTCATGTTCTTTTGCAAAAAACAAAAAGAAGTAAATCTGTCTGCAATTTGAAAGCAAAATGCTACAATTTGATCATTCAAGAGCTAATCCCCAAGAAAGGTCAAGTTGCATACAGCTGAACCTGAACCTCAACAGAGCTAGAATTTGTCCTTGAGGATTCCAAAGACATGGCAACAAGACAAGACAAACCCCATTCCAATGTTTATGACTTAATCAAAGTTAGTCAAATTGCTTACTTAATAAATCTCTCGAGATTTTGGAACTCAATTGGATAAGAGTCTTAATGACTACTTTTATTAGTATTTGGGAGGATTCGAATTCAAGAGTTTATAGAACCTCTTTTGTGCTCTGTTGAAACTACTTACTTTAGATCTTTCCTAATCTCTGTCTCATGTAATTGACATTAAAAAATTACGAGGATTATTTAAAAGAAAAAAAAAAAAACTCTTAATTAGGGATACTTTAGACTTTTTACAAAAATTCTACAAATAGTTGTAATTAGTAAGGACCTAAGTGGTACTTTTAGATTCTACTGGACCTTGAAAACCAAAGCCAAACCTCAAGGACCAAAATGTACTGGACTCGTTACTTGGGTCTCGAATTAAGCACGTTCGATTGCCCTGGGCTGGGTCCGTCCGCTGGCCCAGGCTCGTTAAAAATATATAAACACGAAAAACCACCTCTCACTTCCTCTATGGTTGGCAGCGGTACGGTTAATTGAAGCAGAAGAGTATTGAACTCTTGTTTCTAAGGTACACTCCCGACTCCACTCTCTTTTTCTTGAAATTGATCTCATATCTTATGAATGTTTGAAAATAAGATGGTTTTTATTGTTATAGAATTGGGTTCGGCTCGGTTCTACTTATGAATTGATATAACTTTCATAGTTTCTTGTCAAGAAGAAAAAAAAAAACTCAATTTGCCGATTCTTTCTTTCTGCTCTTTTGATTATATTTTGGTAGTTTCTATTTTCTCTAGTTCGTGTTGTACTTGTTTGTTTCAGTATGTTTCTGGAAACAATATAAATTAACTAGATACTTGTCTTTAAAGTAAATTTAGTGAGCGTAGTTGGAAAATCTGAAGGAACGATCTTTTAGGCGATATGTTCCTCCTTAATTGATTTTAGGTGCCATGTAAAGTATAATTTAAGTGTAACATTTTCTTTTTAATGTGAAATGATGATTTATTGTTGTTTCTTCCAACTATATATTAGTTTGAAATTTTAAGATGGTGTGTGCTGAATATTGAGTTATTTTGATTTGTTGGGCAAAGAGACCTTAAAATTTGAATGCAAACCCAGTGTTCCATTCAACAGATTGAGATTTTCATTCCCTTGAATTATTGTGGATTATTAAATTGTATGGCTTTTCTTGGAAAGAAATGCGTCCTAGGAAATGCTGAGTATTCATGAAATCTAACTTATTAGTATTATTTATTCACTGGATGTAATTGACCTGATGGCTCATTTTCAAGAAAAATGTGCGGCCATTGTACCTTAGGACCAACTTTGTCGAGCATCTTTACACCCACGAAAAAATTCTGCTTTATGAGCCGTTCTTTTCTACGAAATTTGCAGCCTGCAATCTCTAACCTATTATGCTCTTTTACATATAGAAGGGCCAAGAACATTTTCACCACCATTTTATTCCACTGAATATTGTAGGACAGAAATTACTTATTTAGAAACTCACTGTCAGTAGTGACTTACTTTCCTAGTTAATACATTTAAAGCATGGCGTTAACCATCTGCCTCTCAGCAACTGTCATTTTGGCCTTATGGACTAACTTTGAGGGCTGCATGTCTCAATTGGGAATTAGCAACTGGTGAATGGACTTCTTGGCCATGCTCCATTGATGGCAGCAGGTTGTATTCATGACATTTATTTACAACTCTTGCTATGAACCATGACAGAGCAGTTTTGGAAGAAAGGAACAGTTGATAAAATTGGAATTTAAAAGCAACTTGGATATGACCATTTGAAGTTGGAAACATTGTATGCTGGTTCTCCCACTGTAACTTCTTGTTCAGGCTTTTGAAGTTTTTTCATTAATGTGCCAGTGAGAGCACCAATTAGAAATGCTTTCCATGCCTTTTGCCAGGAATATCGTATTTCAGGAAATACTTGCTTAGATTGGTTCCTGTGTTCATTCTTGAGGTTAAGCCCTTTTCACTTAGACCGAGGCTCAAATGGTAGGCTGAACAAATTTGTGAAAGCTTCATTGCCGACTGAATTAAAAGTTAAAACTCCACACATCTTGAATGCATTTCTAACTGATTACACGGTGGAACAGCTGCACATGTCTTCCGTAACCCCAGTGCCACATTACTACACTTACTAGTGTTGAAATGTTTAAGCGCAAAGCATACAAGATTGTTATTTCCTTTTGATCCATTAGCATATACTTTTTTATCAGATTTAAATTGTTTTTTAAGTTTAGAATGTCATTACACTGAACAGACTTTCGATGGATATTTGCAGCTAGAAATGGGAACCAGAGGAGTTATTGGAGATAAATGGTCCATGAGGATTCTCTGGGCCTGCGCAATTGGAAGTGCAATTGGTATGTCTCGCTAACCTTTCTTGTCAGATTCTTGCCTAACATATTTTGTTTAACTGACAAATGATTAAAATTTCTTATGTTTTAACTCTTCCACATGCTATTGAATTTGATGATAGATATTTATTGTTATTTGTATAGGTCTGTATATGGTTGCCGTAGAGAGACAAACGCAGAACAGACACCGAATGTTGGCTGAAAGTCTAGAAGCAGCTGAAGCAGAAGGCGCTGGAGATGAAGTTTAAAGGTGGATGTTCCTAAATTTGAATGAACTTTTTTTTGTAACAACTTTTTAAAGAACTACCCAATATTTCAAACTGGGGGTCTTTTTTTTTCGTGTAAAAGGCTTTTGTTCATTTGTTATTTGGAATTCACAGGGGAAATCAGGATAAATGTTCAAACAAATTTGATGAAGCAGAACCATCATACTGCCTAATGGTTTAGAATTAAAACTTCCAATAAGTCTTTGCTATTTTATTTTTATCATATAATATCTCGTGTTAAAAAAAGCAAAACGATATTAAATGTTAAAAAGAAAAAAAAACCACTTTTTTTCATCCAAAGAATGGTTTAGTGATATTTTTTCACACACATATTTTTTAAATACTATTTTATTATCTAAATTTATATTATATTTTCAATACTATCATAATTGTGATCTCATATCACCATCGTTCTCTTCTTTAATCACCACTTATCATGATCTTTCAAAACCCTACTTTCGAAAACCCTTTTAATTGTTGGAAATCAAGCGATTAGGATTTGTGAAATCGTCATTTCTAAGTCAAATTTCAATTAATCCCGAATCTAATATTTTACTGTCAAAAGACTTATCGATTTTCTCTCTTTAAAAGCTCTAATACATTAAATCGAGTTTATTCTCTATTCATAAAATAGTATTTTAAATTTAAATATAAATTTAAATAATAAAATAATATTTTAAAGATACATAAGTGCTCATTAAACCATTATTAAAGGTGGAAAAGTGATTTGATTTAAAAAAGAAGCAGTTTACTTAAAATATTATAATATAATAAATCCATGCGAAGAAATGGATCAGAGGTTTGGAGCGTTTAATACATGTGGCAAAACTTCAGTTTAAAGCCTACATGTTTTACAAAATAAATTTCCGTTGATTCTTTATAAATTACTATTAATAAACTGTTAGGATTTTGTCAGTTGCACAAGTGCGTAAAACTCTTATCATTTTCCATAAATTTAAGAAGCCGAAACGAAGTTCCTGCAAAAGCAGTTGGCGTCATCACTTACTCACCATGAACGTAAAAGAAGCTCATAAATCACTCTTCACAGAAGCTCCATGATTCCAGATTCCAACAACAAACCATGACAAGGAGTTTTGTGCTTCACTCTATTTTCTCCTCCTCTCCGGCACATTGTGAAATCTATTTATAGCTTGATAAAAGTTACACTCAGAGCAATGCAAAGCAGCAAACTTGGCAAAAAATGGCTCCACCAGAAAAATTTTCCTTTACGAGTTTCTTGTTATTACTATGCTTAAGCTTCAGTTTTGCTCACAGAGTTCTTTTGAATGATAAACTAGAAGCTGATACTGCTGGTGTCATCAATACTGGTAAAGAAAAAGTAGGTAGTAGGGATGTGGACATTGAGAAAGTGGTTGGAGTTGGGTCAGGAACTGGAACTGGGTTTGGTTCTGGTGGTACTGGATTTGGGTCAGGAACCGGCACCGGTACAGGTACAGGTGCTGATCCAGGTTTCGGAAGTGGTATCGGTTCTGGGACTGGTATTGGTACTGGTACAGGTACAGGTTTTGGATCTGGTACTGGCAGTGGTATCGGTACTGGTCTGGGAAGTGGCACTGGTACCGGTATAGGTTTTGGAGCAGGTATCGGTTCTGGTCCGGGTACTGGATACAGGCTTTGGAAGTGGTACAGGTACTGGTACTGGTACTGGTACTGGTACTGGTATTAACACAGACTGCCCACATCAAAATACTTGTCCTAATCAACCTATCCCCACTATCCCTATTCCTAATATCCCTGTCCCTAATTTTCCTATCCCTATTCCTAATATCCCTATCCCTAATTTTCCTATCCCTATTCCTAGTGTCCCTGTCCCTATTCCCTAGTTTCCCTGTCCCAAACCCTATCCCATTTCCTGTCCCTAATCCAACACCGGGTTGTGGCCGAACCCCTCCTTGCATTCCTTGCCAAAATGATGGGGAAATTGGGCAAGCCCAGCCCAAGGATGAATCCCATGTTTAGGACCGACTGAGTTCAGCTCAAGAATATTTAGCTCTGAATAAATTGTACTTTTTATTTGAAAAAAATTGAATAAAGTCATTCAATAATTAGAGCCTGAGCTTCAGTTTCTGCTACAATCTTATGATTCAATAGTGAAATTAAATCATTCCATTTTCTCAAGGTTATAGGTTCTATTTTACCACCATTTTATGCCAAATGTGACTTCAAATAATGTTTTTGGTAATGCATCTAGTAACTAAACCTAGCAAAACGGACGAATGGGCAAGTACGGTCCAGGCGTAACGAGTACGAGCCCAACGGATACGAGTCCAATTTTCTCAAGTCAGTATGTTTTAAATAGGTACGGATGCACCCGTGGGTACAAACCCGTTTTGCAAGATCTATGGGTAGCATAAGTAAACCCATCATATTAAAACGAGTAATAATACCTCCTTCATACCCAAGGTTTAATGTTGTAACAAAACACTTCCAATTTTTAAGAAATGTTGTGAGAAACAAATTATGACACAATTTTATTTGGATAAGCACCATTTTATCCTCACTTGTAGCACACTTTGCAATACAAAATTTATCAAACATGTCAGGCATATATTATTAAAATAATAATCATAAAAAGAAAAATAGAAACTATAAATTTAATAATAAAAACTGTGAATAAAAAGGAATAAAAAAATATACAAAAATTACTTGTCATTTTTAAATTCATAAGATTTTCATTTTAATCATGAAAGTATGAAGTAATACTACACTTACAAAGAAATTTTACAAAGATCTTCCATACAAAATGATGTGACAAAAAATGAATGGAAGAGTGAATTTAATGAGTTTGACTTTTTATTTCACTCTCACATTCATTTTTTGCTACCTCACTTTGTATAAAAATCTTTGTAAGATTTCTTGTAAGTATAGTATTATTGTGAAAGTATGCTACATGTGAGGGTAAAATGGTACTTTATTGAAAACTGAGGGAGTTTTGTTACTTTGCAAAACCTTTGGGAGCATTGGTTAGTTTCACTAGACTTGAAGGAGGTATATGTTATTCACTCATTGCAAAACTTAACTATAGCTAAAACTGAGTTAATGTCTTTTTTCCACCCAAAAAAAGTTTAATGACACTTTCTCACCCCCAAACTTTTAAAATACACTTGTATTACCCAAATATTAAAGGTGTTCGGTTCCGGGTATCCTGCATTTTTTTAAGGAACTAACCGAAACCGCAGCTTAAAATTTAAAAGGAACCCGAGCAACCAAACCAACTGCTTCGGTTCCTAGGTACCCAAAACCAGAACCTGTAACAATAGTTCCTGTTCCAGTTCGGGTACCCTGTAAAATTACATGACCCCTCAAAAGTTTTTAAAATGGCAAAAAAACCCTTAAAAACTTATAAATACCCCCCCACCTGGCACTTGTTAACAAAAATAAAATTACAAATTATAAATTCAAAATTACAAACTCCATTACTTTGTAAAGGTAGATTCTCAAAAGGTAAACCAACTTACTTTAAATATTATGAAATATAAATATAAATATATTCACATTACTTTTTCTACAAAAGTTTTTATTAACCCCCCTAATCTTTAATTTTATTTTAGATTAGTCTCGGTTCTTGGTTCCTGGTTCCGGTTCCGGTTCCTAACTATAGGAACAACCGAACCGGAACCGCACAGTAACCGTAACCAAACCCATTGACATTGACGACTGATTCTGGGTAGGAACCGTAACCAAACCTGGGTATTCGCCGATTTTGGTTCCAACCAGTTCTTTTGAACACCCCTACCAAATATTGTGTTTCTCATTGGTTTGGGAGGGAAATACGGTAATTTATGAAAGAAAAAAACCCCTCTACACCCTCCATTCATCGGAAAACAACCTCTTTCTGGTTCGCGTCCCTTTTCTGCCTCCTCAGCCAATTTCCGACTGTTTTTCTCACTAAAAATTTACCCTAAAGCCGCCACTCAAACCCCATTCATCCCCACTAGAAAACCAACCCTCCCATCGGCCACCCTCACTCACCGCTTTCCACCCTCAACCCACACTCTCCGCTGTGTGATAGTTGTTTTGGGCCCCTTTTTCACCATTTTTTCCCCCTCTCAAGCCCCAACCTACACCTGGTTGCTTAATTGTGGTTGTTGTGTATTATTTGGCCACCAGTTTGCCCCCACCCGCCCATAACCACCTCTCCATTTCATGCCCACCAGTTGTTTGAGGGAATTCCTCAACAGCCTCTCTAGCCAAGCGTGCGTGCACGGCAGGGATGATGGTGACACGTTAGGGCTTTTGTCCCCCACATTGGGGCTTTTGGAAAGGAAGATCCAGAGAGTCGATTGGTGGTGACAGGGACGATCTTAGGTAACGAAATCGACCTAAAAAGCACATTGTTGGTTCGCATGATTCTTTTCCTTTTTCTGTCGATTATGACATCGGAAATCCCTTTTGAGACCACCAATCAACTCACTGCATTGGCTTCCCATTCTAAAACCCCTAAGCTTCTCCACGCCAATTGCACGCCGTACTTGCTCTCCACCACCTAGGGTTTCATTGTTTTTGCACTTATTCTGCTGCCTGATTCCGGCAGCCAAAATCCAATCTTTCACCACACTTTTAACCTCCGATCTTCCCTCTTTAAAACCCATCAAACGCCGGTACTTTATTACTCGTCATTCGTGGGTCTTGAATCGCTGCCCTCTGCCGTTCGCTGTCTTCTGAAATTTTAAGTTTTAATTTCAATTGCAAAATGTTTGTTGACTATTCTACCCTCACTTATTACGAACTTTTGACCATATTACCCTTCCTTAGAATGAAAATTACTAATAAAATTGTGCTTTGGATACTAAAATGATATTTTAAAAGCATGAGGATGGGAAAGTGTTATTAAGCTTTTGTTCGGGTGGGAAAAAGTTGTTAACTCAACTAAAACTAGGCATGGCAATGGGCCGCGGAATTCCAGAGGCTTGTCCCGTCCCGCCGAGGATTTCCCTTTTTACGGGGATAGGGGCGGGTATAGGAAGAGTTTTAATCCCTCGTCCCTGAGGATGGGGTAGGGGCTTGGGCGGGGAGTGCCCTTCCCCCGCCTGCCTGTTCTTATATATATATAATGAGTATTTTTGAACAAATTGTGGCAATGCTTAAACAGTTTTTGTTTTGTTTCTTTAGTTGGTGTAATTGATCAAATACATAATGAATCTGTATTTTGGACAAACGCAATGTCTTAGCTTAAGTTTAGACGATTAACTTAAGTGTTTGTCATGTGGACGAATCTCAATGTTGAAAGAGAATTAACTATTGTCTTTGGCTCAAATAGTTTTTGTCATTTGTTTGTTCTCATAATTGATGTTTAATGTAAAACTTAACGGGGTGAGGATGAGCCTCTAAAATTCCCCATGGGCAGGGATGGGGAATCCCCATCATTCCCCGCCCCATTGCCATGCCTAGCTAAAACCTTAACATATAAATTTCAGAAGTTGAAACGAATTTCCTGCAGAAACAGTTGGCATCATCACTCAATCACCATGAACGTAAAAGAAGCTAAAAGGAATTGTCTTTGGCTAAACTGCACGTAAATCGTTCAACATGCGAGCTCCATGACCCTGGATTTTAACAACAAATCAGGAGTAGTAGTTTTGTGCTTCACTCTCTTTCTCCTCTCCACCACGTTGTAAAATCTATTTATACCCCGTAAAAGCTACGTTCAGATTCATGCAAAGCACATAAGTTTGCAAAAAATGGCTACAACTCAAAATTTTGCCTCCACTTGCTTCTTCTTGTTGCTATGCTTGAGCTACAGTTTTGCTCACAGGGTTCTCTTGAATGATGGTAAAATAAAACAAGATAGGGATGGTGTCATCAACAATGATAAAGAGAAAATAGATAGTGTTGATGTAATCAATAATGATAAGGAAAAAATAGATAGTTTTGATGTCATCAATAATGATAAGGAAAAAATAGATGGTGTTGATGTAATGATTGAGAAAGCTGATGGAAATGGGTCAGAGACTGGAACTGGGTTTGTTTCAGGTGGTACTGTATTTGGTTCAGGAAATGGAACTGTGTTTGTTTCAGGTGGTACTGTATTTGTTTCAGGAGATGGAACTGGGTCAGCTGGCGGCATGGGTACTGGTAGCGTTACAAGTTATGGAACTAATACTGGTTGTGGCATCAGTAATGCCTCCACCATTGAAATCGACCCAGCACAGCCTCAAAATGGAGGGGAAATTGAGTTCATGCCCATGCCCATGCCCATGGCTAGAAATCCCAGCTCAAACTCTTCAAACCCACGAGGAGAGGATGGATCTCATGTTTAAGACTATCCCATTCCAGGAACATTTAGTTCTATAAATAATTTGTAGTTTTTAATAAGTTTAAATAATAAACTCACTCAAGTTGAACTTTCACTTTCTGCTATAAATCATTCCATTGTCTCAAGACACTCAACTTCACACGTGATATTTTGCCACCAATTTGATGTAGAATGTGACTTAAATCATAGATGGAAGGAGAAAAAAGCATTTGTTAAAGAAAGATAAAGAAGATTTGATGGAAATGTAGGAATCTAAGAACTTGTATAATTACCACTATATGTTACATTTCAGAATTTGCAAGATTGTAGTTACAACTTACATCCTAGGAGTATTCTAAATGAACCCTTAACCAGCCGTAATATCTGGGAAAGAGAGGAAGAGAAAAATTGTTGAGTGCTTTAGACAAAAACTATACCTGCTGCTTTCCCAGTTCGATTTAAAGCCTAAGTACACAAGACATGTATTCTTTTTTCTATTTTGTTTTGTCGATACTCGATATTCTATCATTCTCTTCTAGCGGGCATAGAATATGATCTTGAAAATACCTTCTGTTAGAAAACCCGGTGGTGCAGCCGTTGAAGAAATAGATGCCGAGGGTCGAAGGAGAGGTGTACTGATTCTGCTTGATGTCTCGTTGGCAACTGGTGGGGGAGTTGTAGAATCGTTGTGAGGTTGTAACTCAATTTCATTGCCAGTGCCATGGGCAGTTTCAGGAATATCGATCAATTGATGATCATGTTCCTTCTAACGACATCACTGTGCTTGTGTCTGTATGTATAGTTGAATCATCGGGGAAAAGACCGTGCCTTCTCTTCCTCCTAGCTTCTTTCTTCCATCCATGGATTGTCTCCCTAATCCTCTGTGGAATCAACGCCGCCTTATAGTTTGTTCCCATCTGAAACATATGGCAACACATTATGCAATGTCATTAAAAAATCACTGTGATTGGCCATCAAGCAGTAAACTAACTGTGGTTAAGTTCTTGCTTATGATACATTTTGACTTTGGTATCTTTGTTTCAAGAGGGAGAACTAGTTACTATTAATCTTAATACCTGTGTAACCAATGCATAGAGGGGCAGGGTACTGTAGCTGCAGAGGAACTGTCCAGCAAATCTACAAGACAAGAGCATGGGATGTAAGGTCCATAACTGCTGATATATTGGTACATTTATAACAAATTACAGCTGTCTAGAATCAAATCATACCCCAAAATAAGTCGTAAGTAGACCAGAAAATGATCGTGAATAAAGCATGAATTATAGCCAAACTGCCACTGCAAATGCATCAACAAAAAGCTTAGTTAGAATGCACATATCCTTATATCCTTGCATATTAATTTTATCAGAAATCGGAAAAATCTTATCCAGCTTTCTGATCCCATCTTGTTCATCAAGTACTTAAAACATATCTTCCTATAACTATTTTGAAATTGCCATAATTTGTTAAATACAAACTGGTAAAAAAAGCAACACAAGTTCAGGGACCTAGTATGACACCAATAAATTCTCTTCTAACTAATAGTAGAAATTATTTTTTAAGTCAATTTTAGGTTTGCTAATGTTGAGCAGAAAACTTGGTAATTGAGTAAACTTGGTATAAAAAGCAGGTATTAGAAAAGTAATCTCCAACAGTTCAAATGATACAAATAAAGTCATGGAAGAGGATATACCCAGAACCAAAAAAATGAAGCCAGCTCAAATGCATTCTGCCAAAAGAAGCATGTTAGTTTCTCCATGCACATAACAAGGAAAAACGTTACAAAAAAATAATAATAAAACATTTACAAGTTCTAATACTTTCACAACCTGGAAGAGAATGAAATGAATCAAGGACAACAATAGTTCCGGCTTATTGAACCAGAAAAGTTCATCTCTTGGTTTCAGCTTTGCTCCTGCAAAGAATCCAGTTATGCCAACATTCTCCAATGCCAAGGTCGCAATCACATGCTGTAGCTTTGTGCCCACAAGGAGAACAAGCTGCACACATGCATACCAAATCAGAATAACAAAGCATGAGAGATCATGAAGCCATCAAAAAAGTTTTCAACTAGGTCAATTTCTTTTTCATAGTCACTCTAGCTACGGCTAGAGAATTGTAAAACTAAATCTGGCTCGTATACTTACAGTGATAGGAATGATGGCAATCCAGAAATAGAGATTAGACCCTGCAGTATGGTTTAGAACCAATGAATCATGAGTCACAGTTAAAGATGACCAAATATAATTTGACCATACATTAAAAAAATAAAAAATAAAAAATTGGATATAGAATAAGATGGGAACCTGCAATTTCTTTATCTAGATATAACTGCAGTTCATATCTGTGGTCAAAGTGAGCCACAGACAGCAGCAATTGAGAAAATAATAATGTAAAAGCAACAAAAACCAAGCAAGCATAAGAACAAACTCTCACAGCCTCATTTTCCATTGATAATGGCATACCTTTAACGTTGAACAGCATGAAAGCAACAACAAAACCCCACAGGGGGCCACTGCAAGAGATTGAAAAAAAGGGGCATTACTGAAAGCAAAATTTGTAAAAGGTATAGACTTAAGAAACACATATGTTGATCATCATACGATAACAAAAATAATCAGAAATTTGAATGTGCTCCTCACCTCACACCAACAATCCTTTGGAATTCTTCTTCCATAGAACGAATCATATAGCTGTGAAAATCATATTTTGGACTGAGGTTGTGATTCTGACATTAAAAAGAAAAACAAAAGAGTTAATATTTATAAAGCAGAGATGTTGCAAGTAAAAGGAAAGTAAAAATTCCATGATTTGTTTTCTTCATTCCAATTTTTTAAAGGCGGAATAAATTTGGAAACTAGAAGATATTCTACCTTGAAAATCAGATTTCCACAATTTTTTACAAATTTTACATAAACATTTGTTTGCATAAATGAGTATGTGTTTTACCTTTTCGCTGATTTCTTCGAACTTTGAAATATATTTTGAGTGTATATGTGCCACCGTAGTTTTTTTTATATACCAAAAAAGATAGTAATTATGGAGCACCATAAACACACAGATACCATCATACAATATGAAGTGGACGGATAAAAGAGTTTGTAATACAATCATGGCACAATCCTTATGGAAAACAGGTCCATAAACATCCAAACAGAATCATAGCAAAATAATTCTAGAGGCATATATGTTTCCAGCAAGTGAGCAAATTACACACCATAATGAAGCCCTTGCGAAGAGTAAGGTAATCAGCACGAACAACTGAACGCCCAAATTGCCGGAAGAAGCAGGTCTGCAAGTTGACAAAAACATCAATCTCAGTAAAACTTACAATAACCAATGGAATCACTTTAAGGTTTGACAATAGATGACAAAACAATATACATCCTTTCAGTTGGACAAGGTACGAGATGAGCAAAAATGTATATTACACTTCTCAGATCCACTTAAGAATGTAGTTGGATTTCTGAAAGTTAATGGATTGACTACTGTGTATGGACGTCAGCATTCACATTACTGTCTTTCTCTCTTTTCTCTTTGCTCTTCATACTTCTTTAGTAGATCCAATCATGTTATCCCCTCCATTAACCCTTCAAATGCACTTCTAAAGCATCTGGTTGGTGGTGAAAATCTATTTGCAGGATGCTGGAAGTTTACGGAATCTTAATGATTAGTATATGTGCTGAAGATATCCTTCTCCTTCCAATATCCTAGAGCAAATTCCTATTCTTCTTATCTCAATCATCTCTACATGCTATACAGTTTTTTTAGCAAAAATTTAGCCAGGAATTTTTTTTAATTTTAGGGCTACCCAGTGTACTCAGTTTCCTTCAAATCCCTCCTCCAATTCAGAGTGCAAGTAAATTATAACTGAATGCCATTGACACTCCAGGACTGAAAGTTGTAAATAATAAGTAAAAAAAAAAATTACAAAACTAAACAAAGTGTAAGTAAATGAAGAAAGAACATAGGTTATGCACCTACCACCCAGATAAGTAAACCATTCCTGACTAAAGGATTTGATGTGTGATATCTGACAAAGGTAGTTTGCCTCCGCATTGTCATCTCTCTAATTTCTGTTACAGAAAAGAATATAGATGGATTAATGAAATCAAGCAATGCCATATGCAAATTCTAGCACAGCAGTAGTTCTCTTAATAGGTATAAATTAAAAGCATGGGACTCAAGCAAGCAACTATATGAGAAATTCATCACAGGACCGTAACAGCAAAAGGAAATAGTCAGAGCTGACAGTTTTAAAATTGCATAGAAGCTTACTAGTTGAACAATCATGCTGATCCATATGAGCCTCATCCTCCCATAATCTCCAACTGTGAATCTGTTTAAAAAAAAAGGATTGAACTGTTAGTTCAAAAAATAAATAAACATGAGGATTTGATTTCAAGTTTGAGTAACCAGCCACTGAAAGGGCCAAAAATGTTTTGGTTCATAGCATACAGACAACCAAATACTAGATTTAGGGGACATAAAATACGACAAGATGCAGCTTGCAATATAAGCATATTGTTCCATCAGCATTAGATTGAGAACTTGGGTCGTAGAAACTCTTTCCTTTCAAATAATCAGAACAATACATACATGTAAACTTGATTAGATGACTGCTTTTTCGTTGAGAACCATTTGCATTTTCCTCAATCAGAGGAAATTTTTAATATCACTTCACTATTTTTTTATCACAAATCTAAGCAGTCCCTAGAAGTTTCCAGTCTTATGTTTAGATAAGCCCCCACATAACAAACAATATAGAGAAAGCCTAAAGTTCAGAACTATGCAAATAATAAAATCATCCATTCTCATCATTTGTTAAGGTAAGATGGACATGAAAATTTGACATTCTAAAATGCAACATAAAATTTACACAGAACAAAGCATTGATATGTCCACCAAACATTAACTAGACAAAAAATATTTGCAACTGTAAAGGAAAACTTCTTAGCTAGGTTCACCCTGATCACAGTAAATATATCGAACCTTCACAATTGCCAACAACATAGTTAAGCAGCTGTAAGATACATGTGTGACTGCCATGACAAAGATGAAGCGGTGCAACTGCTCAAGACCTTCATATGAAACAAATGGTTCATACCCCTGCACAAAAAACAAGTTTAGAATTACCATAAATCATGTCAAATGTAGCAGAAACATTTATAAATATTAAAAAAAAACTATAAAATTAGTCAAAGAGAAACATAAAACTTCCTTTTGTATCATCATTATCACGACCACTATTACCAGCCTTTGAACCTTAAACGGTCATTTGAATAAAGGCCACGAGGAGTTTAGGTAATTCCATTGATAGAGCTTATTGACAATTTCTCTTCACAAAGACAAGTATTAAAGGATAGAACACTGAAGTTAAAAGAGTTTGTGATTTTAGTTTTTATGAATAAAGTCACATGCCTTTTTGCAGGTGTTCTGATTCAATCCATTCAACATTCTCCTATACGGATGAGGAAAAAGAAAACTCGTCAACAGTTTACGGCCATCAGAAGATAAATCTTCAGTTTCTTCATCAATCTCAGCTCTGGAGCATGGAGCAAATTTACTATCATAAAACTTTGATGGAATGCAGATAGTTGCTATTGTGCTTGAGGTGGCTGTTAAAAGGAGTGAAATGAATCCAAGCAGCATCATCTCTGAAGATAGAAGTTCACCAAAAATAAGCTTTTAAATAATAATAATACTATACATACAAAGTTCTCTTACAAAGATTTGTATACAAGTCAATGCAACATACCTTCTTTCATTTTCTCCACAGCTGCAAGCAAAGGCTTTCTATTAGTTTTCCGCAACCACTGCGACAGACAAAGAGCATAATTTCAAATAAGAATGGACACAACAAATTTCCAGTTTTAGCATTATCAGTTCTGCAGTCAAACAAATGCAACAATCCAATGGTTGAAATAATGAGGAAAAATTATTGAAAACCAAAACTTTTCAGCATAATCTATCCCCAAAACCTACATTCAAAGTAATCAATCAAAGTGGAATTGTTACCCAACGGCGCTTCCAATCCAAGCAGAACAAAACACAAATCCCACAAGGAAAGAAAGCGGTTAAACATTGTCAAAAATTTGACAGCCAAAGTACATCAAAAACATAACAAAAACTTCCAAAGTATAATTTATCATGCAAAAATTAAAGATTGAAAGATTCCTACTAACTAAAGAAATTTGTAGCGACTCTGAATCTATTTTGACAAAACACTCTTCTAGCCTATAAACAGTGAAGGATACCACAAAAGTTCAATTTCTAAAATGGAGAATTATGACACAGAGAAAACAAAAGATATAAAACAAGATTCAACACTTCAACCTAATATTAGCAACAAAGTAAAGCCCTAAAAATTGGTATATTTAGATTCAACAAAGACCCTCCAGCTCCACAGAGAAGTCAACAAAACAAAGCAAACCCAATTTAAATTCTTCACAATGAAAAATATAAGAACAAAATAACAAACTTAACCATAAACACATGCTTAAGTGATATAAATAAAACTACTTACATTGCTTAGGCGGTGGATTGAGCGCTCCACAAGCAAAGAAACAACAACAAAGATGGTCAACACAGTAGCAACAGACCATGTTGGCGTTAAAGCCAATGAACGCAATTCCTTGTTATTATCCACTTCCATTCTAAACAAATCCTACTAAAAAACCGCTATATTTTCCTCAAATCTCACAGCCAAAAAACACTGTTTTCCCCTACACCCTCCAAAAAAATAGCTTTCTTACAACAAAAAATGTGAGCTTGAGCACCGAAAGAAACTTGAAACGCGTTAAAGCAAGAGAAAACGCGCAAAAACGACGTCACCTTGTGTCTCTGAAATTAACTTCGATCTGTGTACTATTAACTACCACTATTAACTCTTTATCTTCCAGTCTTCACAAAATTAAACACCCATCCGCTTCTTCCTTCAAGACAGCTCTTTTTGCAGTTCTTGGACATGAACTCAATCTCATGTGAGCTTGAACCTGCTACATTCACATCAGA
This sequence comes from Pistacia atlantica, assembly GCA_026229545.1. Taxonomy (NCBI): domain Eukaryota; kingdom Viridiplantae; phylum Streptophyta; class Magnoliopsida; order Sapindales; family Anacardiaceae; genus Pistacia; species Pistacia atlantica. Next base: position 9,762,547 of record CM047899.1, on the reverse strand, counting down.
TTGGTCTTGGAAGTTGGAACAAGACAGAAATGAGATTCAAAGGTGAAAGATTCTAGGTTCAAAACTGAGCACAGTTGTTTGAAGAACATGTGTGAGGCTAGAGAAGTGTAGACTTTGCTGTAAAGAAAATGCTTCTAAAAAGCAAAACCGCAGAGTTTTTCTCTGAATTTACGTATTATTTAATTCAAAAAAAGAAAAAGAGTAAAAAGGCGCAATGAACCTTCACTGGAAGAATCTCAGAGTTCATTTTTTTTAAATAATAATTTTTGTGGTAAGTCAGAGTTACAGAGATCTCTTCGTACTCCAGTTGGCTGTTTTTAGCTGTTTACTACGTACACGAGAAAGTCCTGAATAATAAAAACGAAATTGACAGGGACGATGTATAACGACGACGTTTTATGGTATCTAAGTATAAATTAATATTTAGAATAAAAAATCACCGCTTTTTATGGGTAACTAGGAACATGCAGTGACCCGACGCACTAGAATCTCACTAGATTCAAACAAAAATATTCAACAATTAAATATTATTACTAATAAAATTAAATTTAATATTTTTTTATAATGATGCTGGAGGTTTTTTTTTGGCTCAATTTATACATACGTCAATTAAATTATAAAATAAAACCTTAATTCCTATTGTATATTTATAGGAAAATAATAAAAACCTAATTCATAATGTATACAAATATTTATAATTAAAAATTGTAAATAATTATTTGGTATACAAAATCCTAAGTATTTTTTTAAATTAACAAATTATATATTAAAATTATTACATGTATGACATAAGCGGCATCGCATGCAAGAGGCCGCAATCAGTGCAATAAAAAGATTGTAAATAAATAAATAATGCCGTTTTAATTATTAAAAATAAAAGAAATAAAAATGGTGTCACAAGAGGAGCTTTGCAAAATCGTAAGATGTGATATGTTGGCAAGATTAATACTTAAAAAGTCAAAGTCCACTTAACATGTATATATCTCTTTGTCCTATTAGGTTTAGGATAATATTTGAAACAAAATATTAAAAAAATAAAAAAAAAAAGATAAAAGAAAAATTATGTATATTAAAAAAATTAGATTTTAATTAAAGCAAATTTAATTTAACCCATAGCATGGGACGTCACGGATAAACAAATGTGTGAATGGATGGGTATGAATTGAATTAATTCTTTTGGACTTTATAATACATTAATAATTTGACAAAATAAAAGTGAATATTAATAAATGTAGTATGGACTATAGAATATAATTTTCTAGACGTACTTTCAGGAGAAATTAACGTATTAAAATACTACAAGTCACATTCAAGTTGGTCAAATCATATGCTAATTAATTAAAGAAACCTCTTTAAACATCACTTTTAATCAAAAAAGCAAAATTGGGATTCCACGCCAAAATTATTGTTAATCATAATCGAAAATAAATAACCATCACTAATCATTCCACGTGCCATGCAATTAGCGATAGTTAGTTGTTTAATATATCTCATCTACTTTCAATAGTGTATGAATCATTCTTTCTTTAATTTTATTTTGTTATTATTTTTTCTTTTTTTAAAGGTTAGCTTATCCATAATTCAATTAATTTTCTGAAAACCTTAAAATTATGGATTGGAATAAAAGTTTTAGTGATTACTTTTATTAGTATATGACAGAACTCAAACTCATGAGTTCATACTTCATAGAATTTTTTTTTTACTCTTATATCATTAGAGCATCCAATAATGATTTACTAATTTATTTCTATGTCAATTAGTTAGCTTATAACCCGATAAATTATATTTAATACATGATTATTTATTAGTTTCATAATTTCAAGTAAAAGAAGAAAAAATGGATTGATATGAACTTTAAATCGTATTTATTCTAATTTATAAGTGGGTATTGTTTTAATAGTATTGCGAACACATGGGGTTGACTAAGTGGTTTATTCAATGCAAGAATATCAATTTCATATTTTCATTTATTAATTTTCTACCTATTGAATTAATGTTGGTATTATAAAGTTTGGTTTAGACCCACATAACCAAATTAATTTTCATTTTAATTTTAATGAGAAAATATCTACCGCAACCAATGGGTTAGCCTAATGGTCAAAAGGAGGTTTACTTCTTTAATTAATTTTTTTGGGTTCTAATCTTGAGACCATTTACCACATTGTGACTCAAATAACCTTTTAGGTTTGTATAGTGTTCAAAGAGTCATAAAAATTAGTTAACGCGTATATAAATTAGCCCGAACACCCTGATCACTAAAAGAAAAAAAATTAACCAATCGTCCTATTATAAGAAAAAACTTAAAAGTAAAGCACAAGCAAAATGACATCATTAAAGAGTAATTAGTTGATAAATGATGATTAATTCAATTGGGTTAACTAATTTACAAGTTTCTAAAAAGTTTTAAGTAATTAATTAGATGTTTTAATCTCTTAATTAAAGGTTGGTTTGACGAAGTGGGTGGCTGCCTAATTTGGTGGCATAAATGAGACATTGAAAATTGGAAAGCTCATTAATTTGCGGACAAAAATTCAAAGTGAAATCAATACCAATTTAATTATTATGTCTTGTTTCTACTTTCTATACGCATATAAAGGAGAGATTGGCGTCTTGAATTGAATCCATTTCCACCCTTCAAAACCAAATTAATTAATTAAACATAAAAAATAAATAAAAAGCAAAATGGGTTCCGCCCTATATAATTAAAATACCATTTTTTTCTTTCAAAGTTTATATTTTACTAATACCGAAAATACACTTTATTTTTCAGTTAACGTTTGGCAAGTTACTAGGAGCTAAGGTTAGAGGCGTTTTGTAAAATAAAGGCTGGTGGATCGAATGATGATTACCGATTGAATATTTGCCGTGAAATCAATCGAAAATTAGCTAAGAATAAAAAACTCTAGCTTTGTGATAGTCAGAAATCAGTGAGAAATCAAGTACGGAGTGAGAGAGGTTTTGTAGAAAGGAGACCGAAGGTTTAAATGGTGGTGACGGAGAGAATTTTTGACGACAGAATCGGCTTTGGATAGTAACGAAATATTAACTTTAAGTGAAAAAAATGGTATTTTAAAACTTTTTGGATGAAAAAGTGTCATTAAGGGAAACCTTGGGTGGGAAAAAGTCGTTTACTCATAATTAATAATATATTAGTTGCAGATTATTGTTCTTAACAACCACAACACATGATACAATGTATTCCACATGCAATGCATGCAACCCAGTGAACGATCAGTAATACTATACTTATCGACCCAAATACCGATTTTTACATACCGACCTAAATCTCAAAATTTAACTTAATTCACATGAATCAGTATGTCAAATCGGTAGCTGGGTCGGTAAGTCTAGCATTACTAGTGAACGATTACCTAGCTGCTTGTTTATATTTTAATTTGGCCTTTCTTTATTTAAGAAATGTAACATTACTCTTAATTCCCTTCATTAAACATTAATTAATCTGAAACCCTTTTTTTAGCCTATCATAATACTTTTCAAAAAAGCAAAGCTATTATCAATGAAGGAAGAATATCACATTTTTTGTTCAATAAGATTTCTATAATCAAATCACTAGCCTTATGTTCGGATGACAATATTTTAGCCATTTGAATAGATTATCCAGGGATTTTGTGTTCAAATCCTACAAAGTAGTCGTCTAGGCCTAGCACATATATAACTTATCTGACTCTTAAACTTATAGGATATTCAATGGACCACAGAGCTAGAGATTAGTTAAAAAATAAAACTATAAGATCACAACATATAATTTTGTTTTATATAATACGCTTAATTGATAATTAATAAACGATTAGATAGAAATATGTTATAATTTATTATAAAGTTAAAAACTATAAATTTATTGAAATTTGATATAATAACAAAAATCTCTATTGTTTGTAAACTTCCACAAAATTATTATAAAATATATTATTACAAGTAAATAAATATTTACTAAATTACCCTCTTACCATTTATTTATGTTCTTTTTAAAAATATTAGGGATATTTATGTTATGCAATCAAACCTCGGAGGATTATTGCCATTAAATCTTTGTTTGCTTCAACGAAGGAGACCCAGGAGCATTTGTACTTTTTACTTAAATTGAATCATTTTATGATTTACTATACATCTAGAGGGTCTTCATTAAAGGGTCCTAAAACTTTCCCTATCAATATCATTCAATCCACTGCGGAAATGGTAGTTGGATTTCCATTTCTTCAACAGAGGGAATCTAAAAAAGTTTCCAATTATCGATCTGAAATGACCCTACAATGTGCACTTGTATGCAATGCCGATTGACCAAGTGAAATTTTGTCTAAAAAGCTAAATTGAAGATGGTGACAATTGACAAGAACACAGTAGCTGCCGCCCATGCAAAACTTAGCACATATAACTGTGACCCTCTTTTTGTATCTACAGGTCCCCAGGATCAGGCTGTTTCTTCTGTTCAGCTACAACGACATTTATCGCCACCAGCTTTAATTTGCATGTAAATTAGCAGAACCCAGCTGTGACTGACTCAGCTTACCTAAACCATTGATTTCAATCTCCGTGCCACCCATTATTTGCAGCTCTTTGAAAAGACTTTTGAGGGTTGCTGTTTGTAGGATGTAATAGCTCCAGTTCTCTCACATGGATGGTTTTTCCTTTTAGAGCATGCTTCAGAGGTATGATAATGTATGTCATTTATATATTAATGGAACGGCAGATATTGAATGCATTGTTTTAAAACCCGGACAGGAGGGCAAACCATTTTACTGTCCGGATCAACGGTCCAACCGGTTGGATGATGATGTCAGCAATATTTTATTTTTAAAAAAATTACTATTAACCCCTTAAATTTTAATATATTACAAAAATTTCCCTAAAAAAGTTTAAATTAATGCCTAAAATTTTTATTTATTCCAAAAATAACCCAATAAAATTATCAATTAATCCCTAAACTTTTGATATATTTCCAAAATACCCCTATAAAATTACAAAGTAACCCTCATAATTTTAAAATATTTCAAAAACCCCCTTGAGACCTAACCGGACTGGAGAAGCTGTCGGTTCTTGGTCCAACCGACCAGTCCGATCCGATTTTTAAAACAGAGATTAAATGTCATCATACACTTACAAGACGGTAATTTGTTATCGTAAAGACGTAAACCCATCATGAAAAGGCTTTTAGATGAATTTACAGCAATAATCTACCGTAAAAAACAATGTTATGCTTATAACTTAATTATATAACTAAATCATACAAACAATAAAAAAACACAAAACAAAAAAATAATCATTTTGCATAAATTTTATACAAATTTTTTTATCATTTGTATAACCCAATTGTAAACAAAACATTATTGCTACTGAAAATCCATCATGAAAAAGGGTTTTATGGAATTACTTTATAAATACTCAATTTGTTTACACCTTTTGCTAGAACCCCAATGGCTCAACCAAGTCACGAAAGGAAAAGAAGACACAAATCTCTCTAATTTAGCTTTGGGCTTGATGAGAACGCCTATAAACTAACAACTCACTTGGAATACTAGCAATTTCACTTAATTTAAAATTCAAATATTAAAAAAGAAAAGATTACAAAACTGAATTTTCCATTTTCTTTTCATATAAAAATAACCCGGTTTTCTCAAGGCTTTTTCATCTGTCTGCTAGGACAGCAATCTAGGAGTCACTTGTTTAAGGCTGATCTTCATCTATTTCAGTGTCAGAAGATGAAAGCTGATCTTCATCGTTAGAGGCTGCAGGATGATCATCAGTCTCATCATCGCTAGCTTGAGGATGATTTGCTGTCTCAAGTTCAACATTCAATTCATCCTCACTGAAGAGATCCTTCTGAACAGGAACACTTTTTTCCTGCTGGGACAACATCACAGAATTGATGACTTTGAGAGCCGCAGATGCTTGATTACTATCTGCAACTGCCTCCTCAGTTATCCCATATACATTGGGTTCTTCCTTGGATTCATCTTGTCGTGGAGGCGGCACAAAGAAAGGAATCTTACCTCTCTGCCAGTCATGAAGGATCATCTTTGCCGCTGTCATTACATCAGGTTCACCACCCTGGACACCCATATCAAATATGAACCTCAAGCCAGTGAAAATGCTGATGGTTTTACTTAATCCATAATCTCCTAGTTATATTTTGGTGACAATATTTTTGAATGACATGCATAAAACCACCATGGATGAATACAGCTTTAAGTTTTTGAAAAAAAAAAATTTGATAAATAGGAGACTCCCTAGATGCAATCCTAATCGAGGGTTTTACCAAAACTTTCAGATGGTATAATCATAAATTCTGAAATCAATATCTAGAATAAAGATGGGAAAACATACCTTCAATAGCTTACCAGAAGATTTGCAGAGCTGAAGTAGAAAATCGTTTTCGTCTTTCCTGACAAAAGAAATAAAACAAAGGTTAGTTTTCTATATTGCAACTCTTCAAAAGATTAAATCAACTGAAAATAGTAATCAGATTACAGGTGAAATGAAAATTTGGGACTCTGCATTGTTTGCTAAAAGTCATAATTATGGTTCACACAAACCAAGACCATTTAAAAACTTACAATTATCAAAATATCACAGAGAAAACATAGTAAGAAATGGACTAGGCCAGTTTTCTCACGTATTATGGCAAGGTTTAGTTTTATTATTTTTCCAATCAAGTTTCAAAAAAAGTGTACATCTAATGCATAGAAGAAAACACAAGGAAAAGCCCTTAATGCTCTGGAAATTTCATGAAGAATGAAACACAAATACTAATAACTCCAATCATAGACAAAAACGAAGCTTACCAGTCTGCTATCTTATATGCTCTCTTGAGGTGCTCCTTCTTGACACGTTTTAAGACTTCTCCTATGTGTTCAGCAGCATCCTCCAAATTTGTTACACGGACCTGGAAAGGGCAAAAATCGTCCAAAATTAAATACGCATAACTTATACAGCACAAAACACTTCAACAAAACAAACAAAGAAACAAGGGATACTACATTTTTAATTTGATTGGATTAAACAAATACAAGGAAACTTACCACTCCCTTTAGCACAATATCTGTTTCAGTGTCTTTACTCTGATAAACAACTCCAGGACAGTCAATCAAGAAGATCCTTTTTGTGAGTGTTATATACTGCCACACCTTGGTCTCCCCCGGAATAGGAGCAACCTTGCATACCTTGTAAAAAGAGAATTAAAGAAACAAATTTATCAATAATTGAACCGGATTACCATCACAAACCAAATCACCATTGGACAGAATATAAAGCAATTTCCACCACCACAAAGACTAATACATCAGAAGCTTTGGAAGAGAAGAGGACTGTTACATTCTTTGTACGCAGTGTGTTGATAACTGACGACTTTCCAACATTGGGATACCCAACAAAACCAACAGATATAGCCTGCTTGTCACTCTTTAAGCGGGCAAATTGTCTCAAGACTGATAGCAGAGAACCCTGAACAAACAGAGGTTAAAAATTAGGAACGCAACTTCAAGATCAGAAACAAAAGATGAAGCAACACCATAAAGAGTAACATTGTGCAACAAGCAAGCTTTTTGTGCAAAGTCTTCACCCTGCATTCAATTCTCAATGGGATATAGAATTGAAAGCAAGTTCAATTTAATCACTACACAGATGCTTGGAATGATGGGAATCACAGTATTCCAAGAAGTGGAAGGACATGGGAGATTCCCCATATAATAGTAGTAGTATGACTAGTATACATCAAAATTAAATGAATACATTCAATTTACCTTGCCAAAAGACTTATTGATGCTAGCATGAAAGGCTAAACTCGGATATTCCTTGGATAATACTCTAAGCCATCCTTTCGTAGCCCAAGCAGGAATAAGATCACACTGTCAAAAGAGAGATTTTAACAAAAACTCAAGGGAAAAAAGTGAAATACTGAGAATCTCAAATGACTATGAAATTTGTAACTGACCTTGTTTAACAGAAGAATCATGTGTTTATGCTTGCAATGCTCCTTCAAATGCCTCTCTAAATGATAACATCTTGTACCTTGAGGATCTCTGGCATCCAAAACCTGCGACAGAAAAGATAAAAATAGATGGAAAACAGGTTTCATATTTATTTATGATCTCTTGTAGCTACAGCAGAAAAATTCTGGTTGCTCATCCCCTAATCATCTCATGGATCAGCTTGAGAAATATCTAATTATTTTGATTATCCAGAACAAGTAAAGTTGTTTAAATGGGCAAACAAATGTTCTCACCTACTGGTAGCAATATCTTCTACAAGATACAATTACAACTATTGCGTATCATGAGTTCACAGAAAAAAACCAAAAGGACCTCCAAAGTTTAATATCATGTCCTAACAAATTGCAAGTTAATGAACTCATGTAACATGCACAAATAATTCACTTGCTTTCTCTTTTTTAAATTAATTATAAAAAAAAGAAGAAACATCACCTGAACAACAACATCTGATGAATCTATTACTTTGTACAGTTCACCCCATATACGCTTACTTTGACCCTTCTCAAACATTGTATGCCGAACCAGATCCCTAAATCCATCTCCCTCATTTCCTTCTGCAGATGTACTAGCACCATACTTCTGCTCAAAGGCATCTACAGAGTTAAAAAAACCAAATTCATGAATTGCAAAATAATTTAAGCTTTGAGATCAAGAAAATGAAAAGAAACAACACAGTGATAATAGCAACAATGATTTACCTTGAGAACCATCAGCTCTCTTAACTAAAGAGTCATAATCTGTTGCCAATAGCTTTGGACGCTTTCTCTTTCCTTTAGGTCCAAATGCATCCTTTAAAAGGCTCAGTATCAAGAAGGTGAACTCTGGCTTGCTGTACACATCAATCAAGAAGGAAAGAAAAACAAATAAGCAAATGACAATAAGAAACTTTCAAACTCAAACTGTGCTCTATATCAACATCCATTTGAGAAAATAACACATTAGAATATTAACATTAGATATCTCCTGAACTGCCAACTTAAACGTACTAGCTTCCCATATATTACCGAGAACTCTTAACTCATGAACCGTCAAAATTGGGAAAAATGTGTATTAACCATATTTAGACTAGACAAATGCATCTTGCACAGCTTCATAAACTTATAAGTCGTAGGGTTCCATCTCCTAACACATCTATACATCTCAACCTTGAATGAAACAATGGGTTAAGATATTGAAAACAAGATACCAGAAGGACTAAAATGATATTTTAGGAACTCCTAGAGTAACAGATTCGTACCTTCTGGTGATCGTTCAGGAGAGAAAATGGCAACTTTTTCTCCCTCAAAATGACATTATAGCTACTTGACATTCGGCTTTGGAGCTCCTCGCGAAAGAATTCAAGCTCTTTCTGATTTACAACACGCGTATTCCCTAAAAGAAAAAAAGGCAAAATTGGATAAAAGAACCGTCCGCAATCAGCATTTTGACATACTATAAATCAGAAGCATCTATACTAGCTAGCAATGAAATTAGCATTTCAAAGTGCTTTTGAAACCACTAAAAGCGCTTTCACATATTCATTTTATACTGTTTAGCTGCTATGCATCACCTTGGAAGTTCCTTCCAGCATGAACACTACACTACATTAGTGCTTTTTTCAGAAAGCTTATAAACCGAAAAGCGTTCCTAAAAAAAAAAAACTTTTTAACATCAATTATAAATAACTGACAAAATAGTGCATAGTAACTGGACTTACCAAACCAACGGCGGTCAGGTTGTATGCGAGTGTTGGGCAACTCCTTAGACTGTAACTCATGCTTCAAAACTTTTCCTTTACGGTCGCGTTTTGGCCTCGTATTGTACATCTTGAGGCGGCGAACCGTAGAGGCGCTACGGCTGCCGGTTTTCCCATCCGTACGGTTCGCATCGAGCGAGTGCTTCGGCTTACCCGACACATTGACTTTCTTCTCTTTCGTCTTCACCATCTCTGCGTACTTTACCCCACCCTACAAAATTAGGGTTTTTGAAGAGGCAGAAGACGGTGTTCGGTGAATGATATTTGTATGCGGCTGGATCGGATTTGGGTCTGTTGAACGTTGGCCCAATTTCTACTTTTGGACTTCGAATTGGGCTTCTCTATTTTTCTTCAGTTTATCGGGTTGAGCTTACAACCCGAAATTGAAGAACGTAGCCGAAAATTTTACTATTTTTTTTAGTTAAATTACGAAATAAGCTTTAATGTATAAGATTTATGAAAATAAAAAACTATTTAAAAGGTTTTTTTTGTGTTTTTGAAAAATTAAAATATGATTTTTTTTAAAATTAGTTTAATAAATAAGATATTTCATCCAACTTTTTCTCTATTTTTTCCATTAACAACTTTATCGTTAAAGTGATTTTATTCTCCAAATAAGTATTAGAAATTAAATTTCATAATTTTTTTAAACTAACAATAAATAAATAAATTATATTTTATTAAAGAAATAAAATATATTTATATAAGAATAATAAATTTATATAAAAATTATTTTAATTAAAAAAAATTCTTTTACTCTAACATTAAAGTCAGACTAGTGCTAGGCTTCTAAAATTGATTAGACTCTAACGACTCGTATATATACCCATATTCTCAATCCTATTCTTCAAATATTATTTGGCATATTATTCCAAAAATATTAGTCTATTTTTTTAATTATTTTTAGACCCTATAAGTTTATTAATTTCATTAAATATCCCCTAAAAAAAGTTTAAAAATTAACAAAAACACCCTCGTCCACTAATACTTGCCAGATTCCGGCAACCACCGCCGGTGGTAGCCGGAATCTCTCACAATAGTCACACCACCACTGGAAATAGAAATAGCCTGCAATGGCCGATCGGCCTTTTTCGGCCAGATCCACAGTGGATCTGGCCATCGTTGACAGACAATGACGATCATATCTTTGGTCATCACCGACGGCCAAAAATGGAATTTCCCGACTCGATGGCCACATTCAACCTTAGATCTAGCCTTTTCCGACCATATCCGTGGTGGATATGGCCGAAAAAGGTCATATCGATTGAATACCCACCAAATCCGATCGGGTATGTGTGGTTATCCAATTTTCTGGTCAGATTATTCAGCGGTAGTGACCGGAATTTGGCACTGGGGTGGTAGGAGTGTTTTTGTCATTTTACAATATTTTAATATATTGGGGTGTTTATTAAATTAACAAACCTTGGGGGTTTTTTCATAAATTTTACCTCGTAATACTCCCCTATCCAACTATCCCCAAAATCCTTATCTAAAATAATAAACCAAACGCATCCCAAAATTACTTTTTCTAATTGTTAGGGTGGATAGTGTAAAAATAAAAAGAAATGAGATGAAAAGTGTTATTTATTAAACCAATTTAAGGAGGTTAGATTTTAATTTAACTCTTAAAAAGATATCTTAAATAAATATTTCTTTATAAAAAGAGTAAAGTACATTTTTCACCTAACGTTTAGCGAAATACCAAGTTCTCACCTGGTTTCAATAAATTCTAAATCCCCACCCTTAAATTAACTGATTTTCGTTCCTTTTATCAGTTAAAGGCTAAAATAGTCATTTATTATATTTTCATTTATTAAATTCCAGATTCCGATTCTGTGCACTCTCTTTTCCTCCATCGTGCTCTCTCCCTTTGTTCTTGTCGTTTTCTCCCTCTCTCTACACTCTTTCTTCTTTGTCACTCTCTGTTTATTCTCAATATCTACAGTTGCTTTTGTATCTGCCTATGTGAAGGAAAAAAAGTTTTTTTGCTTCAGAACTTGATGCCTATCTCTTCTTTATCAAATGCACTTGTTTATACTATTTTCTTTAGTTATTGGAATGGTGACAAAATTGAGTTTCAAATGGAAGAAAGGCGGTGGCTGGGTTTATGTGGTGGTTAATGGCGACGGTAAGTGGCAAATGTGATGATCTTGATTTATTTGGGTTATCTTGATTTGTATGTTGTTGTTGGTTACTTTTTGGTGATGGTGGAGTAGGGATTTTCTCTTGGTTTGTGCACGGATAAATGAATTCCGGCCAAATCGCATCCGACTTGCTAAATTGTCTCTCACCCTACCGGATGCGATTTGGCCGGATGGGAGATGAAGAAGATGAAGACGAGAGGAGGAGGGGGAGATGACAAAAAAGAAGAAGGGAGATGCGACCTAGTACGATTACGGCAAATCACATCCGGCCGAGTGTGATTCCTCTTTTGATTATTTCTTCTTACCTAAGCAAATTCTTTTCTCTTTTGTAGCAGAATTTTTAACAAAAAGAGAAAACTAACTTGCAGCACACAAGCTATAAGAAGCAGAGGTTGGGAAGAGGTTATTTCACATCTTCAAAAGACTAAATTGAATTAGCCTCATAGAACTGCTAAAGCCATTGATCTGAATCTCTGGAACTTAAAGAAGACCTAAGGTAGCTCGCTATCTCCATTCAGCATAAGCTTGGGTTCTTTCTTTCCTAAAATCAAGCTACTAAAGCCTTTAAAGCCCGTAGCTGGATTTCTAATGCTTGACTCGATTCACAGTTAATCACATTAAACCAGAGCCTAACCAGGGTGTGAAAGAATTTTTCATATATATGTAACAAACGAGCTTGTTTCTTTAAAAATTACCTTAACAATTTGGTTTCATTAGTTGCCTTGCGCGATTTGGCAAGATAGAGTTTAGGGGAGATGAAGAAGGTCCGGTCTCAATCATTTTTCTGTTTTCTTTGAGAAAGAGAATTTTCTTGGGGACGGGAAGAAAAAGAAAAAAGGGAGGCGGGGAGAGTAGAGAAAAGAAGCGTGTTCCGGAAGGGGATGAAGTTTGAAATCTTAATACAAGTGGGAGGGATAATTTGGTAATAGCACCTCTACATCTGTAACAGTCATTAACGGTGTTAAGAATTTGGAATTTATGAAAAGGGTGAGAACTTGACATTCCGCTTAACCCTTGGTGGAAACATGTCGTTTACTCTTATAAAAATAGTCTTATAATAGAAAATTATGAAAAAAGCATTTTGAGATATAACTAATTTAACAGATTTCAAAAGTGTTAATGAATTTAGATAAATTTTTAGCCGGTGGGTAATCACAATCAAACCAGCTTTTATTATCTTGTGAACTAAAATTTCTCGGTTTATTTTTAATTAATTAAGAAACAATTTTGAGGTTTTTATAAAAAATTTCAGAAATCTATTAAAAGAAAATAAAAAATTTATTTAGAGACATTGAGTGAAAAGGACAGCTCATCTGTTTTCTATTATTACAACTTTGTAACAACTGAGGGAGTACATTGAATTAGATTAGTTTGTCCTGCAGATCTGAAACTGAGTTAATACAGTTCAATGTCTCGTGTCGGAGAATCTTAAACTAACCGAGAATGGATCGGATACTCAAAGCTGCTCGAACCTCCGGTTCTCTCAACTTATCAAATCGCGCTCTCAGGCAACTCTCAATCTTCATTTTCTTTTCCTTAATTCATCGCTCTAATATTCATAAATTTTGTTTAACATGAAGAATGCAGGGCAGTAAAGTGAGTCATGGTGATGGAAATTTGGCCCTTCATTATGTCGCCATTTTAGATTTAAAAAAAAACTGCAGTTGATGTTTTGAATCATTTTAGTAGTTTTTAAAGCAGCATTAGACTTGTTAAGATTTTAGAATTTTTTTCGTAGTGATTGAAATTTTAAAGTTTATAATCTACTCAATTCCTTTAGTGATATATTTGTAATTTTTGTTTCAATTGTCAGGGATGTACCGAATGAGGTATATCAAAGTTTGGATACTGCTGGAGAGGGTGACAAGTGGTGGGAGGTATTTGTTATGTATTCATATTTTTTAATTATTATTATTATTTTTAATATTGCTTTGTGAAATGAAGATTTCAAATTTCGGTTTACTTGTTAGATGAAGTTTTGTGGGATGTGTATAGAAAGGAGAGTAATGGCTGAATTGGTTATTTGTAGGCTGTGGATTTACAGAAGCTGATATTGGCTCATAATAGTATTGAAGCATTGAAAGAGGACCTGAGAAATTTGCCTCTACTTACTGTGCTGAATGTTAGCCACAACCAACTTTCTGAACTTCCGGCTGCAATAGGAGAGTGAGTTTTCTTGAAACTTGTTTAACTGTTTTACTTTTAGAAAATGCTCTGCTGGTTTAAATGTTGGTTGAATGTTTAATGTTTGATTTCTTTTCTGTATATTGAACAGGCTTCACTTGCTTAAATCCTTAGATGTTTCCTTTAACTCAATACACAAAATACCTGACGAGATTGGATCAGCAACTTCACTTGTCAAGTATGCAATTTCCTTTTTTCCTTTCTTCGATTGGGTTATCTATTTCAGTATAGATGATTGAAAGAAAATCTAGCATGGCACTAAAATATTATTTTTGTATTACTATGGGTACTCTTGATATGAAATTGTATATTGAAAATTCCGTTCTGTAAGCTTAGAAGATAAGTAGAAACATCTGTGTAACGTGTCTGGGTTTCAAGAGATTTAACGTTTTGGTTATGTTGCAAATCGTATGCTAAACCAGTGCCTTATCATTGACCAGAGAAGGAGAGACAGTTGTTTAATGTTGGCAATTTTAAGGACTTCTTAGACATTGAAAATGATGTGGTGTTCCTTATAAGTTGTGATGGTTTTTAATTTTAGTAATTTATAGCACTTTTAAATTCTTTTTATCTGTTTATACTTTTAATCTGTTTTGGGAGCTCAAATCAATGAATACAGAGTTGGATTTTTAACTTCAGTGTTTGATTGGTTCAATTTTATGTGATCTCTAGGTTTGATTGTTCGAGCAATCAGCTTAAAGAATTACCAAGCTCACTTGGAAGATGTTTAGATTTATTTGATTTCAAGGTAATGCGTATCATGATGGAGTGAGGAGTGTGAGGTTATCTGGTTGTTAATGGGCTGTCCTATTACTTTTTTGATATTGTTAAATCTTGGTATGTAGTTAGAAATGACAAAAAATATATCATGCTTGTTTTTAGGAGTCACAGGGATAGCTTACGATGATGTGCTGCGTTTACTTTTTTCCCAGGCATCAAACAATTTTATAACCAGCTTGCCAGAAGATCTAGCGAACTGTACAGAATTGAGAAAACTGGATGTAGAGGTATTAGCAAGATCTATTTGTAGCTCCTCCCTTTATCTCTCCCTTATTTTTTGTCCCATTTCTAGTTAATTATGGTTTGATGTACTTGGGGCTCATATGTGTAATCTATGATATAAGATTATGAAATGCTTGTTCTTTCTGATGTCAGGGGAACAAACTAACAACTTTACCTGACAATGTGATTGCATCCTGGTCCATGCTTACAGAACTCATTGCTTGTAATTATCCGCAACTTTGCTATTTTGTTACATGGTTCAATAATATTCAGTTCCTACTTTTTACACCAAAAGCAATTTTGAAATGGGTGCTATCTTTGCAGCAAAAAATTTGCTGACTGGTATTCCAGAAACCATTGGGAAGGCTTTCAAGGCTCATTCGTCTTGATCTTCATCAGAACAGTGAGTAAATGAAAGAACTAGTATGCTAAATATTCATATATGGGTATGATCAACTTATTTCCTTCAACCCTCCTGATAACTCTTCGTGTATGAGTTATGCAGGAATTTCTTCAATCCCAACTTCAATATCTGGCTGCAGTGCCCTTATGGAATTCTATATGGGGTTATGTTCTAACATCGTTTCAAAGACATGTTTAGATTTTTGAGGATAAGAGTATTCTCTTAAAAATATTCACATCTGACATTCATTTCGCATATGGGACCTCAAATTTTCAGGAATAATGCATTGTTTACATTACCAGCGGAGATAGGGATGCTTTCAAAGTTGGGGACATTTGATCTTCATTCAAACCAGGTATCCAGTTTTTTTTTTTTTCTGAAATGTATTCCCGACAACCCTAACTGCATGAGACTGGAACTAGGTGCTGATCCAACCAAGGGATTGGTCAATGGTTAAGTGTTTTAATTTATGAACCAACGGTTAGGGTATAATAATTAGGTCGAATACATAAAAGTCTTTGTTTCTAAAATAAAATATGTACACAGAGAATATAAAGAATCAGAAAACTAAGTAAAAGAGTCTAGTAATAATAATTTATTTAAAACTTATTGTTGTAGTATCAAGATTTAGAGTAGCAACATATAACTGTTAACTGTGATAGTCAAACTTTAAATTTAATTGGAATAAATGCTTGTAAACTAATATTTGACTGTTACACTTGACTGCTTCTATGGTAAATACTAATGTCTCAACTGTGGGATTTCTGGTTTTCTAATCTTTCTCTTGGAATATGAGGAAAAAGCTGTGAAATAAAAGATTAATCAGTTGGTAGAAGTTAATTTTGCGATCTAGTCTAAATTTACTGGTGCAACAGGTCAACTGGGTTCGATGGGTTTTTGATCCCTAATGGTTTACCATGATTTGATTGACTCAGTAAGATCCCATATAAAATCAAACAGAATTCTGGATTTTTTACATGCCTAAGATTTTTCAAGTTTAGGAACATGCTTGACCTCATTAAGAGCTTACTGTTCCGAAACCTTTCATTCATTTCTTCTTGCTCAATACTAATTTTTCATGTTTGAGGAAGTTTTAAGTAGTCATATCCATGCAGTTGAAGGAGTATCCAGTGGAGGCATGCCGATTGCGTCTTTCAGTCCTGGATCTTTCTAATAATTCATTGACTGGATTGCCTCCTGAGCTTGGTAAGGTTAGCAAGTTAATATAGGAATCTCTATGTTGATAATATATGTGTATAACTTATTATTCATTAGCTTAACAAATAGATGACAAAATTTTTATGTCTCCCATGATAAATATGTAATGAGTAATTTATCCATTGTGTAGGTAAGATGACTAGTCTGCGGAAACTGTTGCTTATGGGCAATCCTTTGAGAACTTTGAGAAGGTGTGAACCTTTGTTTGTCTTTTGTTATGTTAGATGCTTCTGTTAGTACCTATTTTCCCAACTGACAACTCTGAACTTACCAGCTCATTGGTTTCTGGACCTACACCTGCTTTACTGAAGTTTCTTCGAAGTAGACTTTCGGAGAGTGAAGGTATCTTTCTTTTTATCAAAAAATCTCATCCTATCTAGTCTTCCTATAGTAATCAATTTATTTCATTAGAATTATAAGTCCAAGCTTCTCCTGCAGATTCTGAAGCCAGTTCAGCTAAAGAAGATGTGATTGCCATGGCAACTCGATTGTCTATTACCTCAAAGGTACTGCTCATTGTAATTTCTTTCGTTTGTTATTATTTTTTTTCTTGGATTTCTTTTCTGAGAAAACTTAAGCTTTCCTAAGGCTCAATGTTGTATTGTTTCACATGATGTAAGCGAAATCTGAGTTGTTTTGTGGGTTTGAGTAGAACATTATTCATGACTAAACAGGGTAAAATTAACAGAGTCAACCAACTTTGACCTTTCTCTGGGAAGATTATTCATCACTTGCCATTCACATATACCAGAGAATCTTTGGCTTTGGTTAGGTGTTCAGTGGTATAAATAGACCTGGTAGTTGGTGTAGATCCTAAATCTAATCTTACATGGCACTAAAGGAAATATTCATTCTTTCTTTGTTTTTATTTCACTGGCCAGCATCATTAATGATGTAATAGCACGCTATTCATGGTATTTGAAGCTGTGTTAAATTGGATGTAATGGTTTATTTCACTTTTTGAGTGTGAGATATGGCAAATTGAGGCATCCAATGTTGCATTTAAGTTCTATTGTCGAGTTTTGCTGATTATGTGCAACATTCTTCTTCCTCCTTATTTTATATAACTGTTATCTTGGCTGACAACTCAAACTTCACGTTGCATTTAATTTTTATATCTGTAAATTGAGGTTACAAATTTTATACATCCAGGAACTTTCTTTGGAAGGGATAAATTTGAGTGCTGTCCCATCAGAAGTATGGGAATCAGGTGAAATCATTAAACTTGATCTTTCTCGGAATTCCATTCAAGAGCTGCCACCTGAACTTTCCTCGTGCGTCTCCCTCCAGGTGATTTTTTTTTTTTTCTAGTCACTGTTTGCTTTCCTTAGTTCAGTCTGAATACTGCTTCAGTGACTGCTATCTCTGTTGGTTTTAGCCTAAATTTCTAGTAATTAGTAAGTTAACACCTGGAAAGCCATGGATATTGTCAAACTCCTTTATTTAAGCCCTTTTTTTCAGTCCTATACTGTTAGGATCTGGGTCTAAGCTTTAATAATTTTTTAAAACATTATTTTTTTAGTTTTTAATATGGTAGGAAGGTAAAAAGGCAATTTGGAAGCTTTTTTTGTTTGATGTCTACAGTATCTGGAGAAAAAAGCATCTGCTTCACCATCCCGTTAGATAAATTTGTAGGGCTTTTTTAATATTTAACAGACTCCATTTCTTATAAATATAGGTGTGAGCAGTTGGTTAATTCTTTTCTGTTACCAAATATTGTTTTCTTTTGGTCATATATAGCTAAATAATTCTTTGTTTATTTATCTGTTGCAATATAAACCTGCATTTGGTACTTCAGTCATTAATAATCAGTAACTGATAGCCTTTGCCTGGGGGTTTGAGTTGGGCAGGAGTTTGTGTACTGTAACAAACCTTTCTGATGATCTGAAAACCACAGCTTAATCTATATTGATATTTATCTGGATGTGCAGAGTTTAATTTTATCTCGGAACAAGATTAAAGATTGGCCAGCTGCAATTTTGATGTCACTTTCTAAACTTTCGTGGCTGAAGATGGACAATAATCCTCTGAGACAGGTAAAGTAGATCTAACTGATGATTCTTTCTTATACCAAATAAAACAAGGTGATGCAGTCAAACATGATACTGGCATGTTGCTTGATCTGTTTCTAACTTTGCAAGTTTAAATGTTCTGCCAAACTTACAAATTCTCATGAGAACGTTCTTTCAATGAGAAATTTAGAACTGGAGCAATCAATCGTTGTATTGTAGTTATCTTTCTTCATCTCATTCACTGTTTAGGCAACGTTCACATCGATCAGGTTATTTTTTTCAAATTGAGGACAGAACTCAAATCTATTCCTGATTCTTATGCATGTAATTGGAAGCATCTTTCTGCTACTGATTTTGGTTTGGTGTGGCTACTTGATCTATAGATTCCAGCAGATGGATTTAAAGCAGTTCCTATGCTTCAGATCTTAGATCTGAGTTATAATGTAGCTTCATTGCCGGAGAATCCAGCATTTTCCAGCTTACCGCTGTTGCAGGAGCTTTACCTGAGGTCAGTAAGCTGCAAATATGGCCTGTATAGACATACGTGCCATACATCTCCAATTTTTATGGTATTTATATGCTCTAGTGACTTCACAGACGAGTCCAGCTTCATGAAATTCCATCAGATATACTGAGCTTACAGCAGTTGCGGATCCTTGACTTGAGTCAAAATTCACTTCAATCAATTCCTGAGGTAACGTTACTTATCTGTTCAAAGATCTTTCGACTGTTTAATTTTGTGCTTCTTAAAAGCATCAGAAATTGGTGCCTCAGTATTGATTTAAGGAATTCTTTCATTTCACTCAAGTCAATTTTTAGTAATTTTATTGAGTGTTATGACTGTATAGGTCTAATATTCTGTATTTTTAGACCCTGGTTGACTGTTTATTCTTGCAAATATCTTCAGTTCATAATCCTTGAAGTCTTTTCTATTTATCTCTTTTTGGGGCACTGAATGCCATTGGAATCCTTGAAAACGTTTGTTAATTTTTTAATGCAGGGGTTGAAAAACCTTACTTCACTTACTGAGCTTGACCTGTCTGACAATAACATTTCTGCACTTCCCCCACCCGGAGCTGGTCAGTATATGGAATTTCTCACTTTTTATTGGTTATAGAAAAACATTGGTTGATAATATGTAAAATGGCAATGTCACCGCACTAATCCGAAAGAATGAAGGAATGTGTTCACATTATGAGGCATCTGATAACTATTTAGCAAAACAGGAACTGTCATATCTGTGACAATGCAACGGTTATTGTTTTCACAACCCTCATTAAAACCTCGCGGATAGGAGACATGTTGCTGCATTAGTAATGGGAAGTTGATCTTCACATCATGCAAAGTGAAATATGATGAAAGCCGCTATAGGTCCTATAAAGCCCCTCGGCCTGCAGTTTGAACTCTGCTTTCTTTTTTGATGAGATAACTAAACACTCTGCATTCTCATTTGTCAAAAGATATGATACAGTTGGTAGTATGGCAGTTAGTTTAGTTTACTCAACTCCCAATGAGTAGCTGATTACTTGAAAGATTTTCTATTATATTAATCAAACTTTTAACTTTTTGCCTTCTGCTTCTTCTAATCTGTTAAGAAATTGTGCAATATATCTTTAAGAATCTTTTCTGGTGGATAATCTACTAAATCACATGGATATGTTGTGCATATTTGATTTCATTAAATATGCTATAGATTTTTTTCTTTTTTTCTTTTTGTTTCACCAGGGTTTACTCGAACCCAGCCTCCAGGCTTTGAGACTTGATGGAAATCCACTGAGAAGGTATGCTACTGATCACCATGTTGGTTTTTTTTTTTTTCAAAGTTCTCATGAAAATGAGATCTTACATTTTATCTTTAGTGAAGGGTGAAATTTCATTGGACTTTTGATGTGTAGACTAGCATTTTATAATCGATTTATGAGTTTCATTAGAAAGATCACAAGGAAGCAAAAACATATTGGAAAACATCTTGAAGAAAAATCAAATTAATGGCCATAATCACCGACTTGATAGAATTAATGTCCTACTTTCAATAGGATTGGCATTTTGATTTGTAGAAAAGATAAATTGATTTCCCTGGATTGTAAATCACTCTTTCATGGATACTTTCACTTTCCCTGGGTTGTAAATTACTCTTTTATGTATACTTTTACTTTTCCCCGACATCTATTGCGGCGTATACAAAGCATACCAGAACTTTCCAATTGAAAATGACTGTGAGCCAGAGTCGAATGAAGTGAAAATATGGCCTAGTAAAATCAAATGAAACCCAGTAATATGATTTCCAGGATTGTACATTTGACATGGTTGAAATAATTTTAATATGTGAACTTTGGAAAGATGCCATATAGGAATTTACTGGTAACTCAAGCAGAATGAGAAACCGTCCTAATTTTTATTATCTTCATCTTTTGTCTTTTCTGTAGCATCCGGAGGACGATTTTGGACAGAGGCACCAAAGCGGTTCTCAAATATTTGAAGGACAAACTTCCAGAGCAATAATCTGATCATCTTTCTCTTCACTTCGTTTGGTTGGGTCAACATTTGTATTTTATACGTTTTCTGATTGAAACTTTAATTTGAAACAGATCATATGCTTGTTCCACTTGAGTGTTGAAGGTTTGTAACGAGTAAAAGAGGAAGTCCATCATTCTGGTTTTCAATGACATACACTTATTGGTTTTACAGCTCGGTTCCCTCCTCTGTTTGTGTGACATCCAATCTTCTTCCCCTTCCTCTGGCTTTCTGGTTTTTATTTCATACTCTTCGGTAATGGCAAATTTACTGACACATTTTCATTAGAATGCCATGTTTTAAAGATAGACCTTTCTTCTTAACTAACAAGAGTATGGGTTCTATTTGACAAGTAAAGGTTCATTTGATTCCATAATTACCTCATTTGGGGTGAAATTATGGTACTTCTTAATCATTATGGGTGAAATTTGTGGGACTGCATTATTTGAGGCGAAATCAAGGGTTATAACGTTGAGCAATACTTGCTTACAACTGAGTCATAGAACCGAGTCATACAACTAGCCAAAAATCAAAAGACAGAGTAATCATTTTACATAAATTTTATGTAATTTTTATCCGATTGTATGATTCAATTGTAAGCAAATCATTATTGTATAGCGTTTTGCCTGCAGATACTTTCTTGCCTAAAGGGTTCCTAGTCTTCTAGAAGCCTTCACATCGTATTTCTGCTTTTTTTTATATTCCTCCAATATTTCATTCTGCTTTGGAATTATTTGCATTAAAAATGACAAGATTTATTCCTTCCATTAACATTTATTGTATACTTCACTAACTGAATTTAGTCAAAACTTTTATGTGTTCACCATGTTAAATCTGCTTCATTCAATAACTGAATTAAGAATCGGCGCTGGGAAGAAAATCAGCTGAGACCTGAAAATGAAGATAGTGGTACACCAAAGAAGAACTATCTGGAGTAAAGGAAGTGATCAATTGCGAGTACATCATAGTACACAAATTTCCAACTCATAAAACTTTACATGTGGATTTCAATAACGTTCAACTCATGGCAATATCCTAGACATTGAGGTTCACAACTGACTAAAAAGATCTGCATGGACAATCAGCTATACAGCAGAAACCTCCTATCTTAGACTAGAGTTATATATACCATAAAGAGTGAGTGATTGCAGCACACAAAACCTAGTTACAATGGGATATATCATGTTAATTGTCAAAATTACTGTGCAACTTCTGAGCATGAATATGCTTGAATCTAGTCAACTACTTTCTATTCGCTAGGAAGAATGCATGTTAAATATCATTGAGTAGGGTTTGAGGTTTTCCCTTCTTCAATTTCAATTCTTGGTTCAGGAGTCGCACCTTGAACATCATCATCATCAACAAATATTCTGAACTTAAGAATCTTATGCAGGTGAGCAACTGGTTCCAATTGCTTTCTAGGACTTTGATCTGAATCTACTATACGTTTGCCCGCAAAGAGGTTTTCCTCTGATGGTCCTGTTATTTCATGAACCTCAGGGCCAGCTTCTACAAAGATAAACATAAATATAATAGCACATTAACACTTGAAGAAACAAGATAAAGGGACCAATTCAAGATAAGTGTTTACGGACCCACTACTTCAAAACATGTTGGGAGTTAATCAACCCATAAATCAATACTAGTTCATCTACTGGAGACACCTGCTTGAGCAATGATATATAGATTACAAAATGAACCAGTACAGTGACTCTGCTTCTACTAGGGACTACTTATATTCAGAAACTAATTGGAACCAAGGATAGAAATTTCTTCTGGCAGTTAATGTTCTCACGCTGCAGGAATTTCACGATTCTGTAGTTCAATTATACAATGTTACTTTTGTCTTCCCAAAGAACAAAGGGAAGTAGTAACTAAAACACAGAAGCCTTCCACTCCTTGGTAGCTCAATCAAAACAAATAATAATCTAAAGATACCACATCTAAGAAGGAAATTTGGTATGTCTTCAATTAGATTGTAATGTTAATATAACTGATAAAAACCCTTAGTAAATTCAATTTACATAGTAGAATAAAAGGAAATGCATAAACTATAAAATGAAATGTTTCTTACCATTTTCGGAGAAAACAAAGCATGTTCCAATTGTTTCTTCATATTCTCCAATCTGTAAAGAGTGGTGACCAAGGAGCTCGTTATTCACAATTATTTTTTATTTTTTGATAGAAGAAATGTTAATTCATAAATTATGGATAAAGTAATCCACAGTAGGTAAATACTTCCATCAACAAGTCTAACTTCTAAACAAAACCAAGAATCTAAATTTCACTAATTTTCATCAAGTTCTCAGGTCCTTCCTCAATAGTTTGACATTCCATAACAATATTAGGTGCATGATTTTATTTCAATCCTAAATAATTAATTAAATTTGTAATCTGATTCTTGGTTCAACAAGAGAAAGATAACAAAAAGCACAACACAGAACTTAGCAAAGCCATCATCAACTCACTAGTTTCAACTTGCCATCAATGATCAATATTGGATTCAAAGTGTCCAGCCCCTGCAATGCAAGGTGAAATCCATCATAATAAAATGGTCAAACATAAAGAATTCACTACTGTATAATTAACAGACAACAACATAGCACATAAAGTATTTGGAAAATTTTCTCCAAAAAATCTATCAGATTAACTTACAGAGAGCACATAGGGCGCGTTTGGGGGAATATCAAATTCCTCAGGTAAATCATCGAGATCAAGCAAAACAAATTCTTCTTCTTCCTCCTCATCACCATGCTGCATTGCATCCGCCTTCATTACCTATACAAACAAACAATTACTTTCTCGAGACCACTACAGATTCCAGGCGGCCAGCCGTTGAGCTCTCCGGCGATACAGGCGTTGAGATAGAGTGGTGTTTCGCCGGCGGTTTGCGGCAGATTAGGGATTTAGGGTTTATCCTACCTTTAATTTTTTAAGAAATATAAAAAGAAAAATCTAAAAGTTAAGTACACGCGCCAAATCTTCAACAGTCGAAGTCACGTCACCAGGTTATTCCAAATCGCGAGTGCAAAGTTTTTCTTTACTCTCACGCTTACGCCTCTCTCTCGGTCTTTGAAACAGTAGTCTGTGACTTAACTCTCCTTTTCTTTCCGCCACGTGTCACTCCATTTCTGACAGAACACAACACAGTTAAGAGAAGGGTAAATGACAATAATTTCCCTCATATATAATCAAATTACCAAATGTCCCCTGTAGTTAGAGACATAACAGAAATACTCTATGTTGTTACAAAAACTCATAACAACCAGAGATACCCAATCGACCATGGCGGATTGGGTTGGATGTATGCGTGATTATAAATAACTAGCTAAGAGTGGATTAAAAAATCCACAACCAAGAGTAAACAAGAGGTTTTTAAACTCTTTTTCTAAGTGGTTTCCTGTGCTTACATGAACGATGAATCCTCCAAAATAGAGGTGGTGCCTCTCTTTTATACACGTCTAACAATGGTTAGGAGTAGTTATTACAAGGTATATTACACACATAACCCCCGTAATCTGGATCTAAGTCAGCTTCGTCTATACTTAAGTCTGAACACCTATGCTTAATACTGATGAGCTTGTTGATAAAGTCATCTTCTATGGGAGTAACACGTGTGATGATACTAACTACTAGATCTTGGCATGGGGTATAGACAAGTGGCATAAGTCGGGTCATCGAAAAGTATGTAGAACACCCTACCATTAATTATTTGATGTTAAATAAACGGTATAAAGACAATTAAGTAAAGGAAAATAATACAGCCACCGACGGTAGTGCACGAATGACGATGCAAAATCCCCTCACCGCCTTGGAATTAATTTTAACTTAATATTAATCAACGGTCGTGGATTTTGTCATGTCATTCAAGATACATCTGCACTATCGCGGTCGATCGTAGCATTATTCTTAAGTAAATATTTATTAATTCATCACGTTATAAACTTTAACGAGATACTAATGATTAATTAACAATTGGAGGATTTTTGTTGTTTATGAAATTACAGGGGGACATTGTATTTGATTAAACCTTAGAGGGGTTTGCGAAGTCCTGGGTGAAGAAAATAAACAAATAAAACGACGACGAGTCGAATCAACGAAACACGCCAAGAGAACTTTTCTCACAGAAACTTACTAAAGTCCGCACAGATTCCTTCTAATTTGCCAATTCAAACGACAGCTAATAATCTATAAACCCTAACTTTTTCAAATTGAATTCCCGATTTTTTAATCTTCATTTCCCATTTTTCGGTGAAAGCAAGAGCTAAAAAGCTGAGATCGGCACCGAAAAGTTGACAATTATTGCTTTTTATTGGTAAAGTTTCGATATTTTTATTAATGGGATTACAGTAATAGCTGTATTAATATGTGATTGATTGAGTTATTTGTGCTGAATCTGCAGGGGAGTGTCTGAATTTCGTTGAATGTACGACAATTTATTGGGGATTGGGTTGTGAATTGCGATTGGTCTCTTCTGATGATTTGTTATTTCCGATCAGTGTGCCAATTGAGCTCAATTTCGTATAATTTTCTGCCCTTGGATGTGTTTTTTATATGTTGTTTAAATTGTCTTAGATTTCGTCTGAAAATTTGATCTTTTGACTTTTAGTTGTTGTCTGTAACTGTAACTGTATTACTTTGGTCTCAAATTTACTTATTCTTTGGTTGTATTGTTATTGTTGAAAGTTTGAAATTTAGAGCTCATTTAAGCAGATTAGCTGTCAACTTTGGAGATTGAAAGGGTAAAAGTATTAGGGGGTTTTGTGTGGAGTTGAGTTAAAGTTTGTGACAAATGGCTGATCGGTTTAGGTCTGCTTCGATTGAGGATTTGCCCTCTCATTTGATTTTTGAGATTTTGATAAGGGGGCGGCTTAGTGCAGTTGATCTAGTATGTCTAGAGTTGAGTTCTAAACTTTTTGGAGGGAGTCATGGGTTGTACCCCCATAAATTCCGGTCATTGGTGGATTTTGCGGCGTTTCAGCTTTGTGCATCACATAAGCATATATGCGGGAATGAGTTGGAAAGTTCAGAAAGAGCTCTTTGATCGGTGTAATGAGAATTGGAAGCGTGTGTTGAGGTTCTTGCAGTCTGTGGAGCATTCTTCTGACATGGTTGAAACCTCAGCAGGCAATGTACTATTTCTTTGATATTTGCTTTTGCTTTTATGATTTATGAATTAATGAATTATAACTTTATCTAGAAAATGAGGATTTAAATACAAAATACCAGTTTACTTATATTATTAATATCCTCATATTTTTAGGATTGCAGTTATAGTTATGCAAACTTGAGTGATAAAGAGGAATATGCTATTTATGGTCTTACATATTTGTTCCTGTTTTGTGTTAAAAATTAACTAATAAGCTACCATCTTACTCTCAATATCTTGTGTCCTACCTTTGTGCTTTGTGGTATTCATGAGCAGGAACATTTTAATCTTGTTCTTGGTTAGAATAAAGTAAAGGGAATTTATCAGAAAAAAAGAAGAAGAAGAAGGATTGTGAATAATTAACATAATAATTTATCATTCCATACAGATTATTGTTGCATTGTAATCTTGTTCTTGGTTAGAATAAAGTAAAGGGAATTTATCAGAAAAAAAGAAGAAGAAGATGGATTGTGAATAATTAACATAATAATTTATCATTCCATACAGATTATTGTTGCAGGACTAGAAAACAGAAGTTGCAAAAATAATACTACATCATCTGTTAAGAAAGTATTTTTGTTGCTGTTTACTTGAAAATATATCCCACGGGTTTTAAAGATAGGAGGACCCTTTTTATTTTTTCTAATTTTATGATCCACATCAATCAGATGTTTAATTTTCGTGTGCTTCTCCCCAAACAGAATAAAAAAGACCAATGAATTGAAGTTTTTCCACGTTTGATTGATGGTTACAGAAAGTTATATTAAATTGTTACTTTTTATCAGCAGATGCAGATTACAACTGGAAGGTATCACACATTGCTGATCAGCAATTCATCAGTTTACTCTTGTGGTTCCAGTTTATGTGGTGTTCTTGGTCATGGTCCTGAAACAACACAATGTGGAGCATTGGCACGGATTAATTTTCCATATGCAGCAAATGTGGTCCAAGTCTCAGCCACCCAAAATCATGCCGCTTTCATTTTGCAATCTGGAGAGGTTTGTAACTCATTTTTCAGCCACTATATGTGAAAATTTTAAAGCAAGAATTAAGTTAATTCTTTGTTATTGTTCTTATGAAGCTGAATTCTTTTGCCAATATTGCCTTTTCTGCTCCATTTGCTATCGTTTGACAAAGTTTTCATTCGAATAGTACCTCACCCAATCATATGATATATCCCATTATTGACACAGGTTTTTACATGTGGAGATAATTCATCCTATTGCTGTGGTCATAGAGATACAAGCCGTCCCATATTTAGGCCTAGGCGTGTTGAAGCGCTGAAGGGAGTTCCTTGCAAGCAGGTAGAGTTCATATCAGTTCTGTTTTCTTGTAGATATATTGGTTATATGTTATTATAGTTTGAAAATTGTAGATGACATACATGTTGGCTCTATCCTTGTTGGGTCTGCAGACGTGTTTGTATTTCTCCTTGCTTCTATATACTGGCTAATAAGAGGAAATGTTATAATTGGTGGGAACTATTGACCTTTATATAGTGTCATGAGTTCATTATGTCCTTATTTAATGACCATGATTGTTTTGTCTTTAATTGATGCTGTATTTTCTTAGCTCTGTCCTAGTGGTTGTCTGCCTGTAGGTTTCAAAAGCCACATCTTTTTATGATACATTGAACCTTATCTAATGTTTTAAGGCCTGTTTGATTTATTCTGTTATCACCTTTTTATTTTTTTTCTTTTCTCATACTGAAGACGTGATTAGAAGTGTGACTGAATTTTAATTATGATTTTATGGTGGATTTTAGGCCTTCCAGTACAGAATTTAGTTCTCTATGAGTTTTTTTAGGGGACATGATATTGGCTAAGTTAGTGTTTTCACTCACAATGATTTCAGTCTATACTAAAAGCAAGAAATTGTTTCAGGTTGCTGCAGGGCTTAATTTCACTGTGTTCCTAACAAGACAAGGTCATGTCTACACATGTGGGTCCAACACACACGGCCAGCTTGGTCATGGTGACACTGTAGACAGGCCAACACCCAGAAGCATTGCATCACTTGAGGAAGTTGGCTCTGTTGTTCAGATTGCTGCTGGTCCAAGTTATGTCCTGGCTGTAACTGGAAATGGGGAAGTTTACTCGTTTGGTTCTGGTTCTAATTTCTGTCTTGGACATGGAGAACAGCATAATGAGTTCCAACCACGTGTGATCCAGACATTTAAGAGAAAGGGCATTCATGTGGTCCGTGTCTCTGCTGGTGACGAGCATGCAGTGGCGCTTGATTCCAGTGGATTTGTTAGTTTTTTCCCTGAGATCTTTTCTTTCTTTAGTTTGTTTGGATTTGGTGAATTTCTGACTTTGGTTTTTGGTGGTTGCAGGTATATACTTGGGGCAAAGGTTACTGTGGTGCTCTAGGCCATGGTGATGAGATTGATAAGACTATTCCAGAACTCTTGAGCAGCCTTAAGAGCCACCTAGCTATCCAGGTTAGGTTCATTCATCCAGTATATTATTCCTGATGAAAGAGTGTACCTAGTAGCTTTCCTGCATGTTGTTTATTAACACAAAGGCAATATTCTAGCGATTGTAATATGGCACATAATTTGTAGGAATTAGGGCAAGAATCAAAATTGTGCTTTCATTCCTTCCAGTTTCAGTGTCAAATCGGGAGGGGCCTTTTTCCTCCCAGCATCAGGTTCCCACAAAATGTGGGTGTCTCCATCTCCACTCTTTCATCTGTTACTGTTGGTCCACCTTTTGTGCCTCCATGATCTTATCAAGTGGACCAAGGTCTACTGCATTTATCAGACCAAAGTTGTGATTCCTAATTTATTGGTTCTGTGTTCATTTAAACATCAAATTGAAGTCCTATACAAATTTCTGTTTTTGATTAGAAAATTACACAACTGGATCAGAAAAAGTGTAGTTATCAAAACTTTGGTTAACCATTGAGCCTATAATCAGAATCAGGTATATAGGTGCATTCAAACATCATAACTGAATTCACCTTTTCCGCTTTCTTGTTATGATTATAAAATTAAACAGCTGGGTCGGAAAAAAGCATTGTTATTAAAAAAAAAATTCACTATTGAACCTAAAAGGTATTTATTGGTAGCATTTAATTGTTATGAATTATTGGTTTGTTATCTGAAAAAGAATTCTGTCCATGTAAGAATTAGAAGATTTGCCTTCAATGCAACTCTATTCTACTCTTTAATGCCACTTTATTGGGATTGTTTTATTTCATCTTGTAGGTGTGTGCAAGAAAGAGGAAAACTTTTGTTCTGGTTGATAATGGTTCTGTTTATGGCTTTGGGTGGATGGGGTTTGGTAGCCTTGGGCTTACATATGATAAAGTTATGAAGCCGCGAATCCTTGATAGCTTAAGAGGTCACCATGTTTCTCAAATTAGCACTGGTCTGTACCACACTGTTGTAGTCACTCAACAAGGGCGAATATTTGGTTTTGGAGATAACGAGCGAGCACAACTTGGACTTGACAAGTTAAGAGGATGCCTTCAACCGACTGAAATTTTTATTCAGCAAATGGAAGACGAGGCAGATTGATAGGATTCAGCAACTCAACAAACCCAACAATGAAATGTAACAGTAAAAAAAGAAATGTAACAGAAAGTTCAAGAACTGAAGGTTGTATTTGAATGATTCAGACTGTGTATTACACTTTTGGAAATGCAAACAAAAACCAGAATAAAAGCTTACTGCGTACTCAAAATCAAGGACTCAAGATACTCAAACAGATTCAAATAAAAAATGATAACTCTGCTGTGCTTCGAGGGCCAGCTGCCTCCCAATAAAACCTTGTCTTCTCTTTCTCCTTTCCCTCACGATCTGCTCTCTTTTTGTAATGCCCAGTATAACAGAATGTTATACTGCTCCTCTTCCATATTGCCATTTGTCTTGTGCTGACTGTCCTCTGTCCTGTTCTGTTTTGCCAGCCTAGCTTGTGATCCTCTGCTATGCTTCCTTTCCCTATTGTAGACCTGCATTGCATGTGATCTATCACAGATCTTGTTTCCCAAAGCGCATGACCTGCATGGAATTTCCCCATCTGCTTTCTGTAGAGGTTTATGCTATTATTTATTTCTGAAAAAGGGAGGACTTTTTTCCCTTAACAATTCTTATAGAATTTCATAAAACTGTTAACAGTAAATGCAGGGTAAATCAGTGTTTGTATTAAAAACAAGTTGTAGCATGCAGTAGCTCTTGCTTTTAGTAATTTTGTTGTGAAAAAACTAAAAAAAAAAAAAAAAATCTCTGTAATACAGTTAAAAAAATTTCATTGATTTTTATATTTCCTTTCAGTTGATCATTCCCAATCTCTACTCGATATGCATTATCTGGTTTTATATTTGTTGAAACAGCTGTAAATGGATCTTATAGCCTGAATGAACAAGAAAAATAAAAAATTGTAGTGTGAATATTTCCTATTAGCTCCGCTAGGGTGGTATCAAAGTCACATACATGTCTATTTCACCGAACCTCTCCGAGAAATTGCCCAACCATTATGCTTTTGTGCAGGTCGGAACTTATCCAATCAAAGAAGATCGCTACCTTATTACCGACATATGGTTACAGCTGCTGTTTACCGGTTCTTGAGGCTAAGGACCAATCTTTACAAGAGAAAAAAGGAAAATGTCTGGTAGGAGTATTACCTACCAGCTATCCTAGAAACTAGGATGTTCACGACAATGCAAATTTACTGAAAAGGCTTGGGACCAATCTTTTAGAAGCCTACAAAAGAAAGCTCCTGTCTGCATTTTCCATAAAGACAACATTAGTTAACACTCTCCTTTTATGCTTTTGCTCGACTCTTGTTGGAAGTACTCATTGTTCCCTTGCCCATAGTTCCTATTTTCCAAGACTTTTGTTTCTTGTCTGGTCATTGACAGTGACCCAATTCATTAAATGATTTTATCCTGTTTACAGTTGACATCTGCCTTGTTAATTGAGGAACTTTCCTTTCCCATCTCTTGGTTTCTTTATTTGAACTGAATGTCAGACCTAATGGTCTTCAAAACAGTCAAATAACTTTACCACTTCACCTCCCCCTTCAATTGGAAGAGACTTTTAGAATAAGCAGTTAAAACAGTAAGTGCTTCTCTAATAAGCAATTCCAACTTTCTGCTTTTCAAAATCTGATCAGCACATGATCTTTTCTGTATATGTCAATTCATGATCTGTGTTAGCTTCACAAAATCCAAGTAGGTATTTTAGTTAAACAAATTTTTCATAGCTTTGAATTTGCAGAAAAATTACTCACCAGCTGGCTTGATAATACTCAACTCTACAAGTAAAAAAAATATAAAAATTTTATATTTCCTTTCTACTAGAAACGATCTTGTACCAGTACTAGATATTGACCATTTGGACTAAGTCTGATTTTCTCAAATGGTTAGAATACATTTGGAATGAAATCAATTTAAAATTCGAACTTGTTTCATTTCACACGGCTGTATGAAAGATGAAATATTATAAGCAAAATCCAATGCACGTTCCAGAATTCATTTTTGACTTTTCCCAGCAAACAGAACTAGTTTCATTATCATTTCATTTATCAGTTGAAATGACATTAAACAACTAGTTGAATTTTGTGAGCCTAAACCTAATTGTACGGCTCTGGTTTGTCCACACTCCAAGTAGAATCCAGCCCCCCATCTCAACTTTTTTATGTTACTTGAATGAAATGCTGCTGTTGTTTTTAGAAACTTGTAGTTGATTGAATGACTTGACGCTATGCCACTGAAGTCCAGACTGTTCTGCAACATGTTTCTCCAGTCATAAACATCTCCTTAATTTAATTAATTAACCCTACTATTTCACATGTTTAAGGTTCAGAACATGTTTAAGACTCAAATGTGCTTTTTGGAGAATCTTATTATATGTGTGATATGTTCATAGTCATAGATTGCTCAACAAGCAGAGATTCCCCATGTGGGGAAATCTTCAGGAGCTTTTATGTGTGATATGTTCATAGTCATAGATTGCTCAACAAGCAGAGATTCCCCATGTGGGGAAATCTTCAGGAGCTTTAGAACTACTTCAAAAGACAAAATCAAAGGGATTCAGTCCCGAAATTTTCAAGAATTTTGCCTACCATCAAGGTAAAATCTTACCTTACATTTAAGCCTTAATTTAGTATAACGGACCAACTACTGATGAAAACTTTTAACTTTACAGGAACAGTGATTCTATGGTAGAATTTAATGTCCGTTCTTACTGAATATGGTGGCAGAAGCAAATTTATTTTATTGTGGGGCAAGCCATAGCTACTTCACATGGCCATAATCCCTGAGTTCCAGCCCATAAATTCAGAGTAAGCTGTAGATTTAAGCCACGTCCCTCTTTACCTCTGTCAATACAGAAGTTGTTGGTCAAAATAATACACACTAAGATACACAAATTTGCAGTATCCTTGTCTTCTCATGCAATTTAATCCAACAACCATGAGCTGTCATCAGGAAGAAGAATTGAGCTACTCCTCCATCAAGTCCTTAAAAAATTCAAAAATGCTACATACACTGAATGCTGGTATGAAATTTTGCATGTGACATCTAACTCAGACGAGGCCACCTAAGACACAACAAAGGCATTTAATGAATGAATGATTATCTAATAATTAGGATGTTTATCCATATCTTATGAACAATCGTTCATCACGAATGGACAAGAGTTCAAAAAATATCAATGAACTTTCATCCATATATTATAGACGGGAATCCCTTTACTATAGACGACCGTTCATATAATTTTAAAGCACAAAGTATTGGACGTCAGCCTATTTCAAATAATTTTTTTTTTAATCTACAATTTCTTTTTCATTTATAAAAACCTATGGCTTGTTTAAGTCAAAATTTTTAGATGAAGCACAAAACTTTTAGATGAAATAAAAGGAAAAAAAATTCGATTTTTAAAGTTTAAAGTATGGACGACGGTCCATCTCATTTGGATGGTCATCCATTGTAATGAGGACGACCATCCTCATTACATCCTCGTCCATTGTATATGGCGATCATCTAATGAGGATGGTCACCCATATACAATGGACGACCATCCAAATGAGATGGACCAGTGTCCATACTCAAATAATTTTTTTTTTAAATTTACAATTTTTTTTCATTTATAAAAAAAATGCAAAACAAGAGAGATAAAAGTACTCACAATTTAGAATTTTTTAAAGAAATTTTTTTATTAAACTAGAATTTGAGTGTGGCGACGTCCATCTTACACGAACAGCCATCCATTATTTGTTTTTAAACTTTTTTGGATAGGCGTCATAAGTAAATGGAATACCCATTTATATTATATGGACAAAAGTTTATTGATATTGTCGTCCATTCACGAAATTAGTATTTTATGTCCAACGTGACAACATCTTAGTGGATGTCATGTCGTTCGGTGAAAAATTTCAATGCCCAAATTTGGTATCCGCAGCATTACTCTAAAAAATTAAACACCTGATTTATCCCATGCTACAATCTCTTATCTGTTTATTAATTCATTATTTATTCTTGTTTACTAGTTTAACACGTTATAATCTTTTAATATTTGAACTTGAATCATGAGAAAAAGATGATCACAAGGAGACAGAATATATAAATCTTCTTCCTTTGCCTGTCACTCTAGATGAAATAAATTAACAGGATTAGGATCAACACAAATTAAAGAAATGATACCCATTACAATTCGTACAAACAAAAGACCAAACTTCTCAACCCAGATGATTAAAACCAAAAAGGAGCCATATTCACATAGCTTTACTATTTTTTTTATTTCCTTCTTCTCTAACATCTTCACTTCAGCTCCGGACCCTTCAAATGAGAAGCTAGAACTTTACTAAAAAGCTCCTCATCTTTCAGGTCATGCTCTCTAAACGTTCCCTGAAAACTTTTAACATGTCAGAAAATGTTACAATTCCAACCAAGCTACAATCCTCCTCTATAACCCAAACATAATTCACTCTATGTGCAATTGCCTGAATCATAACTGCGACTAGAGAACTCTTCGCATGGCAAACTATCGCTTCTGCTCTCCTTACAATTCTTGCTGAATAGCTCATTGACCTGCTATGCTTTCCTGATCTTGCTAACTTTGAAGTGCTTGTCATTGATTCCTCATCTGATGAAGAACTTGCAGACAAATATGACAATAAATTCGAGTCGACATTGAATTGTTCCAACATTCCTTCCAGGCCTTTATCCTTGAGCCTGTCTTTCACCACCCTAACAAGATCCTCCGGGGGTCCTCCACAGTCAATGTATGCCATAAGGTCCCCAGAGGAGAGTGTTGTGATGGCGGCAGCCACTGTCTCATCACAGCAACCGAGTGTTAAAGGCGAGATCTCGCCGATCAGAATGCCGTCAGTGTCAACCACTGCCACTGAGGTCTGATCAATAAGTGAGCGAGAGATTGCTTCAAGGGCCAATAAGGCAGGGGAGTCATAGTCCACAGCAATAATATCAGAACTTATAATGCCTAGAGTGTCAATGGAAAGTGCAGGAATTGGAGAGAAAAGGCCAATGGAACTGAGAATGAATCGGATTACATCTTCCTGAGTTAGCCAACAGAAGTTCTCGGCCATTGTGGCTTGTTGGACTGGTTGGTGAGAGCTTTTGGAGCTGTTTTCTTCTTGTGCTCAGTCTGTTCTTGATTGGTACTACCAGGTTTTGTGCTCCTTCAAGCATGAGATCAATTGCTTCAAGTAAACTGCAATCAGAAACCGGCATTAAGATTTAATTATATCACAATAAACACCAAAAAAGAAAAATTAAAACTTTTTCAGTTACCAGCTTAAAATTAAAGTGAATTCTTCCAACTCATTTAATAAACATGATGAAAATACAGAAATATTAGTCGATATTAACAAGATTTAGCAGATTTTTTTTCCTTTTTTCCAGATTCAAAATGATAATTTTTCATTTTTTCTTACCAAGTTACCATTTCACCCACCAACAATCAAAGCGGAAAAACAGAAATTCATTTCTTCAAGAACTTGAAATCTCTGAAACTGAATGAAACTAAACTGAAAATGAACATAAATCCCACATTGAAAAGAGTGATTGGATTACCTGCAAGATGGTTCCACATGCACCACGAGTCCCGGAATCTTAGGCAGAAGCACAGAGACAGGTGCCTTCAATGCATCAGAAGGAGACAACGAGTTTTCATCTTTACAAAGATAACAAATCACATCCACCATACAAATTTTGCCAATGCATTGACACAAAAAGGCATCACCACTTTCATGCACCTTGCTGTGCTCGCAATCCCAGACGCTGATGAAGTTATCCTCGAAGTTTCTGAGCACGGAGAGAGCGTCGGCGATGGAGGCGGACACGGAAAGAGCCCTCAGCGCCGGCTTGCCGAGACAGAGGTCAGATACCTCATGTGCCAGTAAGGTCACTGCCATGCAAAAACTGAGGGAAAAGTTGAGAGCTTTGGGGAGAAGAGCTAAAAGGGTCTCTTGTTTTAGAGATTATGAAGTATTTTGTGTAAGTTTTGATCCTGAAATGTTGATGGTGCTGGTGGTGGTGCTGCTGGTGCTGCAGGCCTGAAGAATGGTGATGAGATTAAAGTGTGTAAATGGAAGGTTATTTATAAGACAGTTAAACCGTGTGGGGTCCAATTTTGTTTTGGTTTTTATTACACTTTTTTTTTTTTTGGGTAAGATTATTAATGTGTTACTCTATTTTTATTTTTATCTTTATTATGCCACGTATTTAAAAGTGCTTTTAAAAGCCAAATAAATAATTTTTTGTTTTATAATGGTAAAATTAAACAAGTTGAGATTAATAATTTTAACATAAAGTTAGTAGACTAATGCTTAATTGAATAGGTAACACAATGAAAACAACAAATTTTATAAATAAATTTGAAAAAAATAAGGTAATTTTTTTAATTATGTGGGTATTTAATATAAACAAAAAAAGTATATAAGTGTCAGAGTATTTTTGGTATAAAATAACATATAAAATAATTTCACCATGATCAAAAATATTGTTTTCTAAATCATCAAAAATAATTAAAAGATTTTTGAGTATTTTTTTGAATTTTTTTTTTCTAAATAGACCAAATATATTTACAAGAAAGCAACATATATTTTATCTAGGGTCAAATAAAATTTTAGGATAGAAGGTAATCGATGGGTATCTGGATGTCAGTTCCGATTCCTACCCGGAACCGACCATAATAGAGTAGGTTCCGGTTCCAAAAAATTGGAATCGATACTGTGCGGTTTCGGTTCCCAAATCAAAGGAACTAGAAATCAGGACTAAATTGATAAAATATTAAAGAATAGGAGGCTTTTTTGATATTTTGCATATGAGGTTTTTTTTTTTTTATTTTTTATTTTTACCTATCATATAAATACATAAGAAAATTTTGGTTTTTTTTTTTTTTTTTTTTTTTATCTTAGTATCAAAATTCTTATTAATTTTCATTATAAGATCAATTTTTATTAATATTTAAGTTTCACTCATTACTTGATTAATAAATTATTACACATAAGATATTTATGTTAAAGAATAGCTTTTAAATATTTATTATCGGTGAAAAACAAACAATTAAATACTTATAATCATCAAACATCAAGTAAATATAAACAAATATATTATTTAGTGTTTTGCACTTAATTGTTGGGGGTGTAATTATAATTTTATAAGGGTTTATTTGTCATTTTTTTTAATTGAGGGGTAATTAATATTTTTAAGGATACCTAGAACCGAAACCAGAACCTATGTTACAGGTTCTAGTTCCAAGTTTTTAGGAATTGGAAACCGATAGTTCCGGTTCTGATTCCAAATCAAAGGAATCGGGGGATTCCTGGTTCCTTTGATTTTGGGCGGGTGCCCGGACCCACCCACCCCTAAATTAGAACCATCTAAGTATATGTTTTTTAGAAGGATTTTATTTGAAAATCATATTTAAATTAAATACAACCAAACACTCAACTTATTATATTGATTAAATTTATTTCAAATGTTTAATATAAATTTATGATTATTTTTTACTTAAATATTTATAATTTAATTGTCTCATGAAATCCGTGTGTATAAACTATAAACTTTGAATTAGTCAATTTATCAAGTTTTTTTCCACCTATAAAATTAACAGAAGACCAAGCTAAAATTATTGCATTCACTGATTCACATAATCACATTTTTTTTTTTTAATTATTAATAGGAAACTAATGTTCCTTTGAATTTAATGAATTTAATAAAAAAATCAATTAATTCGAGGTATAATGTTCATTGATTTGTAGAATTTATGTTCAATTTGATTTGACTTTGAAATTATTTTAAATTAATTTCATGTGAAGTTAATTGGATTGGATGCTTAGTCTTATAAGAAATAAAATTTTTTTTAATATAATATAAATCATTAAATCAAAACTAATGAAATGAGCTAATCTGAAGACAAACATTATCATATTAAAATCTGTAAATTCATAATTAACTTACCATATACATTGACTTGTTAGATTTTTTTTTTTTCTTGAATTAAAATAAAATGTAACTCTCAAAACACCATTTCCGTAACAGAAAATTAAAGGCTAATTATTGCTTCATTTAGTATATTTATTGTTGAATTTCTTTACACTATAAAATAAATTTATTATAAAGAAAAAAAAAACCCAAATAATATTTACTAATTATTTTTTATACATAATAAATGACTTGACACATTGATTAAAAACTTGACCTAACTAGCTCTGGGTGTCTAAGTGATTCGATAAAGACTCTTGGATGCATTACTCAAGAGGTCATGAGTTTAAATCCTTCCTTGGTTGCTAATAGGGATAGCCACTGAAGTTCATACTCAATCGATAGTTTCAGGGTCCTGAAGATTATTATTTTACCCAACGTTAACCTAATTTAATATACTAATTACATTAATTAGTCTCAAAAAATGGCCACAATAGTTAATTAATTAGTGGTCCTCAACTTTTTTAATTAAAATTTACCAAACGTACAAAGCCTAAACTTTACCTTAAAAAAATGGGGTAATTAAATAGGAAAAGTGATAAAGATGTTGTAAATTGTAATATCTTTTTGGAAAAGAAACATTAACAAAATTATCCCTCAACTGAGAGAGACATGTCTCCTATTGTAATGTTTTAAAGTATATGGACAAATGGGTCCATTAATTTTGCTTAATTTTCTACATTAAATCAAATGATTTTATTTCGATTGGATTAGATTGACGGACCATGAATACATGATGTTGATACAGAGAAATTTCAGCCATGAATTTTTAATAGGTTTTTTTTTTTTTTTTTTCATAAAGTCATGTGAAAAGGTAATAAACGATGGAACAACCAGGATAATTAAGGCCGCTAATTAAAAGTAATTAGCTAAAGTGGAGGCCAAATTTAGATTCTTTTAATTAAAATATGTTTTATCTCTAATAAATTTTCTTTTTTATTTTTTCACTGAAATATTTCAATGACATATTGGGTAGATCTAGATGATTTTAAAGTACCTATTAACAATTAAGGAGAGACTCGAACTTAAGACTTCTTAGATAATACACCTAAAAATTTCTATCGAATCACTCTACCACTCCAAATATAGTTTTAAATTACCATTTAATTTTTATTAAGGGTTATACTACAATATAAGTCAATAATAAAATTAGGGCCCCTTTGTTTCACAATTTTTCACTACTCTATTCCCTATTCTATCCAAATTACACATTTATTTCCTTATTCTCAAAATATTATTCTATATTATTCAACTCTTTTTAAACCCCTAGATTTGTATTTAATTTCTTTTAAACCCCCTAGATTTGTTAATTTAACTAAACACTCCCCAAAAAAATTTAGAAATTGACAATTTTACCCCAGCAACCCACATTTGCTAGATTTTGGCCACCACAACCGTAAGCTAGCCAAAATCTGGTATAATGGCGCACTATCGGCTGGATCTGGTCGATAGTGCATCGATCTAACCATTTTCGTGGATCTGGTCAGAAAAGACCAGATTTTTTGCCGTAACCAGTAATTAACGACAGCCAAGATATGGTCATCGTTGACCATCAACGACCAAATGTGGCCAGATCTAGTTGTAGATCTATGGATCTCGTCGGAAAATGTCATATCGGCGCACGACCGCCCAGATCCAGTCGATTGTCTGCCACTATGTAACTCCAACCACCCTCCGACGGTGGTGGCTGACTATCGGTATTTAATGGGTAGATGGGGGTATTTTTGTTAGTTTTTAATATTTTATTATAAGAGTGTTTAGTAAATAAATAAACATATCAGGGTATTTTTGTTAATTTTTAAATCTTACATCGTAATACCCACCTAATTTTATTTTTTTCAAAATATTATTTTAAAGAGTATCAGAATAATGGATCAAGTGCACGGGGTATTTGAGTAGCTCAAAATCTCTATCAACATATTTATTTTTACAATTTTATCTTTCAAATTAGAATAAGTTTCTAGAGCATTCTTACCCCACATGGGAGGATTTGTCGGAAGCTATTTTTGGGAAAAAAAAAATATATATTTATGTAAAAAAAAATATATTTTCTATAAAATACACTTTGAATTTCAAAGTTTGAAAAGTTCTTAATTTATAATATTTTTATTGAAAAAGAGCTTTGAATTATTTTCCGTTTATAATTTATCTTGATCCTTCGTTGTCAATGTCATAGAGGAAAACATCAAATCAACTTTTTCTTTTTTCCTTTTGTTAGTTTTTTTAAATAAAAAAAAAAAAAGAGATCTAAGAAATGGTGTCCTGCCACGTGAAGGTTGGACGGATGCTTTTGTCCGTTACTCCGTTTGATTCGGCGGTCACGATCCGTAACACGAGCCAAACGGCCAAAGTACTATGGATTTAAACCGGTTCACTGCCCATCGTACGGCTGAGAAACAATTATTTTGTTCACACGTGAACCAGCAGCAGACATTTTTAAATTAATTAGTTCAAGTAGATAATAAATTTATTGGTGAAAGAAAATGAAAATAATAATAATAATAATTGGATTCGTAAAATACAAACATAATGCTCCATCATATATTTTCTTTGAATCAATCATATATTATAGCATCACTTAATCTTGATCTAGATAAAAAATGATGGATTAGAAGATTAATTAAATGAAAACTGTTGTTCATCATCATCCTCTAGATAAGATAAAGGATTTAAGTTCAACACCAATTCCTCTTTTTGGTTGTGAACTGTGATCGTCCTTCCAATCGCCACGCATCAAACTTTATCTTATAAGGATTTAAGGATAAAAAATCATTTTTAATTAACATTAAACTTTATCTTATAAACAAGAGTTAATGATTTTTTTCCACCCAAATAATGTTTTAATGACACTTTCCCACACACAAACTTTTCAAATATTACTTTATTACTCAAATTTATATTTCGACGGTTAACAAAGAGCAAACTTGGTTCAGGCTTTGAAAGATGTGAGCCCGATGAGTCTTTTGTTGGTAAAAGGTTGGATTTTGATAGTTGGGATTAATTGAAATTTGATTTGAGAGGGGCAGTTACGTAAACCCTAATTGCTCAATTAAGGTTTGCGGGGTCGGTGAGAATAGAGTTTCAGGGGTTCTAGTGAGTGATGATAAGGGGGAAGAGAATGGTAGTAGTGTGATGTATCAATAATGTCGAAATTAGAAACAAAATATAAATTTAGATAATAAAGTGGTATTTTAAAAGCCTATGCGTGGAAAAATATTATTAAACCAAGTGGAAAAAAAGTCGTTTACTCTATAAACAAAAGCCATTTTCCCTCATATTTGTTTAACACTAAATAAGCAAACTATAAAAGTTCACTTTACTTACTTTAATAAATAACCAAAAATTTACTAAACTTGAATTTTATCATCTCAATTATAAATTGGTATAAGTTGAGAAAAGTCGAACCCTTTTATGATAGTTAAAATAGGTCGAGGCAATATTATGTTATCAAAGTTAAGAGAAGGGTCTTGTTATTATGGATGAACAACTTTGAGAAGACATACTACTTAATTGTGTATGAAATTCACAAAATCACCTAATTAGATAAATAAATTGTTTTAAAAGTCGAAGTGAAGTGGACTATAATATACAAATAGAATCACACATCATTAAACTGAGACTCGGAAACTACGTTTACAAGCATTTGAATCATTTAACATCCTTCTTTTCAGAGCCATTTTTTTAGGGTATATTGAAAGCGAAGTCTAACCATCTTTGGGTGGTCAAATGGTTGAATAAGGACTCTTGTGATATTATCCAAGAGGTCCTGAGTTCGATTCACCTCGATTATTAATAGGAATGGTCACTAAAGATTCGGAAATTGTGCTTATAAGCACTTTCCTTCTCTGAGCAATTTTTCTATATTGTCACAACTATACAAATAATAGATTTTGTATTATGAAAATTGACCCAGGGAATTTGTTGGATCATCATCAACAATTTTGGCAACAATCCCCATATCATTAGCTGGCCCCTGAAATGAAAATGATGTCAAATTATTTAAAATAATAACCACTTTATAGGGCCACAAACACCCTTTCAAAGTCAAAGAAAATTATTAAATAATTTCACCCCTCGCATTCTTTAACCACTAGAGTTAGTTATATCTAGGGGGGTCTTGTGTTCGAATATACAGGAGAAGTACTTATCACGTTTGTGTAATTATCTTAATCCATTTGGTTTGTAAGGGTGTTCCGTGACCATGAAGATTAGACAAACTCTAATGTAGGCCTAAATACCTCATATAGCTAAAAAAACAAGAAATTATTAATCACTTTTTAATTTTACAGTGATTTTTCAACACATTGTCTTGCGTTGAACAAGGTTACGTCGATACAGGAAACAACCATGGCGACACTGATCCTGTGTCTGTGTAGTCCTTGTTTCTAAATTTTAACAATATCATATTTCGTTTTAAACACATGGTACAGCTAAATTAGGTAAAGATAGAATCACTGAATTGAAGACTTTATAATATAAATTTAATTTAGGCTGGGTCATAAACTCATAACTCAAAATAAGGAAATTAGGGAAAAGGGGTACATATGCATGTGAGTTGTGACATTCATTAATTTCAAAGCAATTAATTATATAAATGACAAAATCTCTCTTACCATATATGAATTTGCCCCATTCAATTCATTTATTTTATGGTGAGAGATCAGTTTGAGTATTGAAAGAATTAAATGGTTCAAAATTTACGTCAGTTTCTTAATGATCTGGCATCTTCCATATATAAATTAAATTAGTTAAAAAAGCTGAATTAATATTAATGTTTATTTCTAACTGCTTCACATTATAATCAATCAATTAAGTCACTGCATTTGATATGGTAGTAATTGATTGATAAAAAGCTTAAATATGAAAAATGTTGCAATCTGACCCATCAAAATGAGAGCAATTGTGGTCGTCCATAAATGAAGATACTGAGACGCATTACGTTTTCAGCTTCTGTTTGGTTGCTGAGAAAATGAGAGGAGAAGGAAGTGGTGGACCTAGGAAAATTGTCAGCAAAATGGAAAACATCAAAACAATCGAGAAATTGGAAATGGTTCAGAGAGAGATAAGGTTTTGCCCCAATCTCCATTAAAAATTGATGTTACATCTCAACCATCCTCTCCATTAATGCCATGAACTAATTAATTTAATAAAAATTTCACCCTTTCAAATTAAATGTATTAATGGGACATTAATTCATTTAGAGAAGAAAATAAAATAACAGTGAATTGGTATTAACTTTAACATTAAAAAAAATGAAAAGTCTTAAATACCCTAAACATTTATTTATTTTTTATTTTTATTTTTTATTATATTTTTTAAATAACATTTATTTAATTTTAGTTTGAATTACAACTTTTAAAAAAATTTAAAAAATTTGAAAAAAAACAAATAAAATAAAAAAGGGTTTGAATCTAAAATTTATAAAATTTAAAATCTAATAAAATGTGAAAATTTCAATTTTATTTTTTATTTTTGTATTTTTTGTTAAGTTGACGTGTCCTCATTTCATTGGCCAATATATTGATCCCAAATAATATGCTGATGTCATCTCTATCAATCAAGATTCAACAAACTTTTTCACCAATCAGCTCTCAGCATGCATCTCTAGGATTCTCCAAGGCGCTTGAAGACAAAACATGCTTAGCTGTATGAGATTCGGAGGGATATTTTGTGTAACCATCAGCCGAAATTTCATTTCATTGAAGGATATGGATCAAAGTTCTTAATCAATATATCTGTCACCAAATCAAGATTAACTTATAAAAACA
This sequence comes from Pistacia atlantica, assembly GCA_026229545.1. Lineage (NCBI taxonomy): Eukaryota > Viridiplantae > Streptophyta > Magnoliopsida > Sapindales > Anacardiaceae > Pistacia > Pistacia atlantica. The sequence continues at coordinate 9,718,955 of CM047899.1, read as the reverse complement.
TTCTTACTTTGAGTTGAAAAGAGTATAAATAAGTAACTTTTACTCCTCAAAATGGGATCGATTTAACATTTATTTTACAATAAAAATAGCAAAAACACATTATTAGAAAAAAACTTGCTTATCATTTTCTTAGAATACTTCAAATACTTGTAATATTGAAAGATCGCTCTTTTTGTATTCTTCAATAGCAATCATAAAACAAAACTATAAATACAATCATAATGAACGTGAAACTTGCTCAAAGCATCCGAACAACTATAAAAATTCTTTCTTATTAATTTGTTATTTATGCACTAACCAACAAATATCTTTACTATATTTATAATACTTTACATGTACGTAGTTGATGATGTCAAAATAATATATCAAAATATTGTATCTAAATTGATAAACTATGTAACGATAATTAAATTTAGAGAACCAAATGTTAGGTTAAGCTGTTTAATAATAAATTTGATTAATTACTGTCTCATTTGATAAGCGCTCTGAGTAATTAAGGATACGATCAGCTGATGATACCATAAAATATATAAGACATAACTTTATCAAATCAAGACTTGAAACTAATTTCTAGACGAATATTCTCACATGCTTTGAACAACTGTTCTTCCAAAAAAAAAAAAAAACTTTGAACAACTTGATACATGATATTTCATTAAAGTTGATTAATATAATAGATTGCTTTTTCATGTTACATTTTTTTTTAAAATTCATAATTATTGCCCACTTGTTTTTAGTCAATGTAATTGCATGTGATGACCTTATATTTTTATTATTTTAATGTTGTGATATGGACAACTCCAAATATATTAATTTTTTTATTTTAATTTGTTTTCAGTTGGTGAAACTACCTTTGTACTATTTTTAATTTGGCCAATATATATATAGGTTATACTTTTGCACCCATCTCTACCTAATTATTTATATAATCAAATCATGCATTCATGCTCCATGCAAATAATTTCTCATCTTATAAGTTAATTTTTTAGGTTTTTAATGTTTTATATAACCACGTTTACAACGCGTATAAATTAACAGATTGAGAGTGTTTTGATACTAAACTTTATATTGTCTATATAAATTAAAATAGTACCAGTATTATTCTGATCATAAGCTTTTTTTTTTTTTTTGGGTCTTATAAGAGATAAATAAAATTTTTAGAAGAATATAAATAAAATCATTAAAAACTCTTGAAATTATCAAATTATGATAGCAATCATGAGAGCGTACAAATCATTATTCATATAATTTTCTTTATAAAATAAATAAATAAATAATTAAAGTATTATTTTAATTGAAAAATACATTTACGATATTTCTAAGTATGTTATAAAATGATTTATCTAAAATGTATTATCACATGCTTTTGCATTAAAAAAAAAAAAACTCTTATTCTCTTATTTTTATTCTTCAATTAATATACATGATAATATATTGTGTTAATAAAATCTGGCCAATTACAATATTGGATCCAAATCATGTAGATAAATTAATTAATAATTAATAATCTAATACAAGGCCAATAATGGAGATTCACATTTGGCTTGTCAGTTGTGTCTTTTCAAAAACTCAAGAGTCAAGAGGTCAAACTTTAGTTAGCAAATTAAATAATTAATTAAATTATATTGAATGAAAATGCGTTTAACTTATCAGTCATCACTAATAGATAAAAATAAATAAATAAATGAAAACTAAACAAGATTCTTCCCATTATATTTCCTGTTCAGGTTGATACGACTTCGTATAAAGACATCATGGCCACACATTATCTATTTGTCCACAAAATTAAATTATATTCAATCCAATTTTTTAAATTGAAGACCACCTTTTTTTAGTTTTTTTTATCACTTTTAAAGCATATTCTTCAGCATGAAAAAAAAATGAAAATACAAGAAAGCAAGAAAGACCTCAAAAAGAAAAAAAAAAAAAAAATATTCACACATTTTTGTCTCTTTGTATTTTAGATTCAATTATGAATATTCTTTTAATAATTCTTTTTATTCGAAATTTTTTTCATAAAAACCATGTTATAAAATTTATTGAGAGAGTGTCTCAATTTGTTTTCTTCAATTATTTTGATTAGATATTATTAAATAGGAAAGAAAATATTTAAATATTTAAAATGGGAAGAACAATAACTATATTTGAGTGATTGAATGGTTCGATATAAACTCTTATATGTATTACTCAAAAGGTCATGTGTTCGAATTTTTATTTGATTGTTAATAGAAGTAATTATTAGATCTTTTATTCGACTATAGAGTCTCAAAAAATTGGTTAAAGTGTAAATAAGCTGACGTGAACACCTCTTATTATTAAAAAAGAAAAAAATTAATACGACAAACATTAGGTTAAAATTATAAAAAGAAATATGTCAGCCTTCTATTTTGGGCATTTTAAGATCTGGTGTCTCGTTTTTAATTTAATATACAATCATAATTAGTCATGTTAGTCTGATACTTAACCGATTAAAATTTAATTAATTAAAACAATACCAACTTGCATGCAAGTTGGTACGATATATTTATTTTGTTGAAAAGGGCCGATTGAATGCGGAAGAACTCAAATCGAATTTGATTACTGAGTCCATAAAAGATTTTAATTAACTAAAAAACAAATGAACATATTAGGAAGCAGCCAAAACGGCACAGTATGCCAAAAAGCAAAGTACAGAGGGATTCCTTTTCCAAGTTAGAACAAGAACGTCAAAAAGAGGAGAAGGTGTTTTCGGCGGTGCGGCCACATGATTCAATGCAACTGCAGGGATTAAATTAGTGGTGTATGAGCTGTCACGGATCGTACGTTTCACATGCACAATGGAAAGAAAAGAACGATGAAGCATGTGATGGATGGTGGAGGATGAAATGAAAGGAGAAGTTGCTTATCGGTTTCGATGGAGAGTCGCAATCACATGATAAAACCTGCTGCCGAGTTTTGGATTGAATTATTGATAATTACTTTAAATACTATTTGTCCGTACTTATTTATATACGGCTACTGTAGTATCGTGGCGGCCATCAATTATCATCTTTTATCGAGGCATTCGGTCCGTTTACGTCATGTCTGAAATAAGAGTTTTTAAGGTGGTTCATTATTATTATTATCCATATCCTAACCATAATTCTCAAAATAATATTTGACACATTGTTCTATAAATATTACTTTATTTTTTAATTATTTTAAAAAAAGTTTAAAAATTAACAAAAATACCCCCATGACCCATACTTATCGATTCGATAAGCGATCTTATCACACGGTAAATTATCGACCAAACTGACAGAATTCACCGATCGATCAGCAATAATGACCAAAGAAATGACCGTCGTTGACCGTCAACGACAGGTCATTTCTTTGACAGGTAAGAACAACCAAAGATGGCCGTGATCCTTTTGACCTTTTATCCGGTCATCGACCACGACAAGCCGTAGATCTGGCCTTTTCCAACCAGATCTTTGATGGATCTGGTCGAAAAGGTCATAATAATGCGTTACGACACATATCCGACCGGTCTGTGTCGTAACGCGATTTTTCATTGAGTTGTTCGACAATGGTGGCCAGAATCTGGCACTGTAGGTGGTGGAGGTATTTTTGTCATTTTATATGTTAAGGGGTATTTATTAAATTAGCAAACTTAGGAGATTTTTTTATAAATTTTTAAATTTTACCTTGTAATACTCCTATATTCAATTATTCAATACTATCCCCAAAATCATATCTAAAATAATAAACCAAAGGCATCCTTAGTGATCACGGGAAGAAACAATCATAAAATTTCCTTCTATTTTTTTACCGTCAAATCATTAAATTCAACTTTTTTAACATTAAAAAAGAAAACAAATTTCTAGTTGCTTAACGGCTAATTATGAATATTTTTTTATCCATAGATTTTTGGTCACAGTCAATACTCACATTTCTCCTCAAATCAATCACATCCGTATAACATGAATGAATAGTTTTATGATTTCATGGGATCACTTATAACATTATATTAGTAATCATATAAAAGTTCGATTATATTAGCTTAAATATATGATCTTATAACTTATTGGATCACTTGAATCTTTATATTGTTAACACATCCTAGAGTTCCATTATATCAGCTTAATTTATTGACTCAGAATTTTAACCCTATTTCTTAACATTTGACCCATATGATATTTTAAAGTCTGTTTATAGAATGATATAAAAATAAATAAAATTGAGGTGTTACAAATGAGTTTCAATTTTTCAATTCAATTTATAAGAAACTTTTAAAACGAAAAATTTGAAAAAGAAAAAATTTAAAAGTTTTGAAATTGGAAACTTGTGGCCATACAATGATGGGCCATTGTTAACAACTCAAGTGTAGACATTGTCTAAAGACCTACATTCCAGCAGGCCCAAAATTGGCCCACTGAAGTCTTGAATTTAGATTTTGGCTTCTACAAACAGGTTTAAATAATATTTCCCATCATTAAAACAAGGGTAAACATGTTCCCTCCCAAGGTTTGGTGAAATAGCAAGTTTCCACCCTTGGTACCCTTGGTTTCATAAATTCAAGATTCTCACCATTAAATTAACAGAAAATTGTTTGATGTAACGATCAAAAGGTAAAATGGTCATTTGAACTACATTAAATCTAAAATAAAAATTTCAAAATAACCCCCCACATCTCAAAGTTCCCTTAGAAGCACCCTCTCACACTACTTCTCTCTTCTGTCGTTTCTCTCTCCCTCCCTCAACCACAGCCTCCAATTTCTCTCCCTAACCAACAATTTCGTACGCCCAATTCCTTTGTCCCCTAGCCTGATCGACCAATTGCTTGGCTGAATTTGGCAAGTTTTTCTGCAGATTCCCCAATCGCACAATCCATAACTTAGGCCTAAGTTGGGCCGCTCTTGTCACCATTGACCTTCCCTGACCTCACCACCAACATCCCAGCCTCCATTAACCAAAATCCCTAAGGTTCCCGCCAGTCTCCTCCCACCGATCGCCAATTGTCATTATGTTAGGGTTTCAAATTTCTCACTCGAATTCTGCCTAATTTCGGTAACCACCCCCAGCGTCACCGACGCCTACTCTTCAAAACCCCTATAACTTCACCTCTTGGTAACTCATCAATCGGCGTATGTGCCAACATTGCATGTCGTCGCGTTTGAGTTGTTTTTCTTAATTGTTTTTGTTTTGATTTGATTGAAGTTTGGTTCGATTTCGATTTTTGAATGATTGGTGATTGATTCTGGTTGATTTTTTTGGGCTGATCTCCTTGTCAGTGGTTGCCCTTTGCTTCACCCTTGTTAATACGATTTTTCACACCAGCCTAAATGTCAAAGGCGAAAGCATGCGTCAACTAGGGATACTCGGTTGACTCTCGGGAGAACTGAGTAGGATGGGTGCATGGTTCCTGGGAACCAGCAAAAAGTGTGTGTATGATTTGGACGAGACTGGAGTTGTGTGTGGGCGATGTGAAAAATCATAGAAAAAGAGAAACAAACTTTTTAAGTGGTTCGACCAAGCAATGGAATCAGGCCTATGTTCATTGTTTCTTTTATAAGAGAATGATGACAAAGGTTATCTCAGTAAGATGACTATAACTGATTGACTACTTTTTCTCTAAATTTCTCTATTCCTAAGCCCTCTACCTCTGGACCTTTGAAAAAAACCCCTTTTTTGGGATTGTAATTAGGTATTTATAGAAGTCTTTGGTGGCGGTAGTTAGTGGAAGTTGGCGTCAGCAGAATGATTACCATCTGTTCTGACACCAATTGGGCAATTGAGGTGGTCAGGCTATCATTGTGTTTAGTGGTGATTACAGTTGTGGTTAATCAGAGTTTATCAAAGAGTTTAGCGATGGTTTAGGCCAAGTAGCTACATGTACTACACGTGGTGCTCATGCGGCCTGTAGACTTGTTAAGTGTCGCGTTTAGTGTTAACTTATCGACACATGACTTTTTTAGTCACAAGGTTTGTCATCGGCTTCAAGTAAACTTCTTGTTTGGATGATTGAGTGTGGCGTGCAAGCTAGGATCCTCGACATCCTTTTTAGGCTAGAGGTAGGTCAGATTTTCTTGCATAACACATACCCCCAGTTTTTTAAGGTTGTTGCATGCTTCAAAAACTCTTTCATTGATATATTGCCTGTTGGTTCGACTCGTCGGTTTCTTAGAAGGCAATCACGAAGTTTTGTCTTGGGGTTGCCTAGGTGGTGCCAATGTTTGGCTTCTATCATTTCACTCCCTTGTCTTGAGCAGAGGGACAAGCGATCAATGAGTCATTTTGTTAGGAGTAGGGGTTGCCGATAACACTGGATTTTGCGTTTTAGATACTTCTAGACTGGGCGACATGGTCATCATTGATGTGAAGGCCATGGGAAAACCGACCAGTCCAACGCTCTCTTGACAGTGTTGATGATGTCTCAAGAACATCATTATCTGAAGAACTTGCACCCTCACCAAATCATTCGCTAGTGGATGACATACATAGAGTAGGAAAGAAAAGGAACAAGCAAGAAGAGGTACAACCTAGTGGATTCAGAAGGAGAAATGAAAAGTGAAGGATGAACTTCAAAACCTAGAAAACGCCTGTATTTATAGGGGAAAAAGTGCTACAGTGTTACTTTGAATCCCTAAAACAATTGCAGCCCCTAACACTTTAGGAAGTGGAATGGTAAATCAAGTCACATGTCATTAAATGCAATGCCAAAAAACCGTCGAATACCTAAAAAAGTAAAGGTAGACAAAAAAACTGCAAAAGAGGGAAAAGACCTAATGAGACAACATCAATAGGATTAGACTTCAGAAGATTTAGTTTTCCAAGCTCGCCTTGACCTTAAAAAAACTAGGGGTAGGTTTTGTGTGGTAGAATTCCCTCATAATAAGATGGGAAGCCTAGAGCACACTCTGGCACTGAGCGAGAATCAAGCCTGGGAAGCAAAGAAGCTCAATAAAGAGCGTGAGCATCCAACCCAAGCACGAGCATAGCGTGTGACAAGGACAGGACCCACCAGACGAAAATATCTTCCCCAAGTGGACAGATCATCTCACCACATATACTTTGCATGCAACGATCAACAACATACAGTAAGACACAATCTACATGTGTTCTACATGAACCTCAGCCAATAGGAGACTTGCACAAACACATATTTGCACAAGGGACAACATCATGAGCTATGACGTAGGAGCATGTAAGCCTCTAACTGCTGCACGATACCAACATCATGGCTGATGTACTAACCATCATAGCATCCACATACATTTTCTCTATATAAAAGTTGTCACGGCCAAGAGAGGGAGAGACACACACAAGGGAGAGACTCGCAGATAGACACACATGAAGAAGAGAGAGGAATTCCAAAGCCTTTCCTTTTTTATCCCAAGGTCTCCAACTGCCTAGTAGGCTGAGACAATGTTTTGAAAATCGGATCGGAAGCCGACCCGGCCAAATGGCCGGTTCCCGGTTCGAACGATTTGATCGGTTCGACCGACCGTTTCTCCATCTAATTAAAGTTTAAAAACCGTCAAACCAACCCTAGGCCACAACAACAATAAAACCATCAAAGTTTGATAGTTAAAGTTTACAAATTCAATTCTCAAGTCTAAAGTCTAAACTCTAAAGTTTCAAACAACATTAAAATCATTACAAAGTAATATCAATTATCAAATATGAATCCACCAACGGCTAACCATCAAAATTACCAAATATCAAAATACCTACCAATCCATCAACCAACATATAAAATTACACAATATCAATCTATTCCACCAACCCAACCACAAAAAAATTCAATAGAAGCTCACGGTAAGTGAAGGGAAAAAGGAGAAACCAAACAGATTCTTCAACGGGTCAACCTATCCTAAATTGATTATCCACATCATCATTATCATTACCATCAACTACAAATTTAGCAAAAATTAAAAACATAAGTTAAAATTTATAATGTACATTGTTTTTTGATATTATAAATTAAAATAGTTACCAAGTTAGTTAAAAGTTAGAAAACAACCTTGTGAACCACTTGCTGTATCATAATAGGGTTGGCCATCAACACCGACAGGAATAGATCCTTCTTCGTAAAGTGCTTGCTCTAGTTCATCTAAATTGAAGTCATCACCCTCCTGTTCATCATCAACAATCCAAAATTCTGTTCTGTCAATGCTTTCATAATCGATAGGATCACAACTGCTTTTCTTGTAACACATCCTGAAAGACACGCCAAATAAAAATATCACTAAAAATATGAGATAATAAAAATATTAAAATTGCCAATGCTTTATACCTATTTTTCAAACGCAAGTTATAATGGATAAAAATCAAATCATTCAACTGTTGATGCTCCAATCTATTCCTTCTTTTTGTATGGATATGTTCGAAAACACTCCAATTTCGCTCACATCTCGAAGAGGTTGAAGTTTGGCTCAGAATCTTAATTGCAAACTCTTGTAATTGTGGAGTACTATACCCATATGTCCTCCACCATTCATCTAATTAAAAGTTAAGAGTATTCAGTGTTAACCATATGAAATAATCAAATAAACAAATTCATAACTTAGAAATTGGACTTAAAATTGAGAAATTTAATAAGTATTACATACCAGGTCATGTGGTTCTGCAAGTTTGAAAGGCAAGCTTATGAGAAAAGCTTTCCTCGCGATCTCGATATATTCTACTTTCGTCTACTACTCTTGTCTTATTCAACTTGAATGCTCTTGCTTTATTATCGACAACATCAAGGAAACCACGCATAACCTCTAGTTTCCTGCATAAACTTGCACGGTCATACTGAAAAGCCAGATTCAAATAATAAACAGCAGCATGAATGTCGCGATGCAAAAGCAAATCCCACCGTTGCTTAATAATTTCGGTATAAGGCTTGTACAATGTCTTTTTCTTTCTAAAGAACTTCTTGATCGCTTTTTTGGCTCTGTACATGCCATCATACACGTATCCTATTGCAGGTCTCTCATTTGAGTCCACAATCCGCAACAAATGCATCAAAGGAGCCACAATTTTGGAAACGTAACCCATGTTATCCCAAAATTCATTATCTAGAATTATGGGAACAACATTCTTGCCCTTACTACTTCTGGCATATCGAGAGTCCACAAAAAACTATCAATCACCATAGCTTACAAGTCATGTTTATGCTCATGTAGACTTCTTAATGCAATGAAAGTAGTAGCAAATTGAGTTGCACCCGGTCGTATGATTTCTCTCCAACCCTGTTCAAATGATACATACAATACATAATAGATGTTAGTAAATTATTACAAAATGTTTATTAATAAATTGACAAAAACATGAGTTAAAGGTTTATAAGCTATTACCTCTCTTTTCCTCAACCAAGCTATCAAAATTGTGTGATTATACACAAACTTGGTTACTTCATAAGCACGTTTTGCAAGATGCACTATGTGGTCCAACTCAGATACATCTTTCAAAATTAAATTTAAGCAATGGGCTGCACAGGGTGACCAAGCAATATTCTCATACTTCTCAGACAACATTCTTCCAACAGCTTTATAATTTGCTCCATTATTCGTGACAACATGGACAATGTTGTTTGGTCCAACCCATAAAGCCATTTCCTCAAACAACTTGAATAATGTAAAGGCATCTTTTACAACATCTGAAGCATCCACTGATTTTATAAAGCAAACACCTTTAAAATAGTACATAAGAAAGTTAATCAATGATCTATGGCAAGTATCAGTCCAACCATCAGCCATTAATATACATCCAACCTCTTGCCAAATCCTCTTATAATTGTCAACAATTAATTGGACTTCCTTCTTAGCATCTCTCAACAAATTCACACGCATAGCATCATAAGTAGGTTGTTTATACCCAGGGCCAATTGCAACTACAGCATCCAACATAGGCTGAAAATAAATTGAATTTAAAGCATTCATTGGGATGCAAGCATCATAAAAGAATCGTGCAACAAACATGTCTGCTCTCCACTTTGCATCTTTTCCAGCCAAAACACTCATAATTGAAGGCTGAGACCCAAAAGTAATTCGTGGAGCAGAATAATTACTAACCCCCATAGTTTTCTTTCTCTTACTGCTCGTAAGTTGTTTTTTACCGCCACTACTACCACCTTCATTCATGGTCATTTGTGATGGTAAAACCTCTTCATTTTCTTCATCTAATTGATCACCCTCAAATTCATGTACTACAGCACCAAAAGGAGTTGCATGCTTCCGGAAATCTTCTTTTTCCTTATTTTTTACTCCTATTTCTTTGAGTGATTCATTCATATTGAATCTAACATCAAATGGAACCTTCGGACACTTTCCAATATCCCCTTTTTACTCCTGTTAGGTGTTGCTTCATTCTGAAAATACCACCACCTCTAGTAACCTTGCCACAATGAAGACAAGATAATATTTTCTTTCCATATTTATCAACACTCTCAAGAACATGTCCCCATACTATATCGGTCTTTCCTTGAAAAGATTGCGAGGAAATGGACGCGGCTGATGAGTTATGTGCAAACGAAGATGATGACATTCTCTCCCCTAGCAAGTGGCAACCAACAATCAATTTGTTATCCTATATGAACCTAACTACTTTATCACCTTAGATTCATATAGGATATAGAATATGCTAAACCTTATTTCAAATCTCTGATATTAATTAGTAAAGCCTAATTATTTGCTTCCTTCATTGTTTTTCCCATTTTAGAAAGAGCCAGTTGATATTTTAGTTTTATTTTAATTTCTTGAGGCATTTGGTTAACTAGGACTCTCATTTTTTATTTTTTGTCTCTTCATTCTTCAAGTCCATGTAGCTGTGGAACATTCAAAAAATTTGCCCCAAATAGGGCATCACTTGTAAAGAACATTGACTTTATATACATAAAATAAAGTTTTATTATTTTCAAGACACATGAATGACATTCTATTGACTTCCAGTACCACTTTCTCATACCCTATACACATCTTTCCGGCTAATGTTATTTTACATTACAACTTAATTTCTACTTTATTAATCATCCCTAACTTTGATCATGAAGTATCCCTTTGAAGCAAATAAACATATATACAAGATCCTAATAGAATGAACCAATACAAAATCTAAATTTCGTTTTGACAATTTAAGGGTTGCGTTTAATCATATGACTTTTTTTAAGTAGTAAACTTGATAGAATCTGTAAGCGTTCATAAATCTGTACATAAAGCATAGAAGAGAGAAAAGATAGGAATCTGTAGATTGTTACTTGGTCACGGCAAATGGCAGCTCGTAGATGGCGGCAGACGACAGCAGATGTGAAGGCTAAAGCTAAAATCTGAGCTGAAATGACTTATCCGACAGATCAACAATGGTGATGGTGATGATTGAAGAGTTCACGTTGAAGACTGGAAGTTGAAGAATGAAGCGCGAGCGAGCAGATTGCGATCAAGACTTGAAGAAAGAAGAGTGAAGACGTGAGGCTGAATCGCTAAAGCTTAGCTGAAAGCTTGAAGGAGATCTGACTTCTGAGATCGCGAATGGAGGACACGAAGAGGAGGAATAGACTGAAGAGTGGAGGAGATCGTGAATGGCAGTAGCAAACAGCAAACCAGATGAAAAAGTGAAAAATTGAAGAAGGGGAGACGGCTCTGTATCTGTAGCTCAAAAGCAAATTAAAAATGTGTTTTTTAATAAAAATTTTGAGGGTTTGGTTTGAGTTTGACAGTTTGACTTTTATGTGTGCGCATGTGATTGTTTTTAATTTTTAAATTTTTTTTATTTCATGTGTTAGACCGGAAATCTGTTAAATACCGGTGGTCCAACCGCAGTTTGAAATGGCTTGATGGCAAATCCCAGTTATTTGCTCTCTTCAAACTGGAAATGCAAGCGGGTATCGGTCCGATCGGTTTAACCGCCTGGTCCGGTCTGGATTTTAGAACCTTGGGCTAAGATACATTTTCGATCACTAGAAAACCTATCTTATTGTATCCCCAAACACATAGTCTTTTTGACCAAACCAGTTTAAAAACGTCAAAACTTCTATCCAGCTCATTTATTGTCAACTGGGAGGTATACCATTGTCTTTACCATTCGTCACTCACAAAATGGGTCCCATATGCTGGTTCCAAGGAACCATGCACCCATCCTACTCAATTCTCCCAGGAGTCAATCGAGTATCTCTAGTTGGTAAGTTTCTTCCTCCCGGTGCTCTAGTCAATGCGGAAAATTGCATCAATATCTTGGCGCTAGAAAGATGTGTTGTTTTTCCAATTCTAATATTTTTTCACTTGTAATTTTGGGAATGCTTTTTAATGAAAGGATTTTTATCTTATTGCACTTTGTGCCTATGTGTCTTACTTGTTGATTCTTGTCTCTTTTCTCTTTTCCTTCTTGTGCTAACCTGCAGTTGGAAGTGAATGTCACTAGGTTGGCCTGTTTTTGGTTTTTTAATGAGAACCTGCCCTCTCTAAGGTCTAGATATTACTAATTTGTATGAGATTAAATTAGGTCATCAATCCCGTGTCATTCAGGGGCTAGTTACAATGGACACCCTGAGTTCAGCTCTAAGGTTTATGATAGTGTATATCGACCTGAGAGGCTTTCGAGTGTTTATTATGGATCCCATCTTGAGGTGATGTCAAGCTGGGGTATTGAACCTTCTTGCGTCTTAATTATCGAGGTATTATGGATCCCCTTTGGTGTTCTTGACATCGATTGTAGATTGACGGATGATCTTTTAGGGTGCAATGCATAAAGTTGTGGGAGTTGGTCCCCCATTCGTTTAAGTTATGGTGTGATCTCTTTTCTTAGGGGTTATGATTGAGTTGCTATCTTAAGTGGAGACCATGAGTTATAATTATGGTTTGACAGATGATCTTTTAGGGTAGATTGATGGATGATCTTTTAGGGTGCAATGCATATAGTTGACGGATGATCTTTTAGTGTAGATTGACGGATGAACTTTTAGGGTGCAATGCATAGAGTTGTGGGAGTTGGTCCCCCCTTCGCTTAAGTTATGGTTTGATCTCTTTTCTTAGAGGTTATGATTGAGTTGCTATCTTAAGTGGAGACCATGAGTTATAACTGTGGTTTCACTGATCCCAAGCCATTAAACTAAAATCTAGGTCACTTCAAGCCAATGCTGGTGGCCAGATGACACGTTTCTAAAGGGAAGTGTTTCTTTATTTGGATTTTTTTCCATAGATAGATCCCTTTCTGACCATGGACCAGGCCGTGAAGGGAGAGAAAAAGAAAACAAGTATTACAAGGGCTTTGCGAGGTAATAGAGATTTAGTGCACCGGTGGGCACTGTTTTTCCTCTTCTTGGCGAAGTTGATAGCTCGATCATGGCATTCCTTGAAATCTCTTGCCGAGCTTCTAACTATCCCGATATCGATGGGAGTGGAGAACTTCTTCGCTTGGTAGGCAACTGAGGTGACTGCCATTGGGTCCTTAAGGAATGGTTGACTGAAAACTGCATTGTAGATTGGCGGGCAATCTACGATTAGGAAGTCGACCATAAGCTTGGTCATGTGTTGTTCCTCGCCTACTGTCACAAGCAAGGTGATGATTAGGGTTGTAATCGATCTGAATTGTTTGAGAATTGTTCAAACTCGACTCGAATGATGCTCAAATTTTATTCGGCTTAGTTTGAGCTAAACTCGTAGTCGAATCGTTCAAGATGTTCACGAACCAATTATCGAACCAGCTAGTACTTGGTTCGTGAGCTCGCGAACTTTTCATAGCTCGTGAACTCACACGAGCTTTCGAGCTTGAACAATTTTCACGAGCCTAAATAGGCTTGCGTTAAAATAGAAAAAACCCTCCTCTAAATATTATTCTACTTCTACCCTAGGTTGCCGTCAACAAACTCAAGTCACTCAACACTCACCAAGCTCAACGCTCAACACTCATCTCCCATTCTACTTCCAGTCAATCACCACCGTCACTGTCCTTCATCTAGCCCCCAAATCACAAATGAAGACCATCATTTAATTCGCCTATCTCTCTTAAGAAGCAATCGTAAAAAGGTATCAGGTTGGGTTCTTTATGGCTAAATTCCATAATTCATTTTCGGCATCTTTAGCTTTTTTTTTTTTCCTTCTTTTCTCTTTTCTCTTCTAGATTTCATTTTCAGCTATCTCTTTTCTTTCATGAACTATTTTTTTTTCTTTTGCTTTTTTTCATTTTACATATAAAAGTAGTACGTTGATTGTTTGTTTATGAGTGCTAGATTGAATAATTATCTTCTCTTTTATTCTTTGTTTGTGAGTGCTTGATTGAATAAGTGCTTGATGAGTATATGTTGACTTGATTATTCACTGTTTGTTTATGAGTGTTTGATTGAATAAGTGCTTGATGAGGGCAAAAAATAAGTGCTTGATTGAATGATTTACTATTTATTTACAAGTATATGTTGACTCGATTATTGTTCGCAATATTTGCTATTACATTTATATTAGGATTATCATGTGAAATGTTGATGACATACGATGATGTGAATATTGTTGCATTTATATCAGAATTAGCAGACTTGTATATTTCTTTTTTCCAATATATATGACATCTACTTCCATACCCACACCCACCACAAACAATGATGTTACAACCCCTAGTGAAACTAAAATTGATGCAACTAATGTTATCGATGCTGCTATTGAAGAGGTTGTTGCTAATCCGTTTGCAAGGAGAAAAAGGGCAAAGACATTTATGATTTGGAAAGACTTCAAAGAAGTGGTACAACTTAAAAATATCAATTAGGCAAAGTGCTTTTGTTGCAAGGCTAAACTAGTGGTGACGAAGCCGAGAGCACTACTCACTTTGCCAGACATTTAAAAAGTTGTGTCCAATGGATGGTTTTCCAAAGGTAGCAACAAATATATTTCCGACCAGTAAAAGGAGGTGATGTTGATTGAATCGTGCTTGCGTTCTCCAGTGGGAAGTTTGACATGACTAAGATGAGGGAATTTGTTGCAAGTTGAGTGATAATGCATGAGCATCCGCTCACAATAGTGGAGAATGATAGATTTAATAATATGCAAAGATATGGGATACCTTAATGGGAGAAGATAAGTTGTAACACGCGTAGGAATGATTGTGTTACTTCGCATGAAAGGGAGATATATAAATTGAAGACTTTGCTCAGGAGTGTTGACAGAATAAGTTTGACCATTGATCTATAGACCTCTAGCAATTAGAAGATTAAGTACATGGTGCTAACGGGGCATTTTATAGATGGTAATTGGAGGCCATAGAAACGTGTGCTGAGTTTTGTGCATATCCCTGCTCCTCGTACTGGTGTTTTAATTGTAGACTTGATTTATAAGTGTTTGCTAGATTGAGGTATTAAAAACAAGGTCCACACAATCTTAATGGATAACGCCACAAGCTACAATGCGACAATCAGAGTATTGAAAGATAATTTGCCCATAAACAACATGCTCATATGTGGTGGGAAATTGTTTCCTGTTTTTTGTTGTGCACACATCTTTATGGTTTAAGATAATCTCTCTCAAAACAAGCATATTATTGAAGATATCCATGATAGTGTTTCATATGTCAGAAAAACAGAGAGTAGGCTTATGATGTTTGCAAACATTGTGAAACTATTGCATTTATCGAATCAGAAACTCATTTTGGACTGTAAAACAAGATAGAATTCCACTTATGTGATGTTGTCTACTACACTTAAGTTTAGGAATGTGCTCCAAAGATTCAAAGAGAAAGACGCACATTATAATTATTGTCCGCAATCGACAGACTGAGAGAAAGTAAAAGAAGTCTGTCAGGTGCTAGAAGTGTTCAATGTAATTACTAATATCATCTTCGAGAATAGTTACCCGATTGCCAATTTGTTTTTGAGTGAAGTATTTCGGGTCAAAGTCATGCTATATCAAAAATCATTGCACCGAGATGAATTCATTTGAGATATGGTAAGAAAAATGAAATAAAAGTTTGACAAGTATTGGGAAGAATGTAATCTGCTAATGTGTGTTGTTGTTGTCCTGGATCCTTGGTGCAAAATGACGATGCTTGACTTTTGTTTTCCCCAAATGTATGAAAAAACAGAAACACAGACGAATTATGTCCATGTTAAAGATACATTGTACGAACTTTATGATAAATATGTGGTTGACTATGAATTGGCTAATAATGATCAAAGTGGTCAGAACACCATGGTTGCTCGGGTGAATGTAGGAATGACACCTCATGCGTCTGGGATGACATTATTTACCCAACATGAAGATAATTCACACTGTTTGAGTAAAAAAATCTAAGTTAGATAATTACCTACTAAAGAGATGCTACATTATGTAGGAGGGGGATTCATTTGATGCGCTTGAGTGGTGGAAAGCTAATACTCTTAAGTATCATATTTTGTCAAGGTTGACTCGTCCATTACCATGGTGGCTTCAAAGGCCACTTTTAGTGCTAGTAGTAGAGTTATTGAGACCTATTGATCAGCATTGCCTTCGAAAACAGTTCAAGTTCTACTTTGTGGAGGGATTTGGTGTCGCAGTCTCAATGGAGTTAATAGAAGGAGCAAAGTAAGTTTTATATGTATTATGCAATTTTATTTTATTTATTACTTTTACTTTATAACTTAAACTATTTTTTTTCCTTCTTGAATTATGGAAAGAGGAGTAACAAGAGGAGATTCATCTTCCCATTAATTGAAGTTTCGGTGGAGCAGTAGTTTCAGTTTTGGTTTGGGTTATCAAGTTAGGTATTGTTTCTTGCATAACAAGAGTCAACTGGTGTGTAATTCTTCTGCCATAATTGTTGCTAAACAAGAGTCAATTGGTATTGAGTCTTGGTTGCATTAATTGAAGGTTCTGTTTCAGGATTCAAGGATTCGGCAACCCTCCCCTACAGTGTACATTTTGTGATATACTGGCAGGTCCTCAACGACAGTTAACTTCTTTTTGTAATCAACAGGCTGTATGTACCGTAGTAGATTTTGATGTTGATACTTGATGACTTGATGGATGATTTTGATGTTCATACTTGATGACCTGACACTTAACAGATCAAACAATGCATATTTTGTGATATACTAGCAGATCAAGTCAGTTTGATGTTTTTGTAATTGTTGGAAACAGAAGCAGATTATTCATTTGATGATAATTGATTTGGATGGACTTTGTTTTAATGTTTATTTGACTGCAATAGAAATGGTACATATATATAGTGAAACCTTTTAGTGTTAGGGTATGTAAAAATTTAGGATATAAGTGTTTGTCTTGGCCTTTTGGGTATTATTAAGAATATATGTTCTTTATCGATAAAGTTTAAGGATCTTTATTAATTATTGGAATTGACCATTATATTGAATTATTGATGATGCATTCAGATTGGAGTATTCAGTTTGAATTTAGATTGGTTAATTGATTCTGATTGGAATATTCAAACTCTTGCAAAACTCTGTATGTCTTGTTTTTGTAGAATTTAAACTTGTAGAATTTGGTTAAGTTCAAAGTAGTTGAAAAAAAGTTTTCATTGTTGTTTATTTTTGGGTCTTGACAGTGAATCTGCTCAGTGCCCATACATTTTGCTAATATAGAGTCACTAAAGAAGTTGTTGAAGTCTCAAATCCAATTGATAACTTAATACAAATGGGTGGACAATAGCGGTAGAAGCCACAATCACAAATTTTTAAAATATAATATGCTTGACTGGGAGATTTAAATAACCCATAGAGCATTTAGATTGAAGTATTCAGTTTGAATTGATGTTGTGTAATGCAGACTAATGATGCATTTAGAATTACAGATTGAAGAATTTAGTTTGAATTCAAAATTTCATATTGGAGTAATCAACATAAATTCAGAACGAAAACAATATTGTGTAATGGCATAATGCATATTATATTGAGTGTTGTATAATGCAGATATGTTGATGATACATATTATATTATATTTGTATATTAACGAATTGAGCTCGACAATCGAGCCTGAGCTTGAGCTTGATTCGCATACCAGCCTAACTCGAACCGAACTTGAACCTCCTATCCTCCCACGAACTCGAATACGAACTTGGTTTCCAAAGCTCGTTGAATTCGAGCTCAAGCTCGAACTCAATACATATTTCATAAACTGAATTCAAGCAGATGCTATTCGGCTCGAATCGGCTTGACTCATTTACAACCTTAGTGATGATGCCCTTGGGCAATGATTTCTTGCCCATGAATTTGTAAGTCGATGCTAAGCAAGGTCGCAGGTAATGCTCAGTGAACCCCATTATCAAGAACGCCTCAATGTAGAAGAAGTTTATAATGGTCTAGTTGTCGATAAATAGATGTCAAAGTTGTCAATCTGCGCTTTTATTACTATCACATCATGGTGTGGACGGGGTGCTCACCTGACTTTTTCTTCCTTAAAGCCGATTATTTTATCCTCTATCATTACTTTCTTGACCGATCGTGCCTCAACATTTCAAACCATTGGTGTTGATTGAGTCCTAACTTTGTGGGTGTGCTAGAGTCTGGGCTGTCTCGAGTTTTCGGTGATTGAAGGTCTCCGAAAACCATCGACACTTGGTGGTTGGAGCCTGTTGGTTGCTAGGAGTCAAGCTTGTCTTGTCCTTCATGGGCTTTAAGCAACTCTACGTACTCTTTTAAGTGCCTCTTCTAGATTAGATCTTCAATAGCATCTTTTAAGGCTCGACACTCGCCAATGTTGTGGCTGGTTTCCTTATGGTACCGACAATATTTCTAGATGTCTCGTCTGCCAGGAGGTCCATTTATCTTGCTTGGTGGTGGTAGTAAATTTGTGTCTTAAGTGACTATGAAGATTTTGTTAATGGAAGAAACCAAAGGTGTGTAGTCACTAAACAGCCGGACCATGTTACCGTCCCTTCTCAATTATATCTGAGGTCTTTTCAAGGGTTGGTGTTGATCTTGGTTCCCCATGTTGTGGTCATCTAGCTTGATACCCCTTACTCGATCAGGTTGATAAGTGGGGGTGAGTATTGAACTCAGTGCTGCCAATAAATTCTCTATTTGTTGATATTTCTCGGCCATCTGGTAAAGATATGTAATATTCCTTCTAGAGATCTTTCCATAGTTCAATTTGTGGCTTCACCTCGGAGGTCAGGAGCGTCCTCACCGCTTCCTCTAGCACATCGACCACCTTTCTTTTTCAATTATGAATCTCTTCAGATATGACATTAGGTTCTCACCCTTTTCTTGGAGGATATTGCTAAAATAACTTATTGGCATAACGAATCTACGTCGAGCTTGAAATTGTTGGAGATATAGCTCGGCAAATTGGCACCAAGAGTGAACTGAATTCGGAGGGAGCCTTGTATACCACCTCTTTGCATCGCCTATAAAGGTGATCACAAAGCATTTGCACTTAGCCAGGTCGGAGACATGATGTAACTCCATTAAATCGTTGAAAGCGTTAAGGTGGTCTTGAGGGTCACCTTCCCCGCTGAACTGAATATATGGAGTCTTGAATCCTAGTGAAATGAGTGCCAGAAGCATGTCCTCAGGAAAGGGGGAGTCGTACGTGATCATCGCATGCTCAATTTTTTAAATATGCAATTCGTCGAGCATATTCTGCATATCTTCTAATTGCACGCTAGCTCGGATGTTGACAAAAAATGTGGCATCTCCCCTGGTCTGGTTAATCTAGTGGAAGAGGTTAGGTCTTGGCGTGTTAAAATGTTGATAGAGATCGAAATTTGGGTTCCGTTGACCCTCGCGATTGGGCTCGTTGGCGTGTGAAGAAGAATTGAAGGAACTAGGATAGTACGGGCTGTCGAAGGTTGATTCTTGGATCCATCATGGTGTTGGCTCAGGCTGGGGTGTTGACTGCACATGTCGTGGTGGTGAGGGAGGACATTCAAGCGAATGAGTATGCTCAGGTGACTTTGCTGTTGTGTTGGGCATGTATGTTCCTATGTGAAAACGAATAGGCTCTCCATGGTTCGTCTCCTCCACTACTGGCTCTTTTTTAAGACACTGCCCTGGATGTTCTAGATCTAGCGACCTTAGGGCGATGGGGCGATATGTCACAGGTGACTTGTAGTCAGCATGTATGTGAAAACGATAGGCTCATCGGTCTTTTTTAAGACACGGGGCCCGGATGTTCTAGATCTAACTAGCCTTAAGGGGCACTGGGCGTATTCTCGCCATGATCCATTTATGATGTCAGAATAATCTTCGACAGTTACGTGTTCCTAGTTAGGAGACGGCGAAACAAAGTTTTATAGGTTTAAAGGTCATCAGCAGTTTGTCCTTCCTCAAATTGGTCACATCCCACTCGAGATTACCGATTGCATGCGTGATTTTTCGAAACATATCAAGGATCTGTGGATTCTGAGGACCAGAGGTATTTGCGTATTGATGGTTCTCCCCGAGGAGAAGCGGAATGACTGGTGAGAGATTATTGACACCTCCCTAGGCATTTCCTTTGCCTTCCGTCGTGAGGGCGTCAATTTGACTTACATCGGTTTGACTCGTGGTAGCTCTTGTTCGCCACACCATTTTTGTCATAATGTAGCAACCAACTCGGTGGTAATTGTCTTGAATTGCTGTTGAAATAGGGGTCAACTGGAGTGTTCAAGTTGGGCCCCTTCTAGTGCCAAGATGTTGATGCGATTTTCCACACCAGCCTAAATGTCGAGGGTGAAAGCATGCGTCAACCAAGGATACTCAATTGACTCTCGGGGAGAACCAAGCATGATGGGTGTGTGGTTCTTGTGAACCAACGAAAGGGGTGCGTATGATTTGGACGAGAGTGGAGCTGTGTCTAGACGACGTGACAAATCACAAAAAAAAAAGAAATAATCTTTTTAAGTGGTTCTATCGAGTAATGGAATCAGGCCTACGTGCATTGTTTCTTTTATAAGAGAATGATTACAAAGTTTATCTCAATGAGATTACTACAACTGATTGACTATTTTTTCTCTGAATTTCTTTATTCCTAAGCCCTCTACCTCCGGATCTTCGAAAACCCCCCTTTTTCAGGATTGTAATTGGGTATTTATAGGAGTCTTCGATTGTGGTAGCTAGTGGAAGTTGGCGTCAACAGAATGATTGTCGTCTGCTCTAACACCAATTAGGTGATCGAGGAGGTCAAGCTATCATTGTGTTTAGTGGTGATTACAGGTATGGTTAGTCGGAGTTTGTCAGAGAGTTTAGTGGTGGTTCAAGCCAAGCAGTTGCATGTACTACATGTGGTGCTCATGCGGTTTGGCAGGCTTGTTAGGTGTCGCGCTTAGTGTTAACCTGTCGACACCTAGCTTTCCAGTTAAAAGTTTTGTCGTGGGCTTCAAGTAAACTTCCTGTTCAGATGATTGAGTGCGGCGTGTGAGCTAGGATCCTCAGGTCTTTTCTAGGCTCGAGGTAGGTTGGATTTTCCTGCACAACAACCCCTTATTGGTGGATTGATTGTTGATTTGTTGGAGTGGATTTGTTTGTTTGTGATTTCTAGAGTTGATTGGTTGATTTTCGGAGTGTTTTGGCTTGTTGTTCGACGGTAGTGGCTAGCTGGTGGCGGCAGTGGCAACTGCCGGGTGGTTGGAGACAAGGATGATGCGAAGGTTGAAAAAAATGGTGTTATTGAAATAAATTTGAAAGTAACGTGGTTATTTTTCTAATTCTATTAATTTTGGGGTTAAAAAGTAACTTACTAATTTATTATTTACTGGTTACCAAAAAAAATAATTTATTAATTTATTTGTCAAGGACAATAAGGTAATAAAACCTTTTACACCTTTATCGGAATCTAAAAATGGCTAATGGTATTGGTTTAAGGGTAGGAATTTAGAATTTTTGAAACTAGGTGTGAAAACTTATTATTTCGCCAAATCTTGTGAACGTGTCATTTAGAGGTTTACTCTTAAAACAATTAATAAAAGGAATAACTGATAAATTAAAGAGTCCATTAAGAGCAAGTTTACTAAATTATTTTTCGCAATAATTTATTTATAAAATGTGCCTTGTTACTACTTAATTTTAAACAGTTAAATAAACAAATAAAATAAATTTATAATTGAATCTTAATAATAATATTCCCTGCTTAGTCGAATTTAGAGATATCTTATGTGAAATATTTTCTGGAGCAACAATTATAAAAGTCACTAAGTAAGGTTGAAATCTCTTAATTCAAGCCAGAATTGGATAATATCTAAGTAAAAAATAATAGTGTTCTTGATCTGTGAAAAAGCTGCCATAATTTTATAATTTTTCTTTTAGTAAAGAAAGTTGCATTGCAAATCATGGTTATTAGTATCCTAAATTATGCGATACGTATCATACGATACGATTTGATACGGGTCGTCAACGATACGTATTAGAGAATGTATCGTAAATCTTTCTAAACCTTTTGATACGTTGATATGTATCTTATGATACGATACATATCGGTTTGTATCCTTAAAAATATTGATATGACTTTATTAATTTGGGTTAAGGGCCCAAAAAAAAATTCAGGTCGGATCTAAGTCACCCAACCCGGTTCACTAAAACCCGTCCAAATTTACCCATTCTGTATAGAGAAATTGAAGAAGAAGATGTGTTCCTATTTTACATAATAATAATAGCAAAAGTGGAGATATAGATATTGACACTGATATTAGAAATGATATGAATTATTGAAATGAAATAATATGTGTGTGTTTGTTTTATTATTTTGAATAGTATTTTCAAAATATTATTGTTAAGTTGAGTTGGGTTATTATTAAGAGGTAGGATTTGAAAATTAACAAAAAAACCCCTAGGTTAGTTAATTTAGCTAAACACCCCTAATAATAAAAAGTTTATAAATTTATAAAAACACCCCCACTCACCCACAGTTGCTAGATTTTGGCCACCACCATCGGTATCTGGTGTCATTGTGTACGATTGGCAGATCTGGCCAGTTGTGCGCCGCTATAGCCTTTTCTGGCCAGATCTACCATGGATTTAGTCGAAAAATGTCACATCTGGCCATCAACAACAGCTATATATTAGTTGTCATTGATGGCCAGATTGACACACTACCTACCAGATCCAGCCAGTAGTGTGCTATTACGCCAGATTTCGACCACCTTCCGACGATGGTTGCTAGAATTTGACAAATGTGGGTGGGTGGGGTTTTTTTGTCAATTTATAAATTTTTTTATTGCGTGTGTTTAGTTAAATTAACAAACCTATGGGAGTTTAAATAGTTGAATATTATAGGATATGATTTTGAGAATAAGGAAATAATAATGTATTTTTTTTAGAATAGGAATAGAGTATTTAAAAAAAAAAAGGAAAAAAACGCACAATAAATTTTTAATTTTGTGATTAATTTTAATTATATAATACTATAATTTAAAGCTTATAATATCAATTAATCTTAGAGATGAGAAAAAATTTATTATTTTTTTTAGAAGTATATCCTACTATACAATACACAATTCAAAAATTTTCAGCTTTTAATATACGTCTACTGAATTGACACCCATACTGCAGTTACATAATGGGATAATATTTAAAGCTTGAGAACTGAGGTGTTTAATGATTTAGCATTATGAGATAAAGAAGGAAGCACATGATTTCAGCACCCTTTAATTTTTAAATTGTTTGAAATATTCAAATACTGGTTGCTCACTCGGCCATTCCATCCACAGAAAACAAAGAAAACACTGGCTCTGTGTCTGTCTCTGTCTCTGTCTTTCTGTCACCTGCTCGTACTGAAATTTGTCATACTTTCCCCATTTCCGGATAAGGCCAATCCTGCCAAACCATATCCAATTTGCTCAGAAATTGAAAATTACTTCCACAGAAAGAAACTTTGAGAAATCAAAAACAAAAACAAAATGAAAAACAACTAGAGCTCAGCTTTGACATATTCCTTTGTTCTAAAAGTCTTAACAGGGTAAAATTTTGATAAAAGAAAAAAACAATAATAAAGTGAATAGGATAAGAATACCTCGGAGTAAGAGATAGAATTATCCTTATCCATCGCACTGAGATACAGCACACTTCACACGATAAAAGATAAAATATTGATGCCAACTTACACTTCACCCTCAACCTTATAAATAACGTGAACAAGTTTCTGTGTAGGATCATCACCATCTGTGAAATCAGTAATCAATTTTTTTGTTAATTTATTCAAACATGTTGGCAATTTTCCACGAGGCGTTTGCTAACCCACCTGAGGAGCTCAACAGTCCCGCATCTCACAATGGTTCCAAGAGGCCTAAACTTCCTGAAGAAACTCTCCAGGACTTCCTTTCTCATCACCCTCTCAACACTTGCACCATGAACTTTGGCCATGCAGCTGTTCTTGCTTATGTGCGCCCTGAAACTCCTTTCCCTCCTCATCAAAGGTATCTCAAAATTCATCACCACTGTTATGTTTCTTATCGTTAAGCGATCGATTGTTTAACATGAATGATTTTGCAGGTTGTTTTGTGGGTTTGATGATATATATTGTGTGTTCCTGGGGAGCTTGAACAACTTGAACTCACTCAATAGGCAGTATGGTTTGGCAAAGGCAAGCAATGAGGCGATGTTTTTAATTGTTGCATATCGAACCCTTCGCGACAGAGGTCCATACCCGGCTGATCAGGTTGTTAAGGATCTTGAAGGAAGCTTTGCTTTTGTTGTTTATGATAGCAAGACTGGTACTGTCTTTGCTGCACTGGTATGTAAATATCATCTATTTTATATATTGTTCAGAAATTGGAATTTGAACAAGTGGGGAATAAATAATTCGTGAATTTGTTTTTAAATTGTTGCAGGGTTCTGATGGTGGAGTTAAACTCTACTGGGGTATTGCAGCTGATGGCTCTGTGGTGATTTCTGATGATTTAGAGGTCATAAAAGCCGGCTGTGCCAAGTCATTTGCTCCTTTTCCCACAGGTACTGGTGAAAAACCATTTATGTCATCATGATTTTGGTTATAGATAAAGTTAACCATATTTGACTTTTTTACATAAAGATGAAAAATGAAGTGGGTCTGATATCAATGGTGGTGATGATGCAGGATTCATGTTTCACAGTGAGGGAGGATTGATGAGCTTCGAGCATCCAATGAACAAGATCAGGGCAATGCCGAGGATAGATAGTGAAGGAGTTCTGTGTGGAGCCAATTTCAAGGTTGATGTTTACACAAGGGTCAACAGCATTCCGAGGGTAGGGAGTGAAGCTGACTGGACTCACTGGGACCCACATTAAACGACTGTAATTTGTCCACCCATTGCACTAAAATCACTAGCTCTTTTTTATTTTTATTTTGCCTTGAAATAATAAGACCAAAAGTTTTGTAGTTTTTTTCCTTGTTTTGAATTTCTATTGCCACTGTTATTATGTACATAGTGATTATTCATTTTCAGAATCAATCTTGTGTTGTAATCTGCCAACAGTATAAAGACCCGCAACAATGTCATACAAACACTACAGAAAAGCTTAAAGTGAAAGGAAAACTTATTTCACTTTTTTTTTCTCTCCAGTTATCCATCGGCCTTTCCTCTCCAAACTGAAAAACAGGAATGGCCTTAAATCTCCTGTTTTTCTAAGAAAAAAAATTAATCATTCATTCATGCTATGTCAACAAGAATAAGAATCAAAACACAGATGATGCCACAATGAACAACAGCATAGTAAAAACTTACATGAAAAAAGATAATCAATTGAGAGTGATGAATTATCTGCCAAAAATGGCAAGAAAATTGACAAAGTTTTCCATTTTATACTGGATACAAGCTGATTTTAAGTATAATAGATTTCATCCACCATTGAAAAGGTCATGATAAATTTCATTCTTTCCACATATCAGCATATTCATCAGGCTCCAATGGATTTGCAAGCTGGTGCATCTTTCTCCTAGTTTTAGCTTTAACTTTCTTTGCATACTTCCCAGCCTTCTGCCTTTTCTCCAAAGCTCGAATCTGAACAATATCAAAATGAGAAGAATATGCATTAATATTGGCAATAATTTGAAAAAGGTAAGATCAAGGTGAGATGAGATTACGAACAAGAACATTCAAAATCGAAAAAGTTAGTAAATGATGCCGAATGGTGTCTACATGTAACATCTTCAACGGCATTACATTATACTTGAAAGAATCCATGACAGTTTGGAGGATTATTTAACCATGTAGAAATTTAATAGATTAAAGCCCCAACAATACACAATCTAAAATCAGCTAACCTGGTTTGGGGAAACATAAAATGGATTCTCATACAGTGTTGGGCCTCCAAAGCTGCCACCAAATATCTTGATTGGATTCAAACAAAATCTTGGACCAACCTGTGAGAACATTTTCCATATTAACCACCATCTCAAGTACTCAACCATACAAATTACTCAAAGGCTTATCACAAGAAAAACCTCGACAAGAGTCATTTTATCCAGGCCTCCTCGAGCCACTTTATCTGATTCATTATGAGGAACAGTTATCTGTAAACAGAAGCAAAGAGAACAACAAAATCATGAGAAACAATTTCAGCAAAAACGAAAGCTTCATAACTTCAAGGGATTAAAGAAACAAATTGCTAATAGCATTTATAAAAGTTCAATTTTATCATTTTCAACATGTGAGCAAAGAAGTGGCTCATCTCAGACAAGAAAATTTGACTATAAAAACCATGCATAATCTTCAATATTGAGAATATTACCAACCTGATAATTCCGGAACCATACATGATCATCAACAATGGAAAAAGCAAACACATGATCATAATAAGGCTTCGATTTCCTGTGTTCCTTTGGAGTTCCAAATATCTAAACAAGAAAAGAAGGTGTCAGCATATATTCAGATTTATATAGAAATACCACAAAAAAACTATGTTGCAAATAATAATTGTATTTGACAGACAACGATTTCAGAACAAATTTTGTAGTGGAAAATATACGAGTTAAATACAGCCATAATAAAACTTGGTCATACCATCCAGCTAAAACAAGAATAGAGGTTCGTGTTGTTGGTGAAACATCGGTATAAATTTTGGTGAGAAATTGTTAAAAGCATCACATTAACTATAAAAGTATTCCCAGAGTAAGAAAGTAAATTTATCCAAATGTGAACAAAGATCGATGGCAAGAAAACTATGCTTGCTTTGAAAGAAGGAAACAAAAACCAAAATACCTGAATGATCATCTCCTTTATAAGCTTCCAGTGAGCATTGTTATCAAAATTGTTTGAGAAAGTCAAGAGAGGGCGTGACCCTTTAAGATGGTTTCCAGTAAGCTTCAGTTCCTCCATGGTGTGCACTGAAATGACAAAACAATGTTTATTGACTACCTCATAGTTTCACATATTCATAACTACAAAGACTAAAATTATAGCTGAAAAATTGGATGTCAATCTGTGCAATGAATTATCCAGATATGCAAGAATTTATGGCCATAATATGCAAATATTGATTAGAAATGCATGAGACTATTCCTATAATGCAGTCAGATGCTCTTATGATAATATCATAAAAATCTAAAGAGAAAATTACCAGCATTTACTAAAAACTTCACAGATGGGCCATTCGGGCTCTTTGCCATCCAAAGATACAGGTCCTTATGTTTCCTGCACTGTAGTAGATAGGTTATAAGAAGAAAGCATTAGGCATCACATTCAAATATATTTTAAAACAAATTTACCCCACATGTTTCAACTTTAAAAATCAAACATTCACTCAAGTTCATAATAGCATGGTTAGATCTCTTGCCCTGAAGCTAGAAGACCCCCTCATATGAACGTGGTCAAGATCCAATTAATTTATGTTTCAGCAGGGGAATATGGGGGGTGCATGCATGAGCTAATAAAAATAACAAGCAAAAATCAAACCTGAATTATCAATCATACAATACATTTTTTACCTGATTCATAAAATAATGACTTGCATCAAAGTATATGGAAATTTCTATAAACTAAAATTATACATGTATCCATCAAATCGTATCTAAGCCAAACATTAAACTTCAATCCTTCCTTCAAATTATAGGCCACAATCGAGACAATTATCATAAATCTATGCTGAGAAATAAAATTTACGTCCAATACAAGCACTTCCTTTTGTGGCATTTAACTTAATTAAGGAGTAGAAGCTAACTTTAAGTCAAATATCCCAATATCCCAACCAAAAAAAAATTGCAACTCACAACACAAAAAACGAAATTCATAGGAGAATAAATTTACCTCAAAAAACAAGCAGGAAGAACAGCTCTTAAGCTCAACAAGCTCATTCAAAGTAGCACCTTTACTACTTTTAGATTCAACCTTGTTATCCTTCTTACAATGAGGCAAAAGTGACACCACATTTAACATCAAATGCCTATACCTATAAAACACCACAAAATGAAATAAACCCATTAATTATTTCCCCTTTATCACCAAAAACAAAAAATGAGTTCTTTTAAATTCACTACCCGAGAAAAAATCAACAAAAGCTCTCACCTGAAATTGATTCTGCGTGAACAAGTCACCAAAACCTTTTCTTTGTTTCTAAAGACACCTGGGGCATCGGTTTCTTTGACTTCAGGCTTATCTTTCCAGCCCAAAAGCGTTCTTTTGGGTCGCTCTTCGATAGTGTTATCGTCCTTCTTTGTGGGTTCAACGGCCTTGGTTTCACTGTGCTTTCGCTTCTTCCCCATACTCTAAAAGAATAAAAAGAACGTGAAAGAGTTGAGAAGTGAAGCAAAATTATCAGAAATTAAAGAATAAGATGAGTTTGAAGAGGGTTTTACTTTAATTGGCTGCTGCAGAAGCGAGGGAGAGAGATGTTAAACCCTCGCTAAACCTAGGGCGTGACTCGAGACGAGAAGAAGTTCAATGGGTTTGGGCCTTTTAGCAAATGGGTTTATATTATCGGTCCTTTTGCAGAACTTGGGTATCTTTCTAGGCCCAACATAATGTTTTTTTTTTTTATAAATTTAATGTTAAAAAATTAAGTACCTTTGAAGAAAAAAAATTGATAAAATTTCAAGAATTGAGATATAAAATTAACACTTTAACAAATTCAATAAAGTGAAATTAACCATAAATGTTAGAAAATTAGAGATTGGGATAATTCAGAAACCTGATATTAGATTTGACATTTAATAACACCCTGGGATTGGAAATAACCTCAAAAAAGGCCCACAATTTTAAAAACCAAAATAACATTGTTGGTATCCAACCTTTAATAGAATTGCAAGGCTAAATCCAACATTTGGTAGTGTTGTGAGGTCGAATTTGACCTCTTGTAACATCGTGTGACCAAATCTAGCATCAAGCGATGTCATTAAGGTCAAACTTAGTCTCTTGCGATTAACCTCCAACGACGCCATGAGACTTCTATAACCTCTAGTGATATTGCTATACCGATACAATCGCAAGGCTAGCTACAACCAAAAAGATAAGGGGTAAAGGTTTATGGTTTCATGGGTAAAATAATATTTCTAAACATAACAGTCTTTTTTTAACGATTTATAAGGGGACGAGGATTAGGGTATTCTCCAAACTTAGAGGTGATTGTTAAAATAGGATATACCTGCAGGGCGTTTTCAAATTACCGCTATTTAGGGGGGGAAAAAAAAATATTAGTCGGATGACAAAAAATGAGTTGACTCCAAACTCCGCGAACAGGCGACATCTGTCCTATCACACTCACGCTTCACATCCTTCTGGGCCTAAAGTTTCTGCAAAACTCCAAGAGCTTCAACTCCACGCTTCATCGAGCAAGAAGAAGAAGTAACTCTGCTCCAGAGAGATTTCAGCCATGGCTGATCGTTTCTTTCCCAATGAAATACCACCTCAAACATCACTTACACCACAACAGGATTCTCTCTCCACCCTCCTTTCTCTTCCCTTCACAACTCTTTCAGATAAACTCAAAACTTCAGCTTTCCATCTCAAACAAACCGTACAACTTCCATCATTTTCATTTTCTCTCAAAACTCTCTTCTGGGTTTTGTTTATATGCCCCCAACTGACTTCATTTTTTTATTAATTGTTTAGATTGTTAATGAGATGTGGGGACCGAGTGGAAAGCGTGTGAAAGATTACAGCTTGTACACGGGTGCTCTTGGCACTGCTTATTTGCTGTTTAAAGTTTATCAAGTTACCAAGAGTGAGAATGATCTTAAATTGTGCTCTGACATTGTTAAGGCTTGTGATTCTGCTTCTAAAGATTCTGGGTACTTTCTTTTATTCTTATTTGTTGTGTTCAAATTGTTTAAAAGGTTTAATAAAAATGATCAATTTTACTTAATGCAAGGCTGTAATATAGAAATGAACAAAAAAGTTAGCTTTTTGATGAGTGGAAATGCTCAAATTTGGTGCAAAATTGATGCACCCCATTGAGGTTTAGCTTCTACTTTAGTATTTTGTGCAAATGAGAAAAATTAATGTGTAAGTTTTGCATATGTTGTGAGAATACTTGCAAATTCAAGCACATGGTATCACAAGGCGGAACAATACTAGCCAAAAACAAATGAAAGAAACAAATACACTGAGCAGGGTTCTTACCATGAGAGATGATTGATCTGATTTTGTTTACATTGTTGTGTGATGCATGGACATAGGCGTGTGACATTCATATGTGGGCGGGCTGGTGTTTGTTCTCTTGGTGCTGTGGTGGCAAAGTATGCTGGTGATGAGCGGCTACTTGAGCACTACATAACACAGTTGAAAGAGGTATTATGGGATACTTTTTCTCTTATCTTGATGACATTGTTCCCTCTTGACTTGAATTGTATTTGTTTGTATTACTTTTGAGATTCATTTTTTCTCCTGAAAGCAGATCAAGCTTCCTAGTGATTTGCCTAACGAGTTATTATATGGGAGAGTGGGGTTCTTATGGGCCTGTTCTTTCTTAAACAAGCATATTGGTAAAGACACGATATCTACTGCCTGTATGGTAAGCTATTTTTGCACATTTTCCTCCAAATTTATTGTAACTAAGAAGATTGAATCATTTCTCTTATTGATTGGATTTAATGTTTGTATAGAGAGCAGTTGTTGATGAAATTATTAAGGCTGGGAGAAGATTGGCTAATAAGGGAAGATGTCCATTGATGTATGAATGGCATGGGAAGAAGTACTGGGGCGCTGCCCATGGCCTGGCAGGGATTATGCACGTTTTGATTGACATGGAATTGAAACCTGATGAAGTGGAGGATGTCAGGAATACGCTTCGCTACATGATAAAGAATCGTTTCTCCAGTGGCAATTATCCTCCAAGTGAAGGAAATGAATCAGACCGTCTTGTGCATTGGTGCCATGGTGCTCCTGGGGTCACTCTTACCCTTGTGAAAGCCGCTCAGGTAACTCTTTTCAGCCGTTTAACTACTAATTGGTAAGATTGATAACATGCCTGTTTTATGCATTATCCTATAAACCTTAATCTTCAGAAAAGTGCATCTTCTGTTGTTGTAACTCCTACCAAAATGTAAATTTTCAGGTTTTTGGAGACAAAGAATTTGTGCAAGCAGCTGTGGATGCAGGGGAGGTCGTATGGCAACGGGGTATGCTTAAACGAGTTGGCATCTGCCATGGTATCAGTGGAAACACCTATGTTTTTCTGGCACTCTACCGATTGACTGGCAATTCTGAGTACTTGTACAGGGCCAAAGCATTTGCTTGCTTTCTATTTGATAGAGCACAAAAATTGATTTCAGAAGGGAAAATGCATGGAGGTGATCGCCCCTATTCACTGTTTGAGGGCATCGGAGGAATGGCTTATCTTTTTCTGGATATGGTTGAACCGTCCACAGCTAGGTTCCCAGCTTATGAACTCTAATTTGCTTTCTGGGAAATTGGTGGTGAAGACATGTACAAAAATACCTGTTGTATACTAATTCTTTTTTTTTTTTTTTTTTTCTTTTCGTTTTCTGGTGGAACCTAACTAGTTTACTAAACCTCGAGTGAAAATCATAAAAATACTCAATAACTTGCATTGACATCTTTCTTCATACACTGAAAAAGGGTTTACAATTTTCAACTCTGAATATAATTTTTCAGTCAAAATCCAAAGGTGTTGAAGTACATTGAAACACAATGAACATGAACATAATTGATGCTATTTCCATTTCATTCCAAACACTGCGAAAGCAAGCTTGTACTTTGTAATAGGGGTGGGTGATTTTATTCTCGGTTTTAAATCACAAGTCATCTACATCTAAAGAGAAAAAAACTGTTTACAAAAAATCCAAATTCCGCAGCACACAATGGACCTTGAAGTCATCACCCTCTCCCATGGCAAATATTAGTGGTACAGAACCTCTTTTAAGTTCTCAGTCAAGCTAAACCAACAAGTTTCTCACTGATCTCCCACACTTTGCGTGCTTTCTCTACATCACTAGCTTCTTGAGACAACTGATTCTCAAATGAAGCTGAGTCCTTGTTCCAGCTCCAGTAAACACCTGATTTTGTCAAGCTCGGATCGCTCACGACCTGACAGAAGCAACCACTTAAGTTCATGCATGTTCATTTTGACGCAAAAATAGTATCGAAGTGTGGAACAAAAGTACAGATAATTGGTAAGTCTCTTTTTTTACCTGAGCAAGTCTTTTTCCGGCTTCATCTTCAGAGACAAAGCCCTTGGTGATGTACTTCTGGAATGGAGGGAAGAGAAGCCTGAACAAGGGAATGTGCTCCCTGAACAAGCCTGTTGTGGCAATACAACCAGGGTAAAGGGAGGCGAATGCGATTCCGGTTTCCTCATGGAAGCGCCTGTGGAACTCTTGCATTGTGAGCATGTTGCAGACTTTGCTGTCTTTGTAGGCCTTAGCACCATCAAATTCTCCACCATCGATCATGGATGAGGTGTTTAGCCCATTTAAACCCCCAGCAAGTC
Source organism: Pistacia atlantica (assembly GCA_026229545.1). Classification (NCBI taxonomy): domain Eukaryota; kingdom Viridiplantae; phylum Streptophyta; class Magnoliopsida; order Sapindales; family Anacardiaceae; genus Pistacia; species Pistacia atlantica. The sequence goes on along the minus strand of CM047899.1, from coordinate 9,686,263 downwards.
CCCGCAAGTCCCCAAGGTTGGCCTTAGGAGGTACATTGCCAGCTAAGGTATTTGTGTTTCCTGATATAATTACAATTACAGTTAGTGCATCAATGTCTTAAATTTTTTATACTTCAATATATGTACATGCTTAACGTCCATGTGAATTAATACCTGTAATTGAGCCAACAATGATTAGGCGCTTTGATGGATAATCAGATTGCTTCAAGTCATCAAGCAACAACCGTGAAAGGAGGAAGTGACCAAGATGGTTAGTTCCGACACTAAGCTCAAACCCTTCAGCAGTAAATGAAGGCTCTTTAGCAGTTGGCTGGTAAACAGCAGCGTTGCAAACCAGCACATCAAGTGGCCGGCCTGATCGCCTGAAGTTGTCAACAAATTGGCGGACACTGTCAAGTGAAGCTAGATCCAAATGCATGATCGTGTAGTTTTCCTTAGCCATGCCAGCTGATTTGGCAGCTCTTTCAGCCTTGAGGAAGTCCCTGCAGGCCATAATTACATGCCATTTTCCAGTTTCAGCAAGTGCCTTAGCTGTGGCCAGACCCAATCCAGAGGAGGCGCCAGTGACCACAACACTGCCTTTTCTTAGAGTTTTCTTCCCCTCTGGAGTAGCTACATTGACTGCTGGAGATGCAGTGGCCGATGTTTGAGCTCTTACAGCGCCGATTCTTTGGTTGAATTCCCTCTGCAGTTTATTTCAATATACAAAACATCAGAATATGTAAAATCCATTCATCTTTACATAGTGGAGTCGATTTACGATCGCTCCACAAGATAAATTCCAGAATTCCACCATAATATAGAGCCTTTCCTCATTCATTTATTTATTTTCCTTTTGCAATAACTTTTTAAGTCAAGAAGCACTCAAGTGGGAATAAACCCAATACATGTAAAATCCATAGCTCTCAAAAAAAAGTTTCATGCCACAATTCAAATTCTTGCAGTTTCTAATTGCATGTCTAACTAATTTGTGCCTGTGATCTTGTAAAGAAAAGTTTTAGTGGTTCAACTGTCATTTTCTTTTCCATCAACATCATCTCACGAAAACTGAAATTAAATGAACTCTGAAAATTACTTGTATTCGAACAGTTATCAACAGGTCCAACTTATTTCAGGGGCACAATTCAAACAAAAACAAACTGTTTTGTTGGTCCAATCTAAGGCAATTCACAACAACCAAGAAAAAAAGCCGAAAGGTACTGAATTTTGTGACTAGTATACTACCTTGCATCTCAATACAGAAGAGCTGAAGTCGGCTTTGGCATGATCTGAAAGGGAAATTCCAAAAAGGCTTGAGTCCTTGAAAGAAGCACTAGACTTTCCCTGCATGCAACAATTACACATACCAAAATGTCAACCCATTTCGTTATTTTCTTTCTCCTTTTTCATAATAAAAGAAAGACGAAGCTCATCATTAAAACAAAGACTGAAAAACAAACCTCTTTGGGGATAGAGAAAGCAGAGGCAACCAAAGAAGCAGCCCGGAGAGCCATTTGTTACCACTTTGAAAAAAGTGTTTCAATTTAATGCTTAAGGATATTTTCTGCTAACAGAGTGAGCTGAGAGCTGAGTACTGGTGTTCGTAGTAGTAGGGTTTGAAAGAGATATTAAGTGATGTATATATAGGAAGAAGCTGCATGGTTTGCGACAAAAAAGAGTATTGTCTTTGGATACGGGAGGCGGAGAGGATAAGATAATTAGCAGACCAAGTATCTGCCACATCAATTCTAGGCCACCAATGAGGTCTCAAGTTTTGGATTTCCAGATTTTTGATACTATATTTTATTATTTTAGTATATGTTTATTGGGGCTTGAGAGAGATATTTAGGTCCGATTCCCAAAATAGTTATGGGTTGAGAGTATGAAATGTTGGAACGGATTATAGAGTGACTGGGGAGATGGCATCTTCTGTCATGGATTAGGCCATTAGGGCCAAAACTCAATAGTCAGTTTTGGCAGCCTGGCTAAAGCCTCCTTTTTTTTTTTTTTTTTTTTCATCACTAATTTCTCAAAACTTTATTATTATCATAATTACCCTATTAATAATTGAGAAAGAATTTAAACTCAAAATCTCTTAAATAATATACCCAAAAATTCATATCAAATCACTCGTCCACCCAAAGATATATTGATAGGTTAAATGAGTTTCCAAATTATGGTTCAAGATTCATCTAGAAATTATGCCTAAAATGTTTTTATACTTCACCCAAAACACTTCTACTAGCAAAGTAAATATCAAACCCCAAACCCAAATGTCCCTTGCTCGCTTCTTATACTTTTTTTATATCAATTTTCATTAGATGCCAATCACTCCGCATTTCGCTTATTCTTACACTAATTTTGGTGCCAACGGCCAAAGCACAAGTCCTCAAATTCTGGGTTAGTCTTAACGTTTCTTCACAAAAACAATATGAATATGGAAGACGTCAAAATTGCAGGCTTAAACCTTCAAATACAGTAATACAAATTACTATGATACATCAACAGCCTAGATTTTTTTTCCCTACTTGTGGACTTAAACGCCGCTAACACAAATGAATCATAAAAGAATTTCATTTAAATTCAATAAGCTTTTGCCATGCTCATAACTCTACAATTCCCGACAGCAGAAATACATCGGTTTCTAAATTCACGGTGTAGTTTTTTCTTTTTCTTTTTTCTTTTAACAAATCTATACTTTTCTCAATGCTCGATCGGAACGGCTATCCATCTGTTACCACTCCGATGACAAGCACAAAGAAAGAAGAAATGGAACTCGCTAATATTACAAATCTCACCCAATATCTCTCTGTACACATTTAACTACCAGGAAATGGCCAGCACTGATTATTATCATCTACCCATTTCCCCCATACCCAGCCTCCTGTCATATATATTTTTTTTTTCTTTTTTCTTTTTGGTTTTTGTTTTTGTTTTTTCTTCCTGTTTTTGACCCCTTATATCCGAACCGGCAATCCAAAATTTTGAAAAGTTCTAATTTCACCTCGAAGGCCAGCAGTTACAATCACCATACCCCATGCTGACATGTTTGAACTTAACCCATTGGCGAAATCTACACTGGTACGGGGGCTCCGATTCCTAGCAGCCATATAAAGTTTTTCTTCTGGCCATGTAGCTGATATTCTATCAAAGAAGTAGCTGTTGGTTGCACTAGAAATGGTACCATTAAGTGGACTATTGGTGCAACCAGATGCAGATCGTGAACCCTCGTTACCACTAGTCTCCTCAACAGGTGTAGGAGGATGATTAGCCATGGAGAACTCATCAAGATTATTGTCAACCCCAGTTTGATCACCTGAATATGTATCTTGCAGTCCCCATATGTCACCCATGCCAGGCCAGGGAACGGCCACTGATACATCTTGACAATGGAAATGCTCATAAGAATGTGTTACAGTAACACCTTTGCTTCTACTAGGTCGGGATTCAGCTTCATGTTTCCACACATATACATAAGAATCCTCACTAGCAGCTACCACATATCTTCCATTTGCTGTGAGGGAGGCACATATTTGGCTATTTGTGTTACGAAACCCTGTCACGGAAGGCATACCAACTCAATTGTGAAAATGGTCATGATGGAGACACATGTAGATATACCAAAAAGCAACTTGTTTTTGAGTACATATCGATTGAATATTGATAGCTAAAAAGAAATATGTTTCTCACAGAGCTATGTGATCCAGCAACACTCAAAACTCAAACTTCCAACATATATCCTACGGTGAAGGATTCAGAGATCCAATATCTACATAATAATCATTAAAATAAGATGTCAAGCAGAGCTGTCTAAAGTTGACCCACAGAAAGACACAAAACTAGTCTACCCAACTCCGCATAGAAGGATCAAATTCTTACTGGAGTTACCCAAATATAAGTAATGGCATATGGGAAATGAAAAATCAACCCTGCATTATACTTATACTGAACTGCAAACGATGGAGAATCATTGGCATCAATTTTTGTGCCACCACTGGCAGCTTAATGAATCGGGTTTCAAAAGGGTGAAGTGTCATTCAAGATTCTGGTGCTAAAAGTAAAAAAAGGACAATAAATGTTGAATATTATTCTTACCTTTAAACTTGTGCACCAGGTCAACACCGTCAACAACCCGAACCCTTGAATCTGCAGATGTGATGAGCACTTCCGATGAGCTTCCTGGTGCAAACTGGTTAATGAAGCTAATTAGCAGCTAACAAGGATCAAATGAACTAGTGGCAAAATTCTAATAAAGAAATGAGAAAAAAATATGGGGACAGGAATGGAATAGTTTCATGCATCATCTCAAGAAATCTAAACGATATAAGGACAACTCAAATTACCTGGAAACCAGTGATTTTCTTCTGCTGGGATTTCTTCTTCTTGTTTTGTAGATTGATTTGACTTTTCTGTTGCAACTTATTCTCTGAAAAAACATACATACAAAAAGATCATCATTAACTTCTAACAGTGCAAGAACTTAACAATGAGGCAGGTTACACATAAACACAAACATGCACAAAGTCTCAAAATCACACAAATGGAGCCAGAAAGATTTATCTTCATGTACCAGAGGTATTGTATAAATGGCAGCTTCCCTTGTAAGAACCAACTAGTGCACCCTTCAACATGTGAGTAAAAATTCAATGAGCCCCAGATTTTTCCACAAATTTTTATATATGGATTGAAAAACAACATTAAATATAGCCCAACCTGACCATCTGGTGTATAGCAGGCAGCAGTGACCATCTCATGCAAATCATTCCAATCAACAACTTGATGATCAGGAATGCTCCATATGCGAACCTTAGCATCTAGGGATCCACTAATGAAATATCTATCATCAACAGGATTAAACTGGATGCAAGTTACTGTGTCAAGGCAGATTCAAAAATTAAGTTTAATTAGCATTACATAAGCTAGTGCAATGAACAAGTTAACCAGAGAAAAAAGAAATCTTTGCTAAATTCAACCAACCAGGGTTTTAGAATTGAAAATTAGGAATTAAAAGAATTTCAAAATTCTTAAAGGGACCAGCATGTTGTACTTAATGCTTCTGAAACTTAAGAAAAGTACAGGAAAAAGCAAGTTTATAGTAGTGGCATTTGACTGATTAAAGTATTAAAGTCTTAGAGAGTGAATGGAAATCAAGCATTTAAAGAACAACGAGTGAAAAGAACTTACCATAATCACTGTGAGAGAATATTTTCAAACAAGTCTTGCTAGACAAGTGCCACAGCCGCACAGTTTTGTCCATTGAAGAAGAAAGCAGATGCTGGAGAAAATAACAAAAATTCTAAATCATACATACAAAAATAATTAATCACTTCCAGATATCTGGCAGCTAACTTAATGGTTTGATCGGTAAAAATAGACAAAATCATAGGAGAGAAGCATAAATTTGTAGGAACAACAATGATTAAGGGAACAATCACAATTTCATAAAAATGAGTACCAAAGAAAAATTGAATAACCGTTATAGCCAATTCTAAACTCATCAAGTGGTACATTAACAAGTCTACAATAGACATATATTTCATCTCATCATATATTTTTCATATGAATTGAGTACACTAAACTTACTGAATATTAAAATCTAATGTAATTTTCGTTTGCAATAAATATTGCTCAATACCTATTCACCACTTGAAGCAACTTTCATGGCAACATATTGAATCATCCAATTTTGTCACTAATTTAAGTTATCTAGGGCTCAACTAAATTACTTAAACTAACTGATTCTCTTTGACATCAAGAATATTGGCTGATTTTTGTTGGCAGTTTTGCATGCGGATACTAATAGAGAATATCCATTAAACTGGCCCGCAAGAAATATCCACTTCAGCTACTGGATTTTAAACTTGCATATGACCTTTATTTACAGCCCAATAGTTGCAGAAAAGATTTCAGTTGGAAATATTTTGTACAGTGCTTAGAAAATTTATAATCCAACATGACCAATCATAAAAGTTTATAAGAATAAAATAAAACTTGAGAGTGGAAGAAATAGACAACCTTCATTAAGGGGCCCAAATGATATACACTGATCACATACAGCACATTTCAAGGAAAAAGCTCTCAAATAAACTTGTAAAGGCATCATTAAATTCCTCAAGGCATCTATATTCATAGGCACATATATTATATGTCCTATAATGAGGAATTCAATCCAATGTCCTTCCATAACCAAAGCCAGAGTTATGTTTGACTAAGTTTATATCATGAACTTTACTGAACCTCTATCCTTTTTCCAAAAATCTATAAACCACTGAAATCATCATTCTCTCCACCATAAAATCAAACATGATTTTCTTTTACAAATCACCGTAAAAAGCTTATTTACTGCCTTGAAAAACCTTACCATGGGATACCTTCCATATTGTTATCAAACTCTATTTTGTTAAACCTTCTCTATCTTGATAAAGTCCAAACTTATCCAAAACAGAAACATCAGTATATGTCCTAGGCTACTATGCATAAGGGTAAATTAAATAAATTGCTTTAACATAAGCAAAGTAAAATTTATCACTTAAACTACATGACAAGAGGATATCACATCATACAGCTATATCTATCATGTTAAGTTTACCAAACGTTTCATACTATTGCATGTTAAAGACAAACAAAAATTAACTAATCATGCCAAAATATACAGACAGAAGCAACAAAAGCATGTTTAATAGAATTTAACAGAAACCCCAAAGTGATAACTAACCTGAGATTTTGACCATGATAGATCAAGCACATCATCAAGATGTCCTTGGAATGAACAAATGGGCTTTTCAGAAAGCCCAAACACAGTCTCTGGCACCACAATGTGGTCCAAGCTCAGTGACTTTCGGCTCAGCGACCTTCCTCTTCTCTTCTTCTCAAGTGGGTTATCCATATGTTTTGGAGACAATGAATTTGGTTCTGGTGACCCATTAGCCAGCAGCATCAGATTCATATGTCCTTCTTCAGGTTTCTCAAGCAGTTCTCCCTTCCTTTCTGTCTCAACAACCTGCCAAACATGAATAACACAATCCTCACCTGCACTTGCAAGATACCTTCCATCCAAACTGAACTTAATGCTCCAAATAGAACCATTATGTGCCTGTATCTCCTGGCTCTTATAGAGTGCTGTAAGCTCTTTACATGACTTCCCATATTGGCGCACCCTCACTCGCTCTGGTCCATGAAATGAGACATCCTGGCTGTCATCTGTGGCAGAACTTGATCGCCGCCCACCCTTCTCTGATGAAGTATCCCTCTCATCACCACTCCGTCTCTCTCTGTGCCCAGTCACAGTATTAGCAACGGTCCTTATACTCTTCAACCAACTCCCTTTCTTCTTCAACTTGCCCCCAACACCACTATTCCCATTAATGTTCAAATCGAAATTAACCTTATTACCCTCCTCCACGTTCTGCCTTCTCATCAATTCTTGAACAAGTGGAGAATGCCCCACACTCATTTCAAACTCTTCCATAGTCAACTGCCTGCCAGTCTCTACTTCCTTCACCTTGTTCCACATCCCATCCTCCCTAATCTCATTCACCACAAATGCTTTCCCATTATCAAGATTCCTGATCATACACACTTGTTCATCAACTGCCACGATCCCATTCGAATCCAAATCCTCAACAACCTCTCCACCATTAGCATTAACGGGCAAAGAATTACTACTATAATTACCATTACCATTACCATTACCATGAAGACTCAAGGAATCGGTTCGATTCTCCTCCACCCTTTTACAATTCTTGCCGGTGGGGGGCTTATTTAACAAAGCAGCACTAGCAATAATCTCATTATTGCTTTTACCACTCCGCGACTTACTAACAACAACCCTTTGAATAAGGTTACCGTTATCGTTATCATCACTGTTACGATTATTATTTACACGAGGTGAATCTAAAGAAGAAGAATGAATTGAAAGAATTGAAGGAGAACAGACTGACAATTGATGACGATGACGATGACTACGATGATCGTGATCAGAACCTTTGCTATTCCTCGAACCGTCTGATTTTGATCGAACAATACCCACACCACCACCACCACCAGAAACAGACGAACAACCTTGATCTTGCTCAGTCAACCCATCAGCCGACGCCGATCTTCCGAAATCTCCCCCACCCGTTTCCCTCTCGGATCCCGGTTTGGCCCGCGCCAAAGCCCGGTCATGACTGAGTCCCATTTCACGGAGCAAACGTGTCCTTCTCTCAGAAACCGAAACGGGCTCGGAGATCCAAACATCGTACTTAGTAGAGACGCCCATGGGGAATTTAGGAACACGAAAATCATAAACGGGAGAGTCCGGGTTCAGATTGGGGTTATCGGCTTCGGATTCAGAGGAAGAAGAAGTGGAGCAAGAGTTAGAAGAAGAAGTAACTAACCGGTCCAACGACTCATAGAAACATTCGTCTTCATCTTCTTCATCTCCCCCTCCTCCTCCCGTCTTGCTCATCGCTGTCGGTATTCTAACCTCGCTTTGCACATTTTACGTTCGACAAAATGCCAGCAGATTAAAAATCAACCAGTACTTAACTTATGTCCTTAGTTTTGTTATAGTATTGTTATTTGGGATAATGGGCTGTGTTTTGTGTATCGAATTGTGGGCGGAAATTTATGGGATCGGAGAAGGGGTTTGTAAAAACGGTGTGTCGTTTGAAGAGAAGGATCAGATCCGATGTGATGATGACGATTATGAGAAGATAGGAGAAAGAGGGAAGAGAGGAGCGAAGCCCTATGCTGTGTTGGGAGGGAGTTGGGGTTTGGTGATGTTTTTGTGTGGAGATGTGAAAGAGAGAGAGAGAGAGAGATTTTGGTTTGATTTTGTTTGGTTTCTTGTTTGTTGTGATTTGAGAAATGTAAAAATGTGAATCCAGTAGAAAGTGTTTTTATGTTTTTGTTTTTGTTTTTCTGTTGTGAGAAATGGTTTGTTTTGAGAAATTAGATTATCAAAGTTTTCAATGTTAATGGATGATTTTATTGCGCAAATATTCCAAGATTTGACTATAATACAGTCTCGTAAAAGCGTATGTTACAAGTTTTACATTTTTGGTTTACAAGTTTTAAATTATAAAGTTTACAAGTTTTATGTAAATTAAAAAAAAAACATATGAATCATGAGGGGTGACCTAATTGATAATTAGGTTCAAGTGAGACGAACTTTACCTGTAATGTCAAGAATTCAAATTGTACTAGAAACACCTTGTGATTAGAGATACTTTTTCCAAACCTCGATCGGGATTAGTCTCATAACTTTTAGGTATAGGGAGACTCGAGGCCGAGTTCATAGTCTAATAGCAATATTTCAACGAAAAAAAAATTTAACAAGTTTAGTGAATAGGATGGGTATGAATGAATTGAAAATAAAGAAAGATACTTTGAAATTAATGTCTTGACATTTTTGCGCAAAACATGTTACCTAAAAATATGATTATAGAAATTGAATTATAAAGCGTCTTCTAGAGATCATTGGAGGCTAATTAGTATATTAATTAAAATTTGAAGCACACTTATCCAAAATTGCTTGCCGGCTTTCATTGCCCACATAATTAAATTAAATTTTAACTTGATGGAGTTATGCCATTTGGCCCGATTTAATTTATAACAATAGTTTGTCATTTTACTATCAAACCACTTAGTGTATATATATATATATATATATATTTTAAACTTTGAGGTTGTCTAATTTTGATTATGAACTTTTTTGTCTAGCAATCTTATGGCAAATTTCTTTGTTTGAAAAGGGAGTGGCATCATTAAGTTACCTAAAGTAATGACATGGTAACATTTACTATTTAATGATATGATTAAAGGTTATATAATAAAGTTCAAATTTCACAACCCTACAATTTGGTGTCTAATCAAGAAAGAGAGAAAATTATTACTTTAACAAACCAATTTAGACCTTAGACAAGAGTGTTCACCAATTAACTAGATTCCAAATGCGAATTGAACAAACATAAAGGATGGTAACAAAAACCAAGAAAAATATGTTGGTTAGGTGGCTAACATCCTACAATGGTAAAAGTTAAGGGATCAAATAATTTTGAACGGTCGGCGTAAGACTGATCATTTAGAGAAATAACGTTAAGTTGTCGTTGACAACCAAAAACAACGAAGGCCATAGGTCGAGTCATCTCAAATAGTAGATGCTTCTATTAACAATTATAAAGCGAATATGGTCTACTCGGTTGAGTCGAAGATGTTAAGACGATGAAATAATATATTTCATTTTATTTTATTTTTGACTTTTTATGGTTTGGAAGATGTAGGTTGGGCTTAGAGTGAAAAATTGCCCATAAGGTCCATTAAAAAAGAAGGTAATAGAGTACAGGTTAAAATGTGCAAATTCCGGCTGTCCTGTCCAGCCCATTACTGTTATCTGAATGTGACACCCTAACCCTTACTTTTGTTCCTCTTTGGGACCATTTTATTATCATTACCATTTTTTTTCCAATTTTATTGGTTTATTTTGAAATTGGGGTTTTCCATGATTAAAGTAATAAAATAAATGAGAGGTCATTATCTACAACTTTTTTTTGGGTAACTGATAATTTTATAAAGAATATCCTACAATAGAAAAAAAACCCGAAGCCGCACACCGCACTCACAAGAGAGGGACGAGAAAGCACAAAAATAAACAAGAGAAACCCAAGATGCCTTATCTACAACTTTAAAGGACTCCCTAAACAAATTATGGGAAGCATTTTTACACCATATTGGCTTGTTTTCTACTTTAGTGCGAGCGGACTTTTTAATTACAAGTATTAATTTTATTGATATTTTTAAAATTGTTTTCAAAATAATTTAAATTATTTATTAATATAGTTTGATTAATTATGATACTAGACTAAATCAATTCAATGTCATTGGTAGTTATTAATTTTAATATCTATATGGCACGCATTTATTGGTTTGTGGTATTGCATTAATGCAATGGTACCACTTTAGTAATGTAAAAAAAAAATTATATATTTTTTGTGGGTTATTGTCCGATAGAGCACACAAAAAAAAATAATAATAATAATATTATTATTATATCAATATATTAGAATTTGTGTGTGTGTGTGTGTTTTTTTATAATATTTTGTACTTGGAATATATTAAAAGAAATAAAAATATTAGATCAATTTATAAAATAACCTTTCTTTTATTATGATAAAAAGAGTATTAGTATGTTATCAATCCAATAATTAATCAAGTATTTATATAAAAATTTAATCAAACAATAATTATTGATCCGTATATTTATATGGTAGCTTAACCGTATGTAATTAAAAGAGTACGTGGGTGTAATAATGGTGGGATCCTATACGGTAGTAGATTAGTGTAGATTTATGCCTATTCTCGAAAGAAGGTTATTTATAATAAAAGTCAAAGCCAAAAAAAAAAAAAAAAAAAAGAGTAAAATGATTCCAATATTTTAGATAACTCGTTTCCAACCTTTAATCACGTGCCCTTCGTAATCCTCCCATTCTCCTTCCTTGCCAAGCATATTCCAATTCCTACAGCCTACAGTCAACTTTTTTTACACCTTTATATTATTTGTATTTCCTTTAAAGTTAAAATCAATATTTTAAATAATTTATGTGGAAAAAAATAAAAACAAAATATATTTATTATCTATATAATCATTCTTGTTGTGTGGGAAGTTCCAAACAGATAAATTTCCTTTTGGCATGTAGGTATCTTGCGGTATGGATTTTATGATCAAAGAAAATCACGTTACTTCTTATTTTATCGAATTTGAGTTCATCTCCAACTCAAGTATCTCATGATCAAAGCTAAAGATCATGTCACTCTTTATTTTATCGAATTTGAGTTTATCTCCAACTTAATTCTGTCTCATGATCAAAGCCGAAGGTCACACTACTCCATATTTTATCGAATTTGAGTTCATCTCCAACTCAACTGTGTCTCGTGATCAAAGCCGAAGATCATGCTGCTCCTTATTTTATCGAATTTGAGTTCATCTCAAACTCAACTGTGTAACTGACAATACATAAACTCAGTTGCCATATGTTTTCTAGGGAGAGAGAGGAACAAGTCTCTGAAAATCAATTACAAACTCTTTGCAAATCAAACTATTATTTCGACACATTCAATAATATAACCACTTTAAAAATCTTTTCTTTGTGCTATTGTTTAATTCATTGTTCATCTATCGATCCAGCATTGAAATCACGAGTTTTCTACAAACTTTTATGTAGATTCTATCACGAATCCTATGTACTTTTCATTAATACAAATCAACACTAGAAGGAGGGCCTAGGCCACTCTCAAGAAGCCCCTCGCCCCTTGGGGGGCTATATTGGTACCAAAGTCTCACGTCAGTTAGAAGATAAGAGATTGGTTGCTTATCTAGCACAATGACACCTTCAACACCCAGAAACGTCTTTTCAGGACAAAATCATGCAGGCTCCAGGGCCAAAACAAACAATACTTTTGAGAACTTACCTATTATGTGTCTGGATCTGATATATATCAACAATTCTTTACGTTATAAAACCTTTAACATAATCATTAACCTTTGATTTGCATGTTAAAACATCAAGATGTTTAATTACAAAAACTAAAACATGAATTTTTTTAATTTCATATAGTTTTTAGGATTGTATAAAAAAACTGTTTCTAAATTCATTTTAGCTCATTTCAACTAATTTGTGTCTTTATAAGATTTTTTTTATCTATTATCTCTTATACATATAAAAAAAATTTAAAAAATAAAAAGTCAATCTTATAATTAAAATTTTAAAGACAAATGGGTATATAAAAAAAGAAGTGAAATCTAGCAACTTGTAAACTTAATTACAATCACAAAATAATAAATACTGCCTCGATTTACATGCATAAACATTTTAATTAATCCAAAAGCATGCTCAAGACTTTTAATAATTTTGATTAGTCAAAAATGGTTGTTAATTAATTTGCAGAAAGAAAAGCAGTTCCAACTCAATCTTGCACATGAAGTACGTGGAGGTTGAGCAAATATTTAATTAAACATTGTGATTAATAAAAGGGCGAGGAAGGAAGCTAAGAAGAAGAAGAGAGAGGGTCGGTGGGGGGGCTAAATAAAAGCACTTTTGTGAGAAGCCATCAGACCAAGGGAAGTGCTTCTGCAAGATTGATGAGAAATGATGTAATTGATTACCTAATTATATTTGAGAGAATCCGAGGTGAGATTTTCATTATTTATTTTTGTCTTTAATGTATTGTAAATTTCTATATTTTTAAATGCTTCATTAATGTGTTAAATAGACCTTAATTAACTAATTTATTGGGATAATTTTTATATTATCCATAAAGTATATGTATTTTTTTATTTTTTTAATAACTAGAGATAATCAAGTCAGTTTATACACACTTTAACTAATCTATCAGGACTCTAAAATTACTAACCAAGTAAAATATTTAGTGACTATCTCTATTAGTTCAAAACCTCTTGAATAATACACTCAAAAGTCTATATCGAATTATTCGGTTATCTACATATATTTTAATTTATGCAATGACTCTTCTTTTTCGAATCATAGAATAAGTATTTAACTTATTCTCCATCAAATAGAGAGATGAAGTAAGCAATTTAATCATAGAGTTGACCGATTTAAGTTCTTAATTATATAATTAAAAGATAGCGAGACAGAAGGAAAAATTAAATTGAGGGATGACATAAGGTATCAAATAGTTTTACTTAACATTAATTTAAGAGAGTTATTAAATCGAATGCTATGCTACTATTATTATTTTATAAGATAGAAATACATTGGGGTATAATTGATTGAGATAATATAAATCAATATAATTAAATAAAACCCAGTATATTAAAATATAAAGTTAGATTAAAATTGATATGTGACCAATAAAATGATAAGGAGTCAAAAGAAGTATTATACATGAAAGTGAAAAGTAAATTATAAAAAAAATAATTAGGATAATATTGGCTCCACCTAATTATTGATCAATCAAGATCAAAATTGAATTATGATTGGTGGTTTCGACTTTCGAAAGAAGTTAGGGCTTGGATTACGGGTAAAATGACAAAATAAAAATAAGAAGAATTAGCAACCCACCCAAGGTTCGACGAATCTCAAGTTCCCATCTATGGTTTCATAAATTTCAAATTCCCATCATTAAATTAATAGAAAATTATTTAATATAACGATTAAAAGGGTAAAATGGTCAGTACTACTGCATTGAGTCTAAAATGGAAGTGATAATTCCTTGAGAGCCCCCATTCCAAACCACCACCACCACAACCTTTCAAACCACCACAACCCAAGAAGCTGTTGGTTTGGGGGCGAGAGGGGGTTGTAGTGGTGTTGGGAGTTGTGTTTATGAGTGGGGTGTGGAGGGGTAAGGGCTTTGATGAGGAGGAGATGAGGATGCTGATGGTGGTGTCAAGGTTGATTTTTGGCATCGAAATCAACCAAAATCCAACCTGAAAACTGAAAAGTCGAGTAAACTAGCAAGGAGCGACAATTGGCGTTTGGTGGGTGCACTCGAGTGGAGAAGTTAGGGGTTTTAGTGAGGAAAATAAGGTGATGCTACTGGTGGTGTTGGGGAGGTCCAACAGTATCGAAATTAGGTCAAATTTTTGGCTTGATCGGGATCTCCTAGCCAACGATGGTATAGGTGGAGGTGGAGAGGTGATGGAGAAAATTTGAGATTTTGGGGGTTATTTTGAATCAAAAGTAAAAGGTTCAGGGGTAGTGTGATAATAGCAGTACCTGTACTGTGTCAAAAAATTTCACCAACAATATTAATTCAAGGGTATAAATTAAAATTTAAGAAACCATGGGTGGGAATATATATTTGCCAAACCTTGGGTTGGGTAAGTGTTGTTTTCTCAAATAAGAAAGGAGAATTGAATTCATAGCCTGAACTGATAGGTCCAAGATAGGGAAGTGGGTATAATACTAATAACATCTTTTCATAACGAAATTGTCAGTAGTACATGAGACAGGACTTTAAATAAAGTAACCTGCTCTCTCTTGTCAATTCACTCAACTCCCAATTCCGTCAGTTACAAAACAAAACCCTTCAATTTCTTCCCTTTCTCTTCTTTTAAAATTTTATCCCATTTCTCATTTAAATAAACCGTAAAATATTGTACTTTTTAAAATGAAGGTTAAACAGTTTTATTGTTGGAGCTTTGCTTTTTGTTAATTATTATTAAATGATTAGAGTGTTTAGGTAGTTTACTCGTACCTCAACTAATCCTACATGACTCTGAAATTATCGATCAGGTAAGAACTTCAGTAACTATCCTTATTAACAATCGATGAGGGATTCGAACTTAAGACTTTTTGAATAATACACCTAAGAATCCTTATCGAACCACTGAGTCACCCAAAGATAGTTTGAACATAAGAAATGGTGGTTGCTTTATTTTTTATTATTTGTTTGTTGATGGTGATTTAAATTATAAGAATTATGATTGTTTGATGTTTCATTTTTCCTCTTCATGTTCTCTTTGGAAGGGAATATACTCTGCTCATGTTTGCCTTAACCCTTACATCCCCCTTGGTTTATGAGAACCACTCACAAAGTATTCTACTTTTATTTATTTATATTAAGCATCAATTATCACTTGTTTAGATGCCCATACAAACTTGTTTATTCATAAATTCTTTATATATATATAAAACCCTAACTTTGCGGATGGTCAGCAATCGACAAGAAATCAGGTGTCGGAGCGAGAAAGTTTTTGTAGAGAGGATAACACAGGTTCAAATGGTGATGACGAAAAGAGTTTTTGTCACTAAAATCGGTCGGAATTGGCTTTGGGATAGAAACAAAATATTAACTTTGGGTGGAAAAGTAGGTAGTTTGAAACCTTTTTGAGTGTGAAAGTGTTTAAGGCAAACCTTGGTGGGAAAAAGTCGTTTACTGTAATAAAATTTCCCCCATTATTGTTATTCATATAAGCATGGATTTATATAAAAATCAAACCCCCATGTAGCAGATTTAATTATAATTATAATAAAATTGATGAATACAGACACACCACGTGGCTTTATTCCCAACAGCCTGTTTAAGCTTGTAAAAGGATTCCTAGTTTAATAAAACAGAGACAAAAGGAAGAAATTTCAAGTTGTAACAGTGCTATAACATGCTTTGGATTTAAAAAAAAAAAAGCTTAGTCAAGTTCTCTTCATTATCTGATAATGGTGATTGATGATTGAGATCAATAATAGTAATGCTGGAAATACAGATTGTCCTTTTTTTTAAGTAACCGGTTGGTGGTGATGTGAAGAAAGAACCTCCTCCCTGCACACTTTGTGTTTTAATCAAGCAAAATGAAAAATTATATGAATCACAATGGAAATGTCTGTTGGCCTAAAAGAAACCAATTACACATTTGCTTAACTTATTTTGGTCTAATAGAACTTGACATTTTGCTTATATACCATTATCATATTTTGTTTTTATCACATCTTAGATTGTTAAGGAATGAGTTTGAGATTTAGCTTTAAAGGTTTAGATCTGCCTTATTAAGTAGATGTGTTTTGCGTGGAGGATGCTTGTGTGAATTTAAAATACAAACCCGTGTGGACCTGAGCCTAAAGTAGATGAAAAATCAAGCTTATTCTTGATTGCAAAATACGATGGAATTCAACATATGATATGTTGGCAACAACAATCAAGTTTAGACGTGTTTTCCCTAGTTTGGAGGAGAGAGATATCAGTTATCAATATTGTCTCAAAGAGGAGGATTGAGACAAAGTAGAAAAAGTTTGTGAAATTTTAAAGGTGTTAAGTGGTGCGACCAATCTCATATCGGTGAGTGATTATCCGACATCAAACTTGTTTCTAAAACAAGTTTGTTCAATCAAGATTATGTTGGATAATAAGAGTGAACATGAAGATGAATTTATAAGGACCATGGTTAGGAAAATGAAGCAAAAGTTTGACAAATATTGGGGGGAATGTAATTTGCTGATGGTTGTGGTTGATGTATTGGACCTTAGACTGAAGATGAGGGTGATCCAGTGGGCGTTCCCTAAGATGTATCCTGAGGCTGAACGTGGGCAAATACTGTTAGTGTTCGGGATGCTTTGTATGAGGTCTATGGGGAGTATGTTAATGCCAATAGAGCATTGACTGCTGCCCTCGCTTCTACATCTGAGGATGGACTTCAAGTAGTTGGTGGTGAGGGGTCGAGGCGGTGGTGAGCGAGGAGGTTTGGGATGATTTCAGTGGGTTTCTGGACGTGGTCGAGATAGTTGAGCCAACTAAATTAGAGTTAGATTGTTATTTGGGAGAGGGTGTCATAAATGTGTGGGGGATTTTGCGGCGTTTGATGCTTTGATATGGTGGAAGGCAAATGCAACGAAGTTCTCTATTCTATCTGCCATGGCTCGCGACATATTAGCCATCCTTATTACTACGGCTGCTTCTGAGTCTGCTTTCAGCGTCGAGAGTAGGGTTATTGACACTTATCGATTGTCGTTGGCTCACACTGTGGAGATGCTTTTATGTGGATACGATTGGTGTCGGACATTGAATAGGGTGAAGAAATGGTGCAAAGTAAGTTACATTGAATATTCTTTTGATTAAATTCATTAATTATGTTATATTTATACTAACTAAATTCAATTACTCCTCCTATGTCATTTTCAAGAAGAGGAAGCAACCGTTGGAGATCACGCTTCCAATCCCGTAAGTTCCTGAGATTCAGTACATGATTTTGGCTATGGTAGGAGGCACACGCAGGTAAAAGTTTGATTCATTTCGGTTTTGTTGCATGATTATTCATTTTAGTTACCTAAAAAGATACTTACTAAATTTAACATTTTTTGCAGCTAGGGGAAAATGGTGGTTTCAGTACAAGACAACCCGTCTATAGATGACAACCACCTATATTTTGATTGTTGGAAAGTTGTTTTTTTCATTTTCTAGACTGTATTTTGATGAAAACTTGGTACACTTGTATTTTGTTGTATAGTTATCATGGTTAATATGATGCAAGCTATGCAATAAGGTATTAATTGACACAGATTTGTGGATTTAAACAAGTTTTGGAGGGAAAAACAGACTGCAGGGTTGGAATTTACCAAGTTTGACTGAGCCTTTGACGAGCTAGGCTCGAGTATAGGCTCGCGAGCCAGCTCGAGTTCGAGCCCCTTTTTCCTAGCTCGACAGGCTCGAGCTCGATCTTGTAGCACACGAGTCGAGCTTGTTAAGCCGAGAGCTCGGCTCGTCTTGACTTGTTTATGCCCCTAGGTTGGACCTTGAAAACCCATATGAACTTAAAATAAACGAAAAAACCAAAGCAAGCAATATTTGCTTGATTGGATCCGAGACTTGACAAGTTTTGATAAAAAAGAACCTAAACCTGCGGGCTTTGGCTTAATGAAGCAAAATTTTTTAAGGAAATCAGAAACAATCTGCGAGTAAAATTTTGGTTTGCATTCAATACTTAAGGCTTGGGCAAGGCAACCACCACTGGGTGGTTTGATGGTAAAAAAAAAGTTCCTGAATTCAAATCCTTTAGGCACTAATAGTTGTGACTATTGAGGAGATTTACTCAATCATTTATTTTAGGGCCTTGGAAGATTAGTTGAAGTGTGCGTAAACTGTCTCAGATTACCTACAAAAAAATAAAAAAAAGCAGCTTGGGCAAGAATAGTAATTTGTGGAATGAATTATTGTCCTTTGTTGTGGCTACTTTTCTTATTCCAGCTTAATAATCTTATTCTTTTTGCACCCAATTACAAAATTATAGTATTATACAGCAAAACACAAAATTATCAAGTGGGTTAATCTTGGAGTGTTTTCATTTGAGGCCTTTTAATGACACTGCAGCTAGCCTACAGCACGCCATTGAAGAGGCCTTCCCATCTGTAGCTCTAGCTTCATGAATCGAGCAATAAAGACAGGTCAATTCTGACAAAAGAAAAGCAAGCTGAGAGCATGTGGGAGCTATAATCAAACTGATCTAGATGAAGTGACATTTCAACAAAAATATTTCATAGCTTGTTTAAAGCTTCCATACGCACTGTGCTGTGTCAGTTAATTGCAAAAGTCTTATAGAGGAGGAAACAATGGATTCATATTTCAGAGTTTGGCCTTCTGACATTTTCAGATGTGTTCCCATTAGCACATTTACAGTGTAACTAAAATGGTACTTATAATGTTCATCGTTCATCTCATCTATAAAGTTTTCTGAGTTTAACCCGCGCGTAAGTTTTCAGGTACAATGATCATTTAAAGAAAATGATAAACTCTTATTATAAAAAGGGTGCGAATAAAAAAAACTTAATAGTTCTTGATACGTGTAATACGACGAATTTACAATATGACACTATGTACAAATTGTATCCTCTAAATAAGTCAAAAATATCAACTAGGGAGATATTTTACATCATTTTTTTCAACAAGGTAGGGTCATTTCTGGGTTCAATATAGTTTTGTGTTATAAGCTGGGGAGATTCTGCTAAACTTTGACAAGCTAAATCCAGATAACTTGTAACACCAGCACAATTATGAACCCTATTATATAATAAACTGGAATAGTCAGCTCAAAGGGGGAAATATCAAGGCAATCATGAATTGAGTATACAAACAAATATCCATCACATGAAGTGTTTTATTCATATGGTGTAGTTGAATCCTTGATATGTCCGTAGTGAAGTTTGATACGATAGAAAGTGAACTGTTGGCTTCATGATAGGAATAAAGGCCGAACGACATGCACGCACCCATGGTTTACCGTAAAGACAAGTTGGTACCCTCAAAGTTTGGAAATGACAAACACCAACCTTCCGTTAATATTTGTTGTTAAATTTAACTGAATAAGGTTAAGATAGTAAATTCAAAAACAAATAAAGGGTAATCATGTCAAACTCACATTTCTTCTCTCCTCTTCATCTTCCACCTTTCTTCGTCAAAGCTGCCGCCGCTGCCAGCATTCTTGCTGCACCTTTTCAGTTGATCTCACCTCCCATCACCATCCTCCTCCATCCCCAGCCGGATTTGACCCATTTTTGGCTGAAATTTCCTCTTTCCCGTAACCCATCTTCACCCTAGCAACCGCCGTATTCACCCCAATAATAATGAACAATCAGCCCAGCCCAAACTCAAATTAGAGAATTCAGAGGCTTGAATTAGTACAGTTTCGACGAGAAGAAATAGGAACCTGCACTGTGTTAAAGCAAGCTAAAGGTATGAGATGATATTGAACTAGATATTTAGCAGGAGGAGTAAAACTACCACGGCTTTGTGGAAATTACAGAGAAAATGGATGTCAACTTCAAGCAAAAGTGTAGTTGACATGGCCATTAAAGATGGGGAACTAAGAGTTTTCCTAGTAGCAGGAAAGGTCTTTGGGGACACCCTTGCTTCTCATCTCATGTCTGCTCTGAAGAATCTGGCTCCTGTTCCTGTCTTTTTCTCTGGTGTTGGAGGGTAAGCTATGAATGCGGTTTATAATTTAATCTCTCTTGGAAGTTCTATGGAAAATTCTTTCTTTCTTTCTTTTTTGGGAATGAAAAAGAAGAAATTATTAAAGGGTATAATGAAAAAGAAGAAATTATCCAGCGGTTGCTAGGGTGAAAATGGGTTACGGCAAAGAGGAAATTTCAGCCAAAAATGGGTCAAATCCGGCTGGGGATGGAGGAGGATGGTGATGGGAGGTGAGATCAACTGAAAATGTGAAGGAAGAAGGAAAGAACGCCGCAGCAAGAATGCTGGCAACGGCGGTGGCTTTGAAGAAAGAAAGGTGGAAGATGAAGAGGAGAGAAGAAATATGAGTTTAACAGAATAAGAAAGGGATAAAATGACATGATTACCCTTTATTTGTTTTTGAATTTACTATCTTAACTTTATTCAGTTAAATTTAACAACAAATATTAACGGTAGGTTGGTGTTTGTCATTTTCAAACTTTGAGGGTACCAATTTGTCTTTACGATAAACCATGAGTGGGTGCATGTCGTTCGGCCTAGGAATAAATTCTTTTGCACTTCTGGCTAAAATGAATTGCTTAGAAATTCCTTGATTGGTGCCAAAGAAATTGAAGTGGTTCAGTTTATATCCCAAGCAATGATTTTTCTCTGATATAATGGAGCTTTTACACATAACAGGGTCAAGAAGGAAAATGAAAATCCATTGATGGAATCTGAAGTTGCACATGTTGTGAAGAAGTACAAGCAAAGCAAAGAACTCAAATTGAGCTGCTCTTACACTCTTAAAAATAATAATGGAGTTGAATGGAAAAGATGCATTTGGTTAAAAGTTTCAGTGCATTTAAGAGTTACCCAAAATCTCCCTAACATGGGTTATTTAAAGAAACGAAGATGGATTTCAGATTGGTGCAAGAACTTTTATGAACTCATGGATTTCTTAAGTGCAGCTTTATAGAGTTTACATGAGATTGGCAAAAAGGAAACATTGACAAACTAAAGCCGTCTGTAATGAATATGCTAAATGCATACTATGAATTGAACAGCCAAGCAAAGTGGGTGGTGGCCGGTGGTTGCATTTTTATAAAAGCTGCTCATTGTATTGAAGTTATGGCTCTCACAAAGTCACAACTTTAATGGTCGGCATAGAAGTGGGAGATGTCTAGGGGTGTGCAAAAGAACTGATCAGAATCGGAACCGGTGGGTACTTGGGGTTCCGATTCCTACCCGAAATCGATCCTCATGGGGTAGGTTTCGGTTCTAAAAATCAAGAATCGACTGGTTTCGATTCCGACTCCAATTCCACCACTGCTGGAACCGAGAACTGGAACTGGAACCGGAACCGAAACTGAGATTTGAGTACCCAAGTAGGAACCAGACTGAATTATAATTTTTATAAACTATTAGGAGTGTATTTGTAGGTTTTATAGGGTTTATGTGTCATTTTTTAAAAATTTAGGGGTAATTAAATTAACATGGGTACTCGGAACTAGAACCATAACTTATGTTTCCCGTTCGGGTTCTAGTTTCAAATCCAAGGAACTAGCCAGTTCTGGTTCCAATTTCGGTTCGTTTGAATTTAGGTAGGTACTCGGACCACCCACCCCTAGAGATGTCAATGTGGTTAATGTGGAACTGTTATGAACCAAGCAATTGCAAAATTACAAAAAGTGGTTAGTCGTACAATTTCCTATCCGATTCGATCTATTTAACACCTCTAGAATTACAAAAAGTTGCAGCCTTGATGAAAGCGAATTACAAAGAGTTTTCCTGAAGCTGAAATAACATTAATGTGAAAAGTCATGGGCTTACCCGGACCAGAGTTGATCTGGGCTGGGCTGTTATTTGACCGGGCTGGGGTATGATGGTCACAGACCGAGACTAACCCTATAACGAGACCTATGGGCCCAAGTAAAATTTTTTGGTCCTCCATTTCAATGTTTGGGCTTGAATGGATACGATGAACGGATGAAGGCATTTTTTACAAGAAAATGTTGTGGTCTATTACGGGCAATGTTATATATTTAATCATTTATACAAACTATTCCTTACAAAATAGTGTGACAACTAGGGGTGTTTAAAACCGGTTAATCAAATTTGTAAATCAAACTAGTTTTTCGGTTTAGGAATGGATGAAGGCATTTTTTACAAGAAAATTTTGTGGTCTATTACGGGCAATTTTATATATTTAATCATTTATACAAACTATTCCTTATAAAATGGTGTGGCAACTAGGGGTGTTCAAAACCGGTTAATTGAATTTGTAAATCGAACTGGTTTTTTGGTTCAAGAATTTTCCTAAACTGAAACCGAACCGATTAAGGGGAAAATCAATTAGTAAAAACCGGTTAACTAGTTTTGAACTGGTATTAATTTAATATTTAATATATTTTTTAATTTTATATTTTTATAATAAACCAAATTTTTATTTATTTTTATTTAATATTTTTATAATAAACTGATTAGTAAAATCGGTTTCGGTTAACTGGTTTCCATATTCTCCTAAACCAGTAACCGAACTAAAAATTCAGTTTTTTATTTTCTTTGAACCAAAATCGAATCAGTTTTTCGGATAACTGAAAATTTGGTTCGGTTAGGTTTTTATATTTTTTCAACACCCTTAGTGGCAACCCTACATGTTTGCTATGTAATCTTTTTTAATTATTTAATTTATTTTTAAATTTAAAATTATCCAATCATCTTAAAACGCATCAGTTTGTATATAAAGTACCATAAAATAAAAGAGAGGGAAATGATTTTTAGTGCCCTTACTTTATCTTCTTTTTATCCCGTCTCTAAGGTATAATAGCATTTGAAAATTTTGTGGTCTATTACGGGCAATTTTATATATTTAATCATTTATACAAACTATTCCTTATAAAATGGTGTGGCAACTAGGGGTGTTCAAAACCGGTTAATTGAATTTGTAAATTGAATTGGTTTTTTGGTTCAGGAATTTTCCTGTACTGAAACCGAACCGATTAAGGGGAAAATCGATTAGTAAAACCGGTTAACTAGTTTTGAACTGGTATTAATTTAATATTTAATATTTAATATATTTTTTAATTTTATATTTTTATAATAAACCAAATTTTTATTTAATATTTTTTATAATAAACCGATTAGTAAAATCGGTTTCGGTTAACCGGTTTCCATATTCTCCTAAATCGGTAACCGAACTAAAAATTCAGTTTTTTATTTTCTTTGAACTAAAATCGAATCAGTTTTTCGGATAACTGAAAATTTGGTTCGGTTAGGTTTTTATATTTTTTCAACACCCCTAGTGGCAACCCTACATGTTTGCTATGTAATCTTTTTTAATTATTTAATTTATTTTTAAATTTAAAATTATCCAATCATCTTAAAACACATCAGTTTGTATATAAAGTATCATAAAGTAAAAGAGAGGGAAATGATTTTTAGTGCCTTTACTTTATCTTCTTTTTATCCCGTCTCTAAGGTACAATAGTATTTAAAAAAAATTATTAAAAATAAATTCTTATACGTATTTAAATTTTTTTGGAAGAATTTATAAACATTATCATTATTTTGTTCAATAATAAAAAATCTTTTAATATCTTATGTTCTCATAATGTTGTCAGTTATCAAAACACTTAAAAACTAATATAAACACTTTGTTTGGTTAAGTTCTAGTTTTTTCTTGGTTATATGATTAGTTTTTGGTATAGAAATGTAATTAGCAATAGTTATAAAACTAAGAAAATGAAACAAAAAAAGAAGGAAGAAACTAATAAATAACTCTTAAAAAAAAGATCAAGCTGTAGTTGCATAAGTATTTGCTTTAGTTCGAGACAAATATGAAATCTAGAAATTATTTTATATGATAAAGGGAAATATTAAATATTTTTTTTTTTTTGGTAACTACAAATATAAAACTCTGAAATAAAATATACATAGGAAGAAGAATACAATTTTTTATCCCATGAGAGACCAGTTGTAGACTTGTTTGATAAGACACTTGTTATAACCTTCAGGTGAAATTAATTGCAGCCATCACTACTCCGTGCCTTTTTACCAAAAATTTGTACTCACCATCTTGACCTGATGATGACCCTTCCTAAAATTTTGACTGGAGACAGATTTGGAGCCACTTTTATAGCTACAATACATCATGAAGATTAATTATTAGATATCATGGCGCTTTCAATGCTATATTAGCTTCCTTGACCATAAATTTTACTTCGTCAGAGTAATTCAACAGTCATGTTATCTTCTTTTGAGAATATAAACTCAAGAATCTATGGGCATTTTTGTTTCACCCTTTCCATTGATTTTTATGTTATCTAATTTGAATTAAAAAACAGAGTATGTGTTTTTTTGATTATTAGGTTATTTCATTTAAAAAGTTAATCTAATTTAAATATGATTTTTTTGTCTAAAGTTGAAAAAGTAGATGAGACTTGTATTGTATTATCTTATTTTATTTAACTCAACACATTTTTCTAACTTTATTTTCATAATAAAATTAACAAAAATACTCTCACCCACCCAAGCTCTTGTCGGCTGCCAACAAACATCACCGGTCGTTGCTGCTGTCACTGGAACAACTAGATTCTGGATCTAGCCACTCGTGCATCGATCTAATCGTTAATGATGATCAGATTCTGACAGTAGATTTAGTTGTTTCCGGCCAGACCTAGTTGGTCGTGCTCCATTATGGTGACTGTCAGCTACCGTTTGATAGTGATGGTCGGCTTCTGGCAGTGGCTTGGATGGGTAGGATTGTTTTTTTTAATTTATAAACTTTTATTGTGAGGATGTTTAACTAAATTAACAAATGTAGGAGATTAAAAATAATCTAAATCTTTTCAAAAAATGTACCAAACAACTATTCTATACTTTTATCCAACTCTGATATAATTTTTAGATATTATACCAACAATATTCTCATAATCTTATCTTATTCATATAGTTTTTTAGAGCAACATTTTATAAATAACCTTTCAGATAGTTTTTTAAAACAACATTTTTTAAAGAGTAATACTACACTTACAACAAAATTTTACAAAGATCTTTATACAAAGTGATGTGACAAAAAATAAATGAAACAGTGAATTTAATGAGTTTGACTTTTTGTTTCACTATTCCATTCATTTTTTGCCACTTCACTTCGTATGGAAATCTTTGTAAGATTTCGTTGTAAGTATAATATTATTATTTTTTAAATAACAACATTTTTTAAAGACTACACTTACAAACAAAATTTTACAAAGATCTTCATACAAAGTAATGTGACAAAAAATAAATGGAAAAATGAATTTAATGAGTTTGACTTTTTGTTTCACTATTTCATTCATTTTTTGTGACTTTACTTTGTATGGAAATCTTTATAAGATATTTGTGTAAGTATAATATTATTGTTTTTTAAATAACCTACCAAACAGGCACAAAAGCTGTTTGTGACCCTTTTTCTTTTCAGGTTCCAGTATGCTCTTCTTGTATAAAAATGAGCTTCCAATTGAAGAGAATAGAAAAAGGGAAATTGGTTTTGACAGAAACTGGAAGAAAATTCAGATTAATTGATAAACTTGTGTTGAAATGCAGAGCAGAACACCAAAACTAGAACAAGAACTAATGGACATATTGACAAAATTAGAATATGTAAGTTGTTCAATACATTTATCAAGAATCTTATATGTAGTAGTATATTTAACACAAACAACATCCTTCTATAATTTTACCTATATGAAACTCAAAAATTTAACAGTAGCATCAATGAAGTTAAAGAACAAAAAAGAAAAAATAATCATGAATACAATGGAGAATATGATCTATCAATGACTAAACTGAACACATAATAAACAAAATGCAACTGAAAAGCCATCAAAGAGTGTGCAAGTCAATGCATCAAATCGCCCTGGAAAAGGCTTATTTGTAGGTTCCCATGCCGACACCGGTTTCGCCTCCATATGACTGGAAGCTCTCCCTGGCCCTGGAATAGCAAACATAGTAGAATTCGGAGACTATGGCAGTGAAGAAAACGAAGGCGGCACCTGCCCCGAAAACTCCTTTTCTCAAGGTCTGGCAAGAGGGAGGGTTCTCACTGAAAATGGTTCTGTACTTGGTGTGATAAGCATTCCTCACTGAACCCGCCAACAAGCATATCTCAGCTATCAGGAAAAACACCCTGTAAAAGATTATTGCAAACAAACAATCAATCAACAATCAAATGTATTTGGATCAATTGCATAATCAAATCTTCTGACTTTCTGATGTAATATACCAGCAAATTATGAAAAGGATGATTGCCCAAGCCCTTGAACCGCTCGGGCTTAAAGCTTTTCCGCAGCAGAAGCATCGACTGGCCACCATTATAAGGACTTGGCTGACCATGAGGAACAAAAATGCACCAACACCTAACCCAGTTGAAATGTCTGAGTCATAGACACAGTAGTTATAATTCACTTCATTATCCTGCCTGATTGTTGCCTGTAATTAAACATATCATAATTTTGTTACATCCTTTGCAGATAATCACTTATGTAGCTGATATTAATCAAAATTATTAGGCTCAAATTGATTGCATCTTTCACAAAAGGATCTGAATTAAGGAAATAATTTCCTCCGCACACAAATAACTAAAAGCCCTATAGTTATGAAAACAGAGAGATCTGATAGATTTCCTTGAACAATTGAGCCAAGAATATTACTTTTTCCCAGTAGATCTGACAATTTTCATCCCAAATATAACCAACAAATTAATTTACTCAACAAAAACAAACAAACAAATGAAGGAGACCCCATAATTCAGTCTTTTATAAGGAAACACAAAATATAAAGCTTTGGTTAAGAAACTCACAGTGCTTCTCCTTCGCTCAGCGGCAACAGCCAAACCAAAAGCAATGAGATCAAACACAAAGACTGTGATCAAGATGAGCTTTGAAGCCATTGCTATGGATGAAATGTAGCACTGCAAAAATGCTAAACAAGATCTACCTCTTCTTCACACTTTGTTTCTCAAGTCTCTCTCTTTCTAAATATACAACAACGCTTACAGTGTTGAAGAAGAAATCACAAACCAGAAAAATATGCAGAAATAATAAATAATAAAATAAGAATGGTATGTATTCACCTAAAGATAAAGACACTATACCAGCTCATTGACATGAGTATTTCAACTGCTATAAGAAAATCCTTAAATGCCCTTCTTCTTCACTTAATATTCTTTGCTTTTTCATGGCTGTTACACTGTTACAGGTAAATTTAGATGTATAAATTTTATACAAAAATATTACTTGAATCAAATTATTTCATAAATATATATTTTAGATAAAAAAAGTATTTTGTGTAATTTCTATAATTTTTTAACCAAAAAAATTGATTTTCTAAAATAAGAAATATATATAGTTTTGTAAAATTATCTTTAAGAGTAAAAAAAAAAAAAAAAATACTCTCCTAGATTTCATATAATAACAAAAAAAATTTGTTGAGATTTTTGAAATAACAAAAATTTCCACATTCTTAGTAAATTGTTAGTAAAACATTAGAATTTATATTACTAGAAGTTAATAAATATTTATAAAATTGTTCTTTTACCTTTTATTTTAACACCTAAAATTTAATAGCAAGGGGATTTTTGTTATTTTAGAAACTATTTGGGTCTTTTAAATCAGATTAAACTTCAGGAGGAAAATTTATTAACTCTATCTTATGACGATAAGTTCCAAAAAAACAGTTTTTTAAAAAACGTTAAAATAATCGGAAAAAATGAAAGTAAAAACTGTCAGAATTAGAAGCTTCGAAAAATAGCACAAGGTACAATCACTCAGAGCACAAGGCACAAGTATGTTTAGCACTGTTGTTTGCTGAAAATAGAAGTTAGTTAGAAGGGTAAAATCGAGATTTTGTCTTTTTCTTGATGTGATTGATGGATTGTCGGTGACGGTGAGGAGAATTGGATGCTTGCATTTTACAAAAAGGGGGCCAGCTTTTTCATGTTGAGAGGTAACTGGTAGATCCAACGGCTGATGTTACGTTTTACTCTGCTGCGTGAAACGGACGATTCAGAAGCGTGGAGCACAGCATGTGGGACCTTGCTTTCAGTGATAGTTGTCTGTCCTTTGTCTTTTGGGTTCTGATATGATTTGGCGTTGCAGTACAGACTGTGTACAGTTCATCGTGTGCCACAGATTCTTGCCACGTGTATTTAGAACATGGATGTGGGGTCCGGAACATTGATCGTTGACTAGCTTTCCCTTCTGGTCAAAATTTTTAAGGAATGGCGATTAGCATAAGATACCGAACATCTCGCCACCAAAATGCTTCAAAATCATTCGATTTTTTTTTTTTTTTTTAACCAAATTTAACAACCATCCAATTCCGAAATTATAAAATATTGTAATCCTCGGTATCTTAATAGATGATTTCTGCGAAAATAAATCTTCAACATAGTGGATGCATCATCAAGGGTTTCACCATGTCATCGCACGTGTTTGACACGCCCCACCTCATTGGAGTTGTAGATACATTTGTTGCATCGAAGATTAGTTCTTTCTATAATGCAATGTTGATTGCCACCAACACTAATTAGGAACCCAACCCGGCCCAGTCAGTTTAACTGGTTAGATCTGAACTTGGGGCCTTCACCGATTTAATCAATAAAGGCAGAAAATCGGCCCTCAAAATTACAAACACCCCCTACTCCTTCCACTCAACCCCTCTCACATTTTGGGACTTTTTCCCTCATTCCGGAGGAATCCGGTGCCTAAAATCACCCTCGAAGCCTCTATTGGCCTCATTGGCTTGGCTTCTCCCCACCGAAAACCCCCACACTGACCTTGATTACTCGCCGATCACCGTCGACCACCCTTAGGGTTTTGCGATTTTACTTTTCTCGGGTTGTTCCTAGCGCCAAAAATCACCTTGATCCCTCCATTTGCCTCACTGACATCTCCAAAAACCCCCATCATCCCAAGTTCGATTGGCCACCGATCGTCCGATGTTTACAAGGGTGTTTTTGCTGGATTTCAAACCTGAAGGGATTGATATGTATTTATCAAGGGTGTGTTTGCTAGATTTTAAACCTACTAGATTGGCAGTAAATCGTTGGTCAAACTAGTTAGATCGGTCAAATTGTGACTCGGTCCCTTGGCTAGGTTGTCACATGGGCCGGGTTCCTAATCATTGGCCACCAACATTTTTGATATTGGCCGAGAGAGGTACAGAGAAATTGTGCTATATTTTCTTTATAGCAATGCTACAGTTACTGAAAAAGCATACCAAATTCATGCACCAAACAGACGTAACACCATCTGCTTTTTTTAAAAACAAAATTCATAATTAATCAAGGGTCATGATGGTGTCAGACGTGACACCATCTGCTTTTTTTAAAAACAAAATTCATAATTAATCAAAAGTCATGATGGTGTCACATCTATCGGTGCATGAATTCAATATCCCTTTTTTGATAACTGTATCATTTTCTTTTTCTTTGATCCAATTCAAAGAATGTTAAAAGTGGTGCATTTTCGTCTTGCTCAATTTGCTTTATAGGAAACTTTTCAGCAGTTTGATAAATATGTGAATGAGTTTGATATCAGACGATGCGAAGCTGAATGTGATGGATGAAATAGCTGAAGAACACAGCCTTCGGATCTTGAACAAAATTTAAGCCCCAAGTGAAGTACAAAACAAACATTGGTCCAAACTGTTCAATATCAAATGGTAGTAATGGTTCCAGTATTTGTAACAGTGGTAATCTGTCATTCAAAAATCGTCCCTTTCGATTGTGCGACAGGTGAGCTTGGTCACCGAAAACTTCTGGAATATGAAGATGTACAGGCTACCGTAGCTGCTTAAGCTTCTCTTATTTCGTTACGGTTCAGTAGAAATTGAGAAATTTGATATATGGTAAGATCCTAAAATGGTTAAGTTACCAAATCACTATATTGTCAACCAAAACAAAGTACAAGATGAATTCTCCTGCCATAGCAATTAGCTAAAAATGCATTCACAGCAAAAAGTCATTACCAGCTTTCCGGAAAACAATCAGAAGTAAAAATAAGATTACAAGTGATCTAAGAAGGACTCGGCACATATCAATGCAGATTCAAAAGGAATAACAAATAAAGTGATGACCTGTTTACACTCTCAGACTAGATACTCAAATTCCCATAAATTACATTATGATTCTCATGGCAGAAACACTCGAGGCCTTATTGTGTATGAAAACCGTCTACATTGTTCTTGATAGTCACATAGTGGCAAAGGTTGGCAACGTATCCAATAGTTCGACTGGTTGCTCCACCTTCAGCTCTTGAGCAACCCACATTCCAAGGCAGAGGCACCATGACATGAAATGCACACACATAAGGGGCAAGCACAAAAAAAAAAAAAAAAAAGAGGAAAAAACCTAGAGTCTATGAGATCAAGCAACATAATAGTTTTTGCTTTTCCTTCCAAACAAAAGTAGTTTTCTAAACCCTTTGGCAGCTTTTGGAGAGTTGTCTTCATTGTTCCATTTCTTTCTGGAGTGATTTGGTTCTGCTATAATTTCACTAGGTGGGGGAGTTGCGATTTTTATCTCCGAAATTTCAGCAGAGCGGAAATTTTCATTTGTTCCATCACTTTCTTCAATATTTACCCTAGAAGAGTTCAAACCTTTGTCAAGTGATGCTGGTGCAGGATGCACGGTCGTTTCAGAAACGTCTGCAACCTTATCTTCGGAAACTTTTGTATCTTCAGAAAGACCTGTAGGTGCCTTGGATAATTCGTCATCACTTTTTGAGCGATCCAATTGTGCAGAGGGCTTATTAATCATAATCTCATTACAATATCTGTCATCCAAGGTACTTCTTTGTGAATTGATATCCTCTTCAATCTTCTCAGTTGAAGAAATATTGTGTAACTCCTTAATGTCTTTGCAATCATCAATGCCACCGGTATGGTGAGTTGATTGTGTAGCTGTTGTCTCAATTGGTAATGCTGACTTGGCGTCCATGCTATCCTGCTTTTCTTGAACATCAGAGTTACGACGAGAAAGTACCTCATTTATCATTTCTTGACCATTTTTCTTATCTGAAGGTTTCACTTTGTTTGCACTTGATTTCTTATTTTCAGCTCCAACAGTCTTCTGTGACATGGTAGTTGTAGTACCATTTGCCTTCGAAATTGGCTTTTTGGGTTGATCTGGTTTTGTTGGCGTTGGTGACACCATCTGAGTTGTCCGCGCAGTTGCTAGACGATCTACGGTGGAACTCCTGAAGACTGATTTGTGAAATTTGGCAGACTCTTTGGTTGGGGACTGAATTTCAGTTTTTCCTTTCTTCTTTGAGGCTAAAGAAGATTTATTTTCTGTCGAAGTTCTTTTTACTGTTGCTGAACCACCATTAGCAGCACTCCTTTCAGCAATTCTCTTCTGTCGCTGAATCAGTAACTCTTCCATTCTCTTCCTATTCTCTTCTTCCTATTTGTGAGGAGAGGAAAACAAAGTTCATAGAAACAATTGAACATAAAGAATGAATAGAAAGAAAAGCAGGCTGGCTTTAGTTTTAGTACCTTATCAAATTTACTTCTCTGAACTGCGGGTCTGTTTCCGGGAGATGGTTTCTTGGTCCTTGATATGATGTCAGTTTTGCTCTTGCCAAGAGAAGCACTTGGAAGTTTAGACCTTGCATCTTTACTCAAAAGTTTTCCTCCATGAATTCCTCTTTTGCCAGCACCCTTACCATTAGGTTGTTTATCCCCAGCACCGGTTTCAGCATTAGAGTTATTTTCATTGGCTTTGGTTGATACAATACTATTTTCAAAATCCATTTCTGGTGTCCAAGAGGCTGCAGCCTGCTCTGCAGCTGAATCACGCCCAAGAACCATGTAAAGATCATCTGGCTCATGGTTGCCAAAAGCTTCCGACTTATCATGAGATATTTCTGGTGTCTCATTTTCATATAGAGTAGCCTCAATTATATCTGACCTTACATGAGAATCAGATTGATCATTTACTAGCGGCCGAGCTTGGATCATAAAAGAGTCATCAGCTAGAACATCTTTCTTACTTTTCTCGAGGTGGAAACTGTCGCCAGCCATTGATGAAGCAAAATCCCCTTCAAAACTTGTTTGCCAGTGATTTGCTGATCTATCTGGTTGGTTGCCAGTGATCCAGTCTCCTTCCTTTTGAGTTTTGATCATAGTAGAAGCATTGGCATAATCAGATAGTGCAGCTTGTGAATAGTTCCCTGAACCCCCATTTCTATGTGAAAATAAGAACTCCTCATGTGTGCTATCTCTTCCCTTAACAACCGGACGGCCATATTCACTCGCTTCTAAGTTTCCAAAGCGAGTCTCCCCTTCATTACCTGTATTTGTCTTTGTTGCAACAAAGGAATCACTTGCAACTGCTCTTTCTTTTCTCAGCTGGTCAGATTCCATGTTGAATTCAAATGACCTTCCCGGTCTTGAGCTCTTATCTGTGGAATATTCACCCTGTATATATACAGGGTGTGGATCCATTCCATAAGAATTTGTATCATCATCTTTCATGAGAAGACTCTGAAAAGTATCCCAGTTATCATTTCTTTTAACTGCATCATTAGAACTCTTGACCCCATCTTTCTTGCGGTTGTGTGAGGATGATTTATGTCGTTTCTCCAATGAGCCAACGGCTTCCTCTACCTGCTGCTTTAGGGAATTCCCATCAATAAGTTCATCATCGTCCGAAGTTTCCTCAGCGGTGTTGCTTCTCTCTCCATCTCTATTAGAAGTGATGTAATTAATATTGCGGATAACAACCTTTCTTGAGGATTGCTTCCCAAGTTTTTTCCTCAAAGAATGCTTATTTCCATTCTGGATATCTTCATTTGATTCATTCTCAGAGCTGGAATCGCTAGGCTCAGTGGATTCATCTTGTTTTGAAGTTTCCCGACTTTTACGTGAAGATTTCTTCCTATTCCTGGAAGATTTATGATTTCTTCGATCATCTACCTCCCAATCATGCGCCAGATTAGAATCTTCCGCATTTGGAGGCCACCTCATGTTCCCTGGATAATATGGTGGAGGTACCTGCATACCTGGAAAATGGTAACCTTGATACGGCGTCACTTGGTGAACCATGGGGCCTTGAAAGTTGTGCATGTACTGAGGAATATGGTTTGGCCATGACATTGGCACTTGAGCTTTTCCATCTGTGGGCAAATTATTATCTGCACAAAATATTTTATCAACTTCAAAGATAAGAAGAAGAAGAAGGTGCTTAAACCAGTTTGAACGCGTAACATTGATCGCGAATTGAAAGATCATTTGAAGACAAAATAAAAATAATCATTCATATTTCATACCATGATTTGTGTCAGACACTGATCCATCAGCTGAGCCAATCTGCTTCCCTGCAGGATCATTATCTTCACCCGCAAGAATGATTCCAGATGTTGCAATGTAAGGCAACTCTGGCTGAGAGAAGGCCTGCATCGCGGCGATTTCATCCATCCAGAGTGCATCTTCATTCTTTTTCTTGCACAAATCCATGAAATTTATGCATGCTTGCCTAGACAAAACAGGGCACACTCTTTAAAACCTCCTTGAATATGTTACAATAGAACACTTAATTGACCAGAATAATTAGGCTTTTCTTTCAAACCTTAAACGGGAAGCTCCAAAAGCATCAGAAAAGTAAATAAGATCCTCTATACAGCCTGGTTCATATCCGGCAACCAAGGCACGGGCGTATGCCATTGCTTGCTCTTTGCAAAGTACTGCCTTCCGAGTCTCCAGAGCACGTTGAAGACGGATCCTGTTCATCGTCCACAGCTGAATAATTAATGCTGTTGAGAATATAAATCCAGAAAATGAAGCATGTATTGTCACCAGATATAGCAAACTGAAAAACTAAGATATTTTACTTGGAATTTTCTTCCTGCACAGCATCGTCGGCTCCATTGAATTCGCCTTTCCACTGAAATGCAGCATCATAACAAGGGCGTCAAAAACCTCAATAGAGCTTTCAAAGAAGCATTAAAAAAACTATTTCTTTTTATATTAATGACTAACCTTAGATGAAGCAACTGTCTTTTGGAAATTTCCACCTTCATTTCCTGTCAAATATAAGTTCGTATACAGAATCACTTAGTAGGCAATGCAACAGTTTACATTTTAATTGTGTTGGAAATTCTGCATTAAGTTTCAGAGTTATTGTGCTTTAGAACTTATTAAGTTATGGCATAACAGTACATTGAAGGATGTAAAATAGCTGCAAGCATACCATCTTCATCTCCTACTGCTGCATTAGCCAATTCATTCTCAATCTGTACTATCTCTCGCTCCACCGAAACAAATCTCTCAAGAACTTCTGGTGAGCTCACAAATCTCACAAATCTGTTTAAAATACATATTATTAGTCATAATGATTATGACCCAGAATCAGAAATGCTTTTAAGTATCAATCTCACAGTGATAAATCTAGATAAGATCGAAAAATCAAGAACTTTTTTTTTTTTTTTTTCCCTACTATTTGCATAGATCCCTTTTATGACAAGGCAACTCAAATCCAGAAACTCAATGACTTTTGTCTCGGCAAACCCACTCAACAGAATTTTTACCTTTGCACAGTGGCTTTTGTGAACCAAGAGGCATCTGAACCCACTGGACGAAGAGTGATGGAATACCCTCCTTTGGATATCTGATCTTTAGCAGATTTTAAATGTGAAAGAAACGGCTCTAGAAGTCCGGAAGCCAATTTCTCATTTGAACCACCGGCAAATATCACCAGATCACACCTTCATCGTTCCACAAATGTCCCAACAAAAAACACATCAATAAACCATTAACAGAGCAACACTCAACTATATATACTAACACCATTATTTTCTATATAATAAATGCAAGCTATACCTGGTTCTGGTGGGTGTGAGTTGGAAGAGAGCATAATCAAGACGAGTTCTTGAGTCCATTTTAGAGAGAGTTGAATGTTGAAGAAAGAGTTGGATGTAATTTTGGAAGTTCAAAGTCTCAGGTTATGCATAGTGTTTTAGTTCCAATATTCCTGCAAAAAAGTGTAAACTCTTTCTGATATTACACAGAGGGAGCGAGAGAGAGAGAGAGAATGAATGTGGCGGCAGGTGGTGATGAATCTGAGCACATGCCACATGGGAGTTTCAGAAAAATGGATTTTCATGATATATTTCTTTTACTCATTTCTTTTACTGATGAAGGGTTCCATTTGAATGAATCTAAGGTACTTGATTTTGATGTGTGTGCTTTGAGTGAGAGATCAGATACAGAATGATTGCCTGATTGGTAATGATGTAATGTTACTTTACATTACTACTTACTGGTTATTTTATTTTATTTTATAGTTCTGTATGAAGTTAGTTGAGAGGTCAGTTCTTTTTCTGCTTTCAGTAACCTTATCATTCAAGAGAACAAACAAAGAAAGCTTTACTCTCTCTCTCTCTCTCAAATTTCTTGCTTTTCTCCTGGTCATTTACAGCAACGGTGGAGTGAATAAGTGGGCAAGGAATAAATCTCAGTTTCTAATGTTGACACTCAGAACCATGTCCCATCCTACATCATCGAGATTTCAATTTATCTAATCCCAAGTGTGGGGCTAAGCTTGGATTCAAATATTGAGATCACTTACCACAATAATATTATAATTTACTTAGTTCTTTAAGTTTATAGGATGTTTAATAGATCCTGAGAATTAGTAGAGATGTGTTGACCCAGATACCTCGGTTATAAAAAAGAAAAAAGAGATTAAGTTTATAATGAGTTATGTTTACTAGATACGTTAGCCCGGATACCTTGTTTGAACGAAAAATGTTTGTGTGAAGTTTAAAAACAAATTTATATTAGTCTAGGTCCAAAAGAGAGAAATTTTTTAGTTAATTGAACCAGAGATTTGATATCATCAAACCAGTTTTGTCATGAATATAAGATATTCTTCCATGTTAAGAGAATTAATCAAGGTCCCAATATAAATCACTACAATATGGTAATATTTATGATAAATAATGTTATTGATTCCTTAAAAAGTTGGAATGGAAGTGAGCTGATATGACAATTTTCAATAGGCATGACTTACTTAGAGCTTAATTGTTGGTTTAAAAAGAGCTTTCTTCCAACAAATAAAGAGCTGGCTTGACTCGACTCTTGAGAGGCCATAGTGAATTTCCTTATAATGTACTTAGGTAGTTTCAATCTAACCACAGGTGAGGCAATTATTAGTTACACTTCAATTATTGTTTGTGGTTGTCTGAATATATAGTAATGTTCATAATGTACGAACGATACTCAACAAATCTCAAGGGATTGGTTTGACGGTTAAAAAAGTTTGCTCTTTTAATTGATTTATTGGATTCAAACTACCTTAGGATCACCTATTACATTTGTGGCTTACCTAGAATATTGGACTTGTAGGATGTTCAATAGGCCTCGTGGATTAGTTGAGGTACACACAAGTTAGTCTATACACTCTAGTCATAAAAAAAAAAAAAAAAAATGATACCCAATTAACTAATCTCTGAGGTCTATTGAAAATCTTACAAGCCCAAAGACTCAGATAAGTCACAATGTGATAGGTGGTCCCAATATTTGAACCCAAAAAATCAATGAAGTAAACCTCATTGGCCACCAAGTCAACCCCTTGGTGTTAATTTTATGTAAAAATCATTCTTCACCGCACCTCGCCTCCTCTTGATCATCAAAATCAAAATCCAGGGCTCCGTTTGGTTCACAATTTTATGTTTTTGAGAAAAGTTTTTTGAAAAAAGTTAAAAAAAAGTTGAATTGGACGGGTATTACGATGTAGGATTTACAAATTATAAAATACCCCCTATGTTTGTTTTTTTACAAAACACCCCTTATAATAAAACATTAAAAGTTAACAAAAACACCCCCAATCCACCCTCAAATATGGATATGGCCACCACCACGGAGGAGGGTGGCCAGATCGCCGTAACAAAAACATTAAAAATATTTAGGGGTATTTAATTGAATTAACAAATTTAGGAGTTTTTAAAAATGTTGAATAAAGTTGAATAATATTGTGAGTTTTTTGGTATTTTACTGTTTAACTTTTTTGGGAATACTAAAAGTAGTATTCCCAAAATCCAACCAAACGAAGCCCAGTTCTCTAACTTCAAATTTCTGTCACTTTACAATTTATATCCTTCTGGTTGAAGCAAAGCTGCATAAAAATGGATTTGTCTAGGTTAGAAGGAAATCAACTTTAGCATTTTTCTTTTTCTAAATAAGAAATTGGAGTTTAGAAATTAGTGAAGGAAAGAAAGGTCTTTGTAAAATTTTACTTGCAAGTAAGATAAATAAGAGTGGGGATATTTTGTGATTCTACCCTTAGGTTTAGTTAATATTCAAACGCATGGCCGTTTTCTAGGAAACCATAAAAAGCTACCCTCAAACCTTAACTTCATCAAAAGAAAGTTAATGTCCAAAGATAATTTAGTCATTTGATCCGGCATATCTTATAAAAATGAAGATAAATTAGTAAGTTTATATATATTTTAATGGACTTACTTGATGTTTAGGTGCAAGAGAAGTTTTCGATAATTTCTTGTATTAACTAAATCTTAGGGGTACTTTTTTTTTTTTTTTAAATCACTGAGGATGTCCAGACCAACTTACATGTATTTCAACTAATTTTTTGGGGTTCTAGAACTGCCGACTGGGTAAGAGCTCTAGTTGTCAATGGTTACCCCTGTTATTGCTGAGGAAACTCGAACACATGGCTCTGTTTGGTTCACATTTTTATGTTTTTGAGAAAAGTTTTTTGAAAAAAGTTAAAAAAAATTGAATTGGGCGGGTATTACGATGTAGGATTTACAAATTAATAAAATGCCCCCTATGTTTGTTTTTTTTACAAAACACCGCTATACTAAAACATTAAAAGTTAACAAAAACACCCCCAACCCACCCATCAAATACGGACAGCCGACCACCACCACCGCGGAGGGTGGCCGGAGTCGCCGTATCGGTGCATGACCGACTGGATCTTGCCGGTCGTGCGCCGCTATGGCCTTTTCCGACCAGATCCACGGTGGATCTGGCCGGCAAAGACCAGATTTACGGTAGATCTGGCCGCATTTGCTCGTCAGCGACAACCAAAGATGCGGCCGTCGTTGATGGTCAACGATGACCATATGTTGGCTATCGTTGATGTCTGGTTACGGTTAAAGATCTAGCCTTTTCAGGCCAGATCCACGGTGGATCCGGCCAGGCCCCAAACTAGATAGGGTGCTATCCGCAAGATCTGCGTGAGTGTGCCATCCTACCAGATTTTGGCCAACTTTCGGTAGTGGTGGCCGGAATCTGGTATAATGTGGGTTTATGGGTGTTTTTACAATTTCGAAAAAAAATATTTAGGGGTATTTAATTAAATTAACAAATTTAGGGAGTTTAAAAAAAATTGAATAATATTGGATAATATTGTGAGTTTTTTGGCATTTAACTGTTTAACTTTTTTGGGAATACTAATAATAGTATTCCCAAAAACCAACCAAACGGAGCCGTAGGGGTATTTTATGAAAGTCTTTCAATAAGAATGTGTCGGCATGTATATATAAATATGTTGTGAATGGATAAGAAGTGTATGATGATGGTGCTGAAGAAGAATTATGAAGATTGTTATAAGCTACCTGGAATTTGTAAAGACATTTTGTCTGTAATAATGATGACCGCAAACCCATAGCTGACCAGAAATTTTTCTGGGTCCGGGTCCATGTCTCTATAATCTTCTTAATTTATGAATTTGATTTGAAGTTGCAACCACTGCTATCAATTTACCTCATTGATTAATGCATTTCTTTTTGGTGTATCTATTGGTGCACTGCACTTTGCTTATAGTTTGAAGAAAGTTTTAAATTTTAATCAGATTTTTTTTTTTTTTGTATAGTTCGAGTCCAGCCAGAGGATTAATTATTCTTTAATCATTTATCAACCAATTAATGATAATATTCTTGGTAGGTGCCATAATTATGAAAACGAGACTTATGTGAATTATGTGAAGTGTCACGATCTACAATAGTTAAAAATGAGTTTAATATTCAAGCTTTTATATTAATAAATAAATAAACAATATCTCTTAACTCATAACTGATTGATTTTTTTTTTTTTTTGTTAATTATCAACGCATCTTATTATTAAAATTAATATGTGGTTGATGTGTTAACACCCCACCTCATGAAATTAATAAAGTTATCGGACGTTGCCATTGAGGTATCTGGGCTGATATCACTGTACAACTGGGCCAGTCCAGGCCTATCTTTTCATAGAGGTCCAATAGTACACGAGGTCTAGACAGGATCAAATCCCAAGCTTATTTTGGACAATACTAGTCAGCCCACAAGTAGGCTTGCCTAGACGCTATGGTCCTGTTTGTCTAATTGTAAGTTAACCAATTGCTAACTGTCACGTCAGGATTGTGAGAGAAAGTTTATAAGATTAGGTTGTGAGCAATTTTTATTGCTAGTTAAAACTAGAGAACCTCTTTTAGGCTTTTACTGAATTTTCTTTTTCTTCTAATACAAAATTACGCAATAAATAGGTAGTTAAGTTTGGGGAGAACGACATTTTCCCACCCAATGTTTGGCAAAACGACACTTTCCCACCATTTGTCAGGTTCTATTAGTATTTTCTGTTAATATTTAACTGAAAATACGAAAATATCTTAAATAATTCATTTCTTAATTAGTTTATTATAAATTAAAATTTAGTTAAGTCAAAATCTTTACTCGATTATTTATTAGTTTAAGTGTAAAGATCTCTTTTTTCCTTTATTTATTTAATTAATTAGAAATATTGATTTTCTATATTAATTAGTAAAAATAAAAAACATTATATTATGAAAAACATTATAAATTTATTAGATTATTGAATAATAGTGATGAATTATTGATGATATTATAAATAAATATTAAAGTCATTTAACTTTAAACAATTCCATAGCATTACTCATAACTTGTTAGGTGGGACTAATTAATTTTTTTTTTTTTTGAATTTTTGATATCTGACTTTTTGGCTAATTAAAAAATTATAAAGTAAAAAATTTAAGAATATTTTTGTCTTTTTAGTAAAATATTAACAGAAAACATAACTGAACCTAAAGAAGGATGAGAAAGTATAATTTTGAAACTTGAAAGGTGGGAAATTGTCGTTTCACCAAACCTTGGGTGAGAAAATGTGATTCGTACTAGAGATTCTGATTAATTTATGAATATTCCAATCACCATCAGAGATGCTAGAAATATCATTCAACAATCAACATTACTTGATAGATAATATTTTTTTTTTTTTATCAAGTAATGTTGAATGATATTTCTGTTGAAAATACAATTTTCAACCAAACTGACTCGACTTTCTACCACGTATCACACTCATCAAAATTAGCTTGTTAATAGGATTAATAAACTAAGTCTTGTCTCTTATTAATTTAGGAATGTGTGTAACGTTCCTGTAAAATGCAAACCAATACGTTCACACTTACAGGAAAATTACTCAGAAATTATAAACTTGAACCAATTCAAATAAGTTGACAGAATAGGCAAGGTGTCTCAAGGTGTCTGCTGCATTAACGATTACTCATAGACAAAGCTTTGAAAATTTGGAATTTGTGTCGTCAAAAGGCTAGGTTTGTAACGTATGTGGTTTTAGAAGTAATAAAAAAGGAAACGTTTTATATTAGTAAGAGAGGAAAGTCCATGAAACGTATTTGAAGGTCCAGATTTTTCCGAGTATTGACACATATAGTCAAGAATCAAGATATAGTCTATTAATTCCTTTCGGCTCCTGTCAAAATCAATAAGCACACAGTTAAATTCTTAATGTTCAATCTTCTTCCTTGTACTTTCTCGTTCAAAATCAACCCTAAAAAAGGCATCAAACGGGAAATGTTCTTGACTGAAAACACGAATGTTTGAAACCTTCTGTGTGTGTATATATATATATATATCCAATCTTCGCTAGCACACAACAACATAAACAAAAACAAAAAAGAAACTTGTCAGAAAAGATTTCACAAAAACTTACTCACTTCTTCAAGAAAAAGAACAAACACACCCGCCCACCAACCATGCAATATCGTCCTTCTCCCGCCATGAACAACTTGAACCGCTTCTTGTTCCGCCAAAACCCTCAAACCCGCTTAGCTAATCGGGTCATTAAACCCTGCGACGTGTTCATCAACCACAGAGGGATTGACACGAAGCGAACAGTCGTCACTTTGCTTTACGATCATTTGTCGCGGGTTAATCTACATCCGTTCTTGGACAACAAGAACATGAAGCCGGGCGACAAGTTATTTGACAAGATTAATAGTGCCATCAAGGGCTGCAAAGTTGGCGTTACTGTGTTTTCACCTCATTATTGTGAATCGTATTTTTGTCTTCACGAATTGGCTCTGATCATGGAGTCAAAGAAGAAGGTTATCCCGATATTTTGTGACATCAAACCTTCGGAACTTCGCGTTCCGGACAATTGGAAATGCCCGGCGAATGAAATTCAGAGATTTAACTGGGCTCTTGAAGAGGCGAAGTACACCGTTGGGCTAACGTTCGATTCCTTGAAAGGGTATGATTTTCTTCCTTTTAATAGAGTTTGTTAATTATTTCTCACATAATATTTACTGCTAAAGTTAAATAGTAATTGCTTATTATTTCAGAAAATAATTAATTTGCTGGGGTTTTACTTAACCTATGTTTAATTAATGGTTTATAGGAACTGGTCAGAAGTTGTGACGAATGCATCAGATATAGTGATCAACAGTTTAATGGAGATTGAGTCTGAAGAACGGAGGCTGATCAAGCGCAGGAACAATACCCCAATGACCATCTACTGAAGAAGAGCTGCATTTAAAAACAATAATAATAATAAATTTAATGTTCAATAATAATAATATTTAACACCATTTCTTTATTCCTTTGTTAATTTCAATTGTAATACTTTAATTTTTTCGGTGGAGTTGAGTTGTATTTTAACCCGGATGGTTAATTTGGTGTACATTCTAATAATAAATGTGCCTTAATGTCCCACGATTCCATAACTATGTATCATGTGTAATTGGAGGTTCAATTTCATCATTAATCTTGTTGAATAGTTCTGTCCAATTTCTTATTAATTGTTATGCTTAAATATAATTTAATTGATTTGTCATGAGTTGTATTTAAGTCCAAACATTGTTAACTAAAAGACAAAAATATGCTTTTGAAAAGGTTTTTTTTTTTTTTTTTAAATGATGGGGTGCCTGTATCTCAATTAATTCTCCGAGACCCTAAAACTATTGATCGGATAAGAATTCCAATAATTACCTTTATTAGCAATCGAAGAGAGACTCAGAATTCAGTATTTCTTGAATAATACACCTAAAAATCTCTATTGAACCACTCTACCACTTA
This sequence comes from Pistacia atlantica, assembly GCA_026229545.1. NCBI lineage: Eukaryota > Viridiplantae > Streptophyta > Magnoliopsida > Sapindales > Anacardiaceae > Pistacia > Pistacia atlantica. Next base: position 9,643,532 of record CM047899.1, on the reverse strand, counting down.
AAAGTAATTAAGTCATTTTTAGTTCATAGTATAAAAATGATATACAAAAGTTTTCATAAACCTATTTGTTTGAGAATTCACTGAGTTACCTTGCAAGAACTCATTCGAATTTTCTAATTAACTTTGAGTCAATCATTCGGGTGGGTGGGGCTAATATTTGGATAAGGAACGATGCCGAGCCAAACAATACAACTAGAGAGAGCTATGGCATTCACGTTGGTGAAAGAAATCGGATAAGAATGCATTAAATAAAACGAAAAATGGAGGTAGTTTGTTGTTATGTGAAGACGGACACAAGCTAAATAATTGGTATCGATTATTCGAGAATCGATCAATGAACATAGAAAATAATAACTGGTTTATAACCTTTGGCGTAGAATAAACAAGATTGAAATTTATAGCTTAATTAGAATCATATCGACCCAGTTGTGCCACTAATGATCAATTCGATGTCGATAGAATGAAGAAGAAATGGAAATTTGTGAAGAAAAGTACTGACAAATATATTGATTGAATCAACAGAAATATTTCTCTAAAACTATGAAATGCTTATTTTTTTATTATCATTCATGAAATTCAGTCAACATACCTTGTTGTTAGTACAATCCAGCAGCTACAGGAAGATAAATAGAGAAAGAAAAAGAAGGCATGGCTCTGAAAAATCTGATAGTGGCATTGCGCAAAACTTGCAGCATTTCTACAGCATATCTCATCAGGGAGGGCCTCAAATATACTCCCCATAACCCCACCACGGCCATCACTATTTCCCCTCCCAAGCTCATTTCCTCTTCCTCTTTCATTCATCTCAAATATTCCTTCATTTAATTATTCAGTCCTTAACTCTCATCGATCACTTGTCTTTGCACCTCTTTCAGTTCACTGGAGAATTACATTTTGATGAGATCGAGTTTGGTGAATTGTTCAGTATATATGAGTTAGATGTTAGCTGCCTTTATGTAATTGTCCACTTTAAAACCTAGAGTTAATTAACCACCATTCTCTTCAACTACCAGTCTTCAACCTCTGGGTGTGCATCATTTAGAATTTTCTTCATTTATCAAGCAAGCATGGCTCACGTTTTCAAGTATTAAAATAGGGGAACGACTTACACATACCCAAAGTTTGCTGTAAAGATAAAGTGGTACCCAAAAGGTTTGGAAATGACAAACAACCACTTTCCGTTATGTTCTATTGGGAATTTCCATCTGCTAAAAGACAAAAATGGTGAAAAGACTGGAATATCCACCAATCTCCATTCCCAACGCGAGCCAGCAAGGGTCAGTGCCACTGTTTATCACCGAACTTGGCAAAAACATGTTAAATTCGGTAAACAAATCAATCGATGATGCAAGACGGCTGTGCAAACGGGCTTGGGATGAATTGAATTCTATCTTATCTTTTAATGCAGAAATACTGATAATATGACAGAAAGATTTGTCATTTTCAAACCTTTTAAATATCAATCTGTCTTTATGCTAAACTTTGGGTAGGTGAAAGTCGTTCGGCCTATTAAAATATCAATATTCTAGGACCACATGTGGTTTCGTCACATGCAGATCACTATTAAATTAATTGCTTAATTATCTTCTCAAATACGTATACGCATGATTAACTAAAGATATTTAAATGGGACAGTTTCATCGAATTATCATTAATTGCAAATTCTTTTCCTATTTTCAGGTTACATCAGATCAGTGAGAAGTAACAAAGTCTTAAGTGATTTAAATTTCTTTCGTCCTTGAAGTTAGAATGTTCAATGCTAATTTGTTTAATTAGGTGGAAGGTTAGATTTGTAGACAAATTTGGGAATTGACCGCTACATTTAATTCTAATTTATTCTAATTGAATTCTAGTATGCTTGAAGAGCATTTTTTTACTCAATTTGTCACCGAATATTCAACCTTCTTTGATTCTACTGTTTTATAAACAACTACTCTTGCAAGTACTATTTTTACTACGAGCCTTTACATCAAATGCAATGTTTTAATAACTAATCTGGGGTAAAACCCAGCAAAGTTGTTGGGTCTTGAATGGACCGGTTTAATCGGTTTGATGGGTCGATCAAACCGGATGTTCAAAAGTTTAAAATTCAATAAATACACCCTTAAAAATTACGTTCAGTGTCTACATGTTTGAAATATAGCAAACACACCCCAAATACAAATCAGCAGTTGACTGGTTGGTGGTGGCGACACACAAAATGCAATCTCAATCATCCCTTGAGCTCATTCGCTAGAAAATCTACCCAAAATCTGGTCGAAATTAGTTCGATTTCAGCCATATGTCACCATCGCCGACGTCGAGAACCCTCTCCATCACTCTGAAAATACTCCTCTTAGCCTCTTGACTAAAACCCATCTCAACCCACCTCTGTTCGCCTTGCCAATTGCCGCCAAAATCAGGTTGTTGCTGTTGTCCTTTTTTTTTTTTTTTTGATCGATTTGCTCACCATAAATCACCTTTGTCACCACCATTGTACTCACTGACATTTCTTCTTTAAAAGCCCCAACATCTTGGTCTTTAATTGTTCGCTGATCATCATCTCAATGTTTAGGGTTTTCGGTGAATAGGAAAATTGATAACCCAGCCTAGTGAATGCCCTAGGTCCCGATTGAACTGGTTGGGCTGGGCCAAGTTTTAAAACACTGATCATATGTATAAATTTCTTAATAAAAGAAAAAGAATAATTTGCTAGAAAAGATACTTTGAAAGTTTCATAAGGTATGGTTAAAACTTAAAACGACAATTGAAAAAATTTATAAGACAACTTCAACTTAAAAAAATCAACCTGTTGGAGACGATAACCTGTCAATTTTTCGGTCTATTCAAGGCTGTTCAGCAAACTGGAAAATGAAGAAAAAATTTCCATGTATGTTACGTATCCATTTTGATAATAGGTAAATGTTAATTAAATTATATTTTAGGTGTTTTTTTAGGGATTTATTTGTTAATTAAGATTGAGTTTATCTCGATAATTTAAATAAATTAGATTAGGATATATATAGGTTTTATTTTAGTTGAATAAGTCAGTCACATATTTAAGATACTTTAGTTGGGTTTGAATGTGTATTTTGGTTTGTTTAAGTTGTGAATGTGTTTTGCTTTTTAGTCAGGAAGTATGATTGTAAGCTTATATATATTTCCTAGATTTCTATTGAAAGGAATATAATGATTCTCTAGAGGTTTCTAACTCCCTCAATTGAATGTAAATTGCTTTCTTCTCTAATTAATATCAAAACAGATTTAAGAAAGAAAACTTTTTCAAGCACGTCTGTATCAAGTAAAAATGGATACGTAACAATGACTGACTTTGATACCAAGTTCAATAAAGAGCGAAAGAACAAATACCAAATCTGGAAACTTTCCAACTTCATTAATCCATTTGTTTTTCAGAAACACAGCTTTTATATAGTTTATTAATACAGCTTAATTAACACTTAAAGCTAGTAACTAACTGCTAACTAACAGGCTAACCACTTGCTGACTTGTCACGCTACTGAAAATTGACTTAGTAACTCAAGTCAACTTGAGGACTTAATGAAACGTAACCTACAATGGAAAGCCCTTTTCGAGCTCAATGAAGCGAATCACTGGTTAATTTCGTAATACAAAAAGATGTTCTTTACCCACAACTGACTGTGATCGGGACTATATATCCACTGTTCTTCTTCAGTTACCAAATAAAGAATAGTTTCACTGAATATGAGAAAATGGTTCATACAGAAGCTATGATTGCTTAACTTGGTTAAACTAAGTGCAATAACAGCATTGTGGGAAGCCTATATGGGGATTTTCATGGGAGAACGAAAAACTTGAAGATGTGGGACAAATTCAACTTCAATATATAAGAGAAGAGATGTTGATAAACTGTAGTATGTTGTTTATGGATGAACCCACATCAAGTCTAGTCTCAACTGCTAAACAAATTGTTTTTAGACCTGGTGTGGGCTCATCAAAAACAGTAGGCTAAGGTTTATCAACATCTCTTGCCCTATTACATCCACAAACATAAAGAATATGAAGTTGGTGTAAGAGGAACTACTGAGTGGGTTTTAGCAGTAAACACAGAATTTAAACTACCAATTGATATCATGAATTCAGAATAAACATTTATTGGGCTGTTTTGGACTAGGAAATGTGTGTGTGCGTTAGTGTGCAGATACAAAATGAATGTAGTGTTAGTTGGTTAGTGTGCGTGGGTTAACATGTCATATTCTTTCATAAAATAACAAAGTCTACAACTACAACAAATGGCACATACCACTTCATTTTTCAGCCATATCATACGGCAACATAATAATCAATATATTTGTACTCTTCTATTTTGTGATCTGGTGACAAAGAACTTCTTTTTGGATGAACTTATATCGCTGGGAGTGGTAATATTGGTGAGGAAATTCTTATACCATCTAGCAGAAAGCTTTGGAGTCCGATCAAGCGTCTGGCGATCAACATAGTAGAGTCCAAACATCGTGCCAAAACCATCTATCCATTCTAGGTTGTCGATCAAGCTCCAAACAAAATATCCTCGAACATCAGCTCCATTCCTATCAATTAAATCATAATAAAAATTTATAAATAGACTAATTCTAAAAGTAAAATGACACCAAACTGGGCACTTTGATTTGGATTAGGTGATTTGGTTCAATTGAGGTGGCTTTGTGTTGAGATGCTCAAATTACAACCCATATTGCAATGAATGAACACTAATTAATTTCATGAATCTGGTCAATACAGTGTGACCAATTCCAGAACTTATAAAATAAGCATTGATCAATATCGCGTTTTTTCAAAGCCCTGAATTTTTGTTTTTTCAAGGTATATGTAAAGAGCATCACATTTAGGAGAATAATTTGATCAGATACTCACTTTATTGCTCTAGCCAAAGCAGCAAGGTAGCCTTTATGGTACTCAATTCTCTTGACATCCTGAAGCAAATCTTCAACTTGTTTACTCTGTTCCCTTGGTGGTGCATACCCTACACCAAAAATGGAAAAGTAAGAAAACAGAATGAGAAGTCGGGAATAAGGTTTTAATTTTTTTCTTTTTATTTCGTCGTCTTTTTTGTGATGCATATAGGTTAAAAGAAAAGCATATAGGCACATGCATACTTGTAGCACATACCATTTTCTGTCACATAGATGGGCATGTTTTTGTATCTTTCCTTAACATAGTTAATGAGTTTCTCCATGCCTTCTGGAACAACAAAGAATTCTGGATTTCCACTCTGCCAGAAACCAGATGTAACCTTGTTAGATGATAATACAAGAAAATGTTATAAATATTACGAAATTCTTTTGCTAAAAAACTTGCGGCCTGAATGGGAAGTATGTAGCCAAAAAATTCATATTACTAATAATAAAATCATGTTAGCTCACTGGTTCCCCGATTGGAATTCCATCTCGTTCTCCGGTGGTGTACACAAAGCCTTTGATTGCATGATTGCTGCCTGAACTGCAAGCAGAATGGATGCAGTCCTTGGCATATAGAGTTGAGTAATGGTTGATGCCAATGAAATCTGTACTACCTCTGATCAACTTAGTTTCTTCATGGGAGAAACTAGGCAATTCAGTTCCAAGATATTGACGCATTTCTGGTGGATAATCTCCGTATACTAAGGGATCAAACATCCTGCAAGACAGAAACCCAAACTTCCTTTGTAAACATATCCTTCAACATTTTGTATACAGAGGAGTATTTGATAAGATTTGAAAATAGATAGAAAATACTTTCAGATTCTCTAGAACTGAAGATAAGTTACAAAACGGCTCAATTGAGCAAAGTGCTTCGTCAAAAAATAAACATTGTCAAGCACAGTCTTCGGTAATTTGATTCACACAAGCACTTGCGACTTACCAGCCTAGGACGAAAGCCAGAATTCTACTCACAGCTTTTCGATCTATTTCTTCATCTCTCAGGGGTTCGAACATGTGTGAACTCGCAATTATTCCTATGGAACCACCTTGTGTTGGCTGCATTAACATCAAAATTTTATAAAGAAAATTATAACAATAAGCTCAACCCAATGTTCTCCTAGAAGCATTTGATGTCCCTGCTTCATGCCATATAAGCACTTAACAATTTAGTATTCAGGATCGTTCTATTACCTGAAACTGCTCACGGTATAGCTTAACAGCCTTGGCATGTGACAGTAACATGTTGTGCATAACAATGAGGGGCTCTATATCAGAGTTGCCAGCAGAACAATTTCCAAATGGTGCTGAACAGTGAGCTGGTGGGTACCATCCCCTAACATATCCCATTTCACTTAACAGGTTCGGCTCATTGATGGTTGCCCAGTACTTAACTCGATCACCGAAATTCTCAAAGCATATTTTGGCAAAATGTAGAAAATCTTCCCTGCAAGAACACTGAAATCACATACTGTACCCACAAAACTGATTCATCAGAACTAAATGAACAAGAAAGGGATTAAGGGATCTTAGAACAACCAGGTACTGCAATCTTAAAAGCAAAAGTATTGAAGAAACCCCTTTAGAGAATGATAGAACTTAGTTACTAGGTGTATATTCAGAACCTATTGAAAATAGAGTCGAGCATTCTTTTTCAGGGAAACAGAAAAGCTTATAGAGTGTGAACAGAAGTTTACTGAATTAGAGGGCTGAGCCAAGACCCATATCTATCTTCTAGTTCTTGTGGTAAGTCAAAATGGAATATGGTCACAAACGGCTCAATTCCTGCATTAACCAGTTCATATTCGTCATCTTCAAGAAAATTGTATAATAAAAAAAAAAAAAAACACTAGCGCTTTAAGTCCTAGATTCATTGAAAAGGATATTACCTCTGAGCAAGAGATGGTCTATAATGTTATTATAAAACATGATTCCACTTGGATTAACTTCACCAAATCTGCCTTCTGTTACAACTCAAGAACATTATCATCAAGCAGTTGAATATTAATCTCACTACAGTAACATTCAATTAATTGCTACTAAGAACATACTTGGTAAAATCCTAACCCATGAAATTGAGAATCGGTATGCATTTACTCCAAGTGAATGCATAATCTCAATATCTTCCTGTGAAAATAAATAAGAAATTCATGTATGTCGAACAGAAGTTGCAGGTAAGTAAAAAATGAGTAAATTTAACCAATCATTTACCAAGAATCGGTGGTAATGGTCATCAGCAACATCTCCATTATCATTATTTTCTATGGTTCCTGTAAAAATCAATTAATCAAAATTTGAATATGATTCAGATAATAACTTGGTTTATTTGTATCAAGATTTAAATTTACCTTGAAGGTGAGAGAAAACATCCCAGTTGCTGAGGCCCTTGCCATCTTGAAGATACCCTCCTTCAACCTGTAACAAAGAGAGATAACATAACAAAAGGAAGTAATAAAAATTAAAAGTGGAAGCAAAAGAAGAAATAGAGAAAAAGAGTTGCCTGATAAGATGAAGTGGAAGTGCCAAAGAGGAACCCATCTGGGAACTGAGACCTTTTTACATCTGCATCATTTTGATTGGAAATTTCACGAAAAGAAAGAGAAGAAGAGAGGTGGAGCAGAAGGAGGAGCCCGAGGAGAAGCAAGAAATACAAGTGAAGTCCAGTGAGCACCATTTTTTTCCGACAAAAAACACTCCAACCAAATTGGGTGTTTCTGTGTTTCATGGGACCATTCTTATGTTCAGAAAAAAATTTGTTGGCTTACTAAAAACTTATTGAATGTATGGTACAGTTACATATTCAACATTCTCGCGCTATCGACCCTTATTCTATCTAATCTTCAAGCTATTCACCGGCTTGTCAAAAATATACAGGCGAGGGAAATTCTATTGTCTCTTGTAAATGAAATATGAAAGAAATAATCACTGAAAAATCAGAATATCATTCTTGGTTTGGCTGAAAGATTGAAAATGAATGTGGGTAATTTTCTAATATCTGGCGTGTTGGGATGTGTTTTTATATTTAACATGTGTTGAATTTTCTTTCAACATGATTCCGGTTCAACACCACTGGCGCTGGATAAAATATAAAATATATTTTTATCTTACAATATATCCATTTTTCTTCGCTATTATATCAATTTATGATTATTTATTTAGCAATTATTTGATTCGTTTAATATTAATAGAAATTTTTTTATATTATAATGTTTAGATGATATCAAATGCACGTCCATCGGTCCATGTGTTGTTTAGACTAAATGAAATTTGGATGGTAGAGGAAGTAGATATGTAATATTTTATCACTGATGCTAGGTTTACCGACTCAGTCACAGATTTTACATACCGACTTGAGTTAAATTTTCAGATTTGGGTTATTGGGTAGTGAGTCGGTATATAAAAATCAGTATTTGAGTCGGTAAATATAGTATTATTCATATTTTATTATGTAAATGTGATTTTACATCAAAGTCCAATCGATTTTACAGGAATCAAATTGTTCAAAGATTTCAAGCCTGTCTATTTTGGCTTGATGTGGGTAACGTGTTAATACGGGAATAAAAATAAATATTATCATATGACTTAATCAAGCTAAAGCTACAAACGAATGGGCTTGTCATTAATGAAGCAATTGTCTTATATATAAGATTCCAAGTTTATAAAACATATTTATTATTTTTATAATAAAAAATTAACATTAATTAATTATATAAGTTCTTATCATATGTATATGTTATTTTTTACATATACTTAAAGATTGGATTCCTTTATTATACTATTTGCTTAGAAAAAACTACTTTTTCCCCGCTCAAATAATGGTTTAATGACATTTTTCCACCTACAGGCTTTTAAAATACCACTTTATTACCCAAATTTATATTTCAACAGTGAATAGAGAGTAAACTCGATCCAGACTGTTTTGATTTTTGAAGAAAGGAGATCGATAAGTCTTTTGGTGGTAGAAGATTGGATCTTAGTGGTTGGGATTGATCAGAATTTGACTTGGGAGGGGTAGCTGTGCAAACCCTAATAACTCGATTGTCAACAATTTGTGGGGTCGACGAGAATAGGGTTTAAGGGGTGTTGGTAAGTGATGATTGGGAAAAATAATGATGGTGGTGTGGGGTCGTAACGATGCCGAAATCATAAATAAAATATAAATTTGGGTAATAAAATAACATTTTAAAAGTTTATGGGTGGGTAAAAGTTCGGCCCAAATATTAAGTGGATCTAACTGAACCAATCCATTTATCATGGATCACTTGGACTGCGAGATAAAACCCAAAGTTTTGCTGCATTGATCAAACAAAGCCAATTAAATTGGGCCTTCAGCATGCATTTGGTTTGTAAAATATTATAGTGGAATTATATTATAATTTTATTTGTTTTAAAAAAAATTATTGAAACGTCTTTAAGTACAAGTGATATTTTTGGTGAAAAAAAATATTTAAAAAGACATAAATTTGAGTTCCTTAAGCAGCTAAAATGACGCTAAAAAAAGAAAAAAAATGATGAGAATGGGATTGCTTAATAGACAGATAGAGACATTCAGTCTGTTTAAACCCACAATGCTGCAAGAAGCGCCACTGTTTAGGCAGAGTTGGGCATTTGTATTAGACTTTGCTTAGTTTTTACTAAACACATCCAGTTCTTCTGTTTGATTGCTTTATGAAACTTATTGTCATGTTTGATATGAAGCTTATCAATATCTAGTATAGAAGGTGAAAGTTACAGGATTGATTAGGAGTATGTGCATGAATATAGTTAGCGACTACATTCGTCTATTGTGAATTCAACCTGAATTTAGAGAGACATAAAAAGAAAAAGAGAAAATGATTACCGTTGGCTTGTGGCGATGATAGCTAGGTCCAATTAATATTAACAGAATTTCAAGTGATTACTATATATATTATGTATAAGCAACATACATCCCATATCAAGAACATTTAATTTTTTTTTTTTTTGGATAATTATGGTGTCCGAGTCATCTTGTACACATCTCAATTAAACCTCGGGACTCATTGAACACTCTACAAACTCAACGTTACAGATAAACCAACAATGTGATATGTGGTCTCAAGGTGGTTTGAACTCAGGAAGTCAATAAAGGAAACAAACCTTCTTGACCACCAGACTAATCCCTTAGGGTTAAGAATATTTAATTGATATTAGTGTTTTGGTGGGGGTGGTGATTGGAATAGCTAGCCATGGAGGAATTGGTTATGAACATGGAAGGTAGAAGGAAGAAAAAAGATCAAATAGAAGTAGAGGCCTTCTTCATGATATACAAAAAAAATTCTCTATGTTATGTTTTAATTGTTGATCTACATATACAGTTTGAGGATGTGATACACAAGATCAAAATGAAGAAATCAAATGCAAGCCAAAAGAACATAAAGTTTGAAGAAAAGGTGATCCTAAATGGAATAACTGGAATGGTTAAAACAAGTGAAATGTTAGCCATATGTTAGGTCCCTCAAGCAGCGGCAAAACTACTCTATTAACTGCATTAGGAGGTCGACTAGGATGAAGTTATGGAAGCATAACCTACAACGGGAAGCCCTTTTCGAACTCGATGAACTAAATCACCGGTTTTGTTACACAAGATGATATACTTTACCCTCATTTGTGTTAGATATGGTTCATAATTTGCATGCAGACGAATTCGGGGGTTAGATTCGAGTAAGCCCAAATGGAGTAGGTTTTCTATTATATATATAATGTAACAGTGAGAAACCAGAAATAATCAAAATAGAGAGTGAGAGTGAACTTGCATCATTATTCATTGTAATTGCTACAGAGTTCTAAAACTTAGCCAAAATTCTCTATTGGAATGGTGGACATAGTTCCTTAATTGAAACAAACTAGGGTAAATCAAGTGTACTATTTACTTTTCTGTTTTCTTTTATAGTGTGTGTTTAGCTATGGTTTCAACAATTTGATGGTGACAGAAATGCTGATATACACCACGCTCCTTCGATTACCCAATACTCTCACTCAAGAAGAGAAAATTGCTCATGCAGAAGCTATAACAACTGAACTTGGTTTAACTAAGTGCAAGGATAGTATTATAGGAGGCCCATTATTGAGGGGAATTTCATGGGGAGAAAGAAAAAGGGTTAGCATTGGGAAAGAAATTTTGATAAATCCTAGTTTGTTGTTTCTGGACGAACCCATTTTAGGTCTTGACTCGACATCGGCTCAACAGATTGTGTCTACATCGCAAATATATAACCCAACTATTGTGTTTTGTAAGGCTTAATTCTCTTGATGGAGAAATTTTATCTTCTAGCCACATATAGATAATGTGGTACTCGTTCTTCCTGATTTTTTTTTTTTTCCTAAAAGGAATTATATATATGTTAATCAAAGATATATATTTCAAGTGATTGATGCAAATAGTATTACAAGGGAGTTTGCCATTAGCAGTCTCTTGTAGTATTCAGAGACGTCAAAAATTACATAGGAGTTAGGATTAGGAAGATTTGCATATAAAATATCTAAACAACCCCAAGAGGTTGGCTTGACGGCAGGGTCGGCTCAAGGGGTAGGCTAAGGCCTCCCAAAACCAGCGTAAAAAAGGGCCCAATTTTTTTATAATTTTTTTTTGAATATATTACAAAAATGAAAATAGTGTATAATTTATTATCTAGGTTGGCCCAAGGGGCCTAAAAAAAATGCCAAAAAGGCTCAAATTTATTTTAAACTTTGTACATTATTCCCATCTAAAGTTTGACAAAATAGCAAGTTTGTACCACTAGTTTCATATATTCTAATTTACACCCCTAAATTAACACATTGAATTTCTTGTAACAATGAGAGGCTAAAATGTCATCTACATGTCTCAAAATACTCACCCCCAATTCAATCCCAATATTTGACATTCATATAAATCATCTTCGCCCTCTTTCGCCGCCAATCGTTTGGAGCTGATTCCGGTTGATTTGTCACCACAATCGATTGGAATCATCGCTTTATCATTTTCCAAGTTTTTTCCCAGCCTTGATAGCCCTCGATTGACGAATCTTGAAATCCAACTCCATTGCGTTCGACAGCCATTTTGACTTTTTTGGCATGTACCTGACGTTGTTAGCCTTCCTCCCCCAACCCTCTCGCCGAAACCCCTATCATACCTTATCAGTTTACTCCACCAATTGCTGGCCACCAATACCTTTTGGGTTGCGACTTCTCAAGCCTTTTCCGGTCAATCATGCCATTGGAAATCACCCATTTCACCGCCCATCGCTTCTCCAACATCTACTCGCCATTCCCCCACAAAAAAAAAAAAAAAAACTGACCTCGTTAGCCCACTGGTCATCGTCCATCTCTCCTAGTGATTTTGCATCTCAAAAAGGAAGAAAAATAAAGTTGAAATAATTTTTTTAATATATGTTTATATTATTAGAAGGCCTCCAAAGTAACTCTTGCCTAAGGTCATAAATGTTCTTGAGACAGCTCCGCTTGACGGTCAAGAAGGTTTGCTCTTACTTCCTAGGTTCAAACCACTTTGGGGTCACCTACCATATTTGTGACTTACCTTAGAAAATTGGACTTGTAGGGTGTTCAACGAGCCTAAGAGATTAGTTGAGGTACGTGTAAGCTGGCCCGAAAGACCCTGGTTTTTAAAAAAAAAAAAAAAAAAAACCTAAACAGGCTAGTAACTCTTCCAAATGAAAGAAAAGGAAAACAAAATAGAAATATAAGAAAACGTTCCAATTCATTTGTGATAATGAGGACAAAATTAATAGAGTCTTGTATTATATGTTAAATTCAAGATAATTTGCATTATAGTGGAATATAATTTGGACGATCTCTTGAATATTTCAATTAATCAACTTCAAGAGTGAGCTAGATGTGAGATTATATAGCCTTAATTAAATGATAATACAAAGAGGGATATATATATATATATATATGTTGGATCGTACGGACACATTCATTAAATAAATAGAATTTGGAAAGCCAAACTTCTGCAGAATGAAAAATGGCTAAACAGTACGTATAGATAGTTCATGACCTAATTAAAACTCATAAAAGCTTTCATTGAGTCTTACTTTTTTATCTTTTGTTTCTGAAACTATTAGGAAAACATGAAAAATTGTAAATGCGGCAAGAAGACCACCAAAGTAACCCATCAATCTTCCCAAGAAGCTAGAAAAGCAATACCCATTTTAGTGAAAACATGTTCTTACGGTTCTTCCTCTAGCATTGTCGATCACGATGGTAACAAATTGCGTTTGTCTCCATAAACTCAGGTACTAGCAACTTGAAGAACATTCAGGGATATGTTAAATGTGTAGCTACATTGTTGTAGCTTCTTTATGTTCTCTTATTTTAGTTTATATTATGAATCATTAAGTAATTTTGTCAATAATAGTTTATTCATCTGGCATTGTCAATCATGATAGTTGTTAATTGCCTTTGCCTTCACAAATAACATATATAAGCAATTTGAACAACATTCAAGGATATGCTGAATCTGTGGGTGCTATAATTGTTCTAGCTTCTTTTATGTTCTTAAATGTAAATTGGGAATACAATTTAACTTTTTATTTGGTATACAAGTTAACTTTTTATTTGGTAATTGCTTTGATTTCATCATTGAATTTCGTGTACATGTATTAATTTTAGATATATTCATTAATCTTAGTATTAAATTACGTCGTGCACATGTGGTGCATATGTCGTGTTAATATTATATTGTTATAAACAACTAAAAACTACATTATTTAATACATATTTTATTAAGCTATATAATTTCTCATTATGTTAGTCAAAGTATTTAATATTATAAATAAAAGCTAAACCAAATCTTGAACCTTAGTGGTGTCTTTTATTTTCACTGAATTATGTTTAATATATTCACTACAACAAAAATGGTTTACAGTAACATGTAAAAAATGTTACCATAGGTAAATGGTAGCAGTTATAAGCATGTTGTGTTACTAAAGATAGACAATGATAACACTTTTTGAATGTTATTTCGTCGCACTTATATACCACTTGACGTAGCGGAAGAATTGTAGGGCAATTAGATCTTCAACAATTAGGGCTTAGAATAGGGTGACTGTGGTTGGAATATAGAAATAACTAGGTTTAAAGAAAACCTTTGAATTAAAATTCTAAATTAAAGAAAATATATAATAAATTGACTATGTTATCCTTGGGGTGAGCGGTTTTGGGTATCCTGCATTTTTCGGGGGAACCGGAACCAGAGTCACACAGTGCAGGTTCCCAAAAACAGGAACCGGAACTGCACAGTACAGGTTCTTCAATTCAAGGAATCGAAACCTAAAATGCAAGTTCCGGTTCCTTTCCCGGGTAACCTATAAAAAATCAATTACCCCCTATTAGTTTAAAAAATGACAAAAACACCTTAAAAGTTTACAAATACACCCCTAGCAAATTTTGATTACTCATTCATTTGTGTCCAATGTAACTCATAACCTGTAAATTTAATATTATAAATTAATAATGTTTGTAATGTAATGTAGTAATGTTGTAATTAATTAAGTAATTATTAAATTATAATGTAATGTTATAATTAATTAAGTGATCATACTATAATGTAATGTTATAAATACCTATAATTATTTAAGTAGTTATTTAACAATAATGTAATGTTATAATCAATTAAATTTCTAATAATTTAATTAATTACTTATGTTTAATGTTTATAATATAATGTCATAATTAATTAAATAATCATTTAATTATGTAATGTTATAATTAATTAAATAATATACTATTTAATTATAATGCAATATTATAATTAATTAAATTGTTAATCATTTAATTATGTAATGTTATAATTAATTATGTGATCATACTGTAATGTAATGTTATAATTAATTAAGTAATCATACTATAAATCTATAATTTAATATTGTAATTAATTAAATTTCTAATCATTTAATTAATATACTAATGTTTATAATAGAATGTTATAATTGATTAAGTAATCATACTATAAATATATAAGATAATGTTATAATTAATTAAATTTTTAATCATTTAATTAAGTAATGTAATAATATAGTAAATTACTAATATTTATAATGTAATGTTATAAATTCATAATTAATTATGTAATCATTTAAACTATGTAACGTTATAATTAATTAAATGATCATAATTTAATGTAATATAATAATATTATAATTAATTAAGCAATTATTTAATTATAATGTAATGCTTAATTACTTAATTAAATAATTAATGTTTATATTAAATTTTTGTTTATAATCTGGAGTTTGGAAAAAACTCTAGATTGATCATTTTCTCAACTGAACAAGCCTGTATTTTCTGTTGAGTTCAATTACTTGGTTGTTATTCAGTGTATGCAAACCTTTTTTCTGGGTTGATGATGCGAGATTCTTGTTCAGCCCCGTGCATACGAGTGCTTTCGTGTATGTAACAATTGTAGGCTTGCCTGTGCGTGTCTTATAACAGCACGATGATCGTGGGAATGCCGAGCAAGTTGGTTGAAGCTTTGGTCATGGAGCTGCTTCTGGTGCGTCCTTTTGTTATCAGAAATTGGGTACAGTAAAACAGATAACAGTTGGAATAATTACAGCTAGAATAACAGAATGGCGTCATCGTCCTTTAATTAATCAAACAAAATTTGGTACAACGTAACATCTCCTTTGCAATATCAAATATCAGTAGTTTCACTTCTCCTGTAGTGCTCACCAGCATTTTTTTCGAATTCTAAAGAATCACACATGGAAAGACACTTGAATTCCGGCAGGAACCGTAACCATGAAAGCCGCCGCACCGTTAATCACCAAGCTAGGACAGCCGCAGAGGCCGAAGTGGAAGATTGGGTGAGACAGGTTTTAAGAAAAACCGAAAAAACGCCAACATTGTTGCGAGAGGCGGGTGGTGACGACGCTTGCTGCATCTTCAGAGTCCCTCAAAGCTTGGTGGAGATCAACGAGAAGGCGTACCAACCCCGTATAGTGTCTATCGGTCCTTACCATAACGGCTTGGAGCATCTCAAGATAATTGAAGAGCACAAATGGCGATTTCTCGGCTCGCTTCTTAAGCAGAAAGAAGATTATGATAATATCCTCCAAAATTGTTTCCTAATTATAGCCTCCTTGGAGCCGGAAATAAGAGCGTGTTATTCGGAGACCAACAAGTTTAAGAGTCATGAATTCGTTGTGATGATGGTGCTTGACGGGTGTTTCATCATCGAGCTCGTGTGTAAGGTTACAAGGTTGATACGTAGAGAACCTGATGATCCCATCTTCAAGATGGATTGGATTCTTCCTTTTCTTATGTGTGATCTTCTCAAGTTAGAAAACCAAATTCCATTTTTTGTTCTTCAAAATTTGTTTAACATTTTAGAACCGAATCCAACAACCTTCTTAGTTAGTCTAACCCTACGATTCTTCAGTGATCATGTGCTCGAAAGGCCTGAATCGGTCCTATCGAAAGCTGACAATCTTCAAGCAAAACATATACTCGCTTTAGTTCGCTTGAGTTTTCGCCCTTAATCCGCTAAAAGACCAGTAAGTCCGAGTAAGAAGAATTTTCTTCTGTCCTTTCAGCCTGCTGAGAAGCTTCATTGTGCTGGAATTCAGCTCACGACAAGGAGGAACAAAGACAACTTCTTGGATATCAAATTTGCTGATGGAGTCCTCAGAATTCCACCTTTACATATGGATGATATCGTCAGCACTTTCTTCCTCAATTGTGTTGCTTTTGAACAATGTTTGGCCATTGCGAGAAGTTCATCACCGATTATGCTAGGTTTATGGGTTGTCTCATTCACACCTCGAGCAATGCAGGGTTCCTTTGTGACCACAAAATCATTGAAAATTGTTTTGGAACGGACGAAGAAGTTGCTCGATTCTTTACTGATGTAGGAAAGGATGTGGCGTTCGATATCGAGAGGTCGTATCTGGCGAAGTCGATTGAGGAAGTGAATGAGTATTCTTGGAACGATTGGCATGTTCAATGGGCGAGCTTTAAGAACAAGTATCTTGACATCCCGTGGTCGTTCATCTCAGCCTCTACAGCGGCTGTTCTCCTAATACTCACCATGATTCAGACCTTCTTTGCTTGGTACTCGTATGCTTATCCTCAAAAAAATAACTAAGTATTGTGATCACTTATGTCGTTCAAGACTTGAACCGATCCAGGGATGTTGAGATATTTGTTATATTATCAGCAGAGCTGTATGAATGTATGAAAGATGTAATGGTTAGACGTTTACTGTTCAGTAACTTTACCTGGATTAGGGATATATTCTGTCTGTGAGTGTGACCATTTAATTTTACTTGAGTTGTGTGTTCATAAGTTGACTAATCATATGAGCTTATTTGTTTGTTTGCATGAAACTCAAGTTGATCACTTTTTTATATTCCTCTCTCCAAGGCTGCAAAAGTATGGATAAAAAATTGATTTGAGGCTGTTATTTGATGCATCTGAACGAGAAGATAATGGAGCTCTGTAACAGTGAGAGGCATTTTTATCCCTACGACAGTGTACCAATAGAAAAGAGAGCATGGTGTAAATGATAGTTGGCAGCATACATGAATGCTCTGTTGACCTGTTATTAGGTTTCGTTCAGTAGAATACAGTAGCTCTTCAAAACTCAATATTGGTTGGAAGATGACAACAAAGAAAACAAAATGATCGATGTCTAAATATTTTTCAATTAATGAAATAGTTGAATTACTTAATAGCACCAACCAATCAAAAGGAGAAATACTGATAGCTTCTTCTGCGGACAGCCACTTAAAACCTTCTATTGTATGTGATTTTGCTGTAAGAGCTTGCAGATCTCGGAAGCTCACAGAGAACAGATCGACCCAAAATTCGTTCGATTTAGAGTAAGCTCAACTCAATTGAAGCTCGTCACAATGATCAATCCAAACAGTTGTTCAATGAAATCAAATATAAACTTCAATCTCACATATTTCGAAAGAGATAAGATCAACACCAATAACAGTGCAATCTCAGCGCATGATCGTGAATATCATGGGATTGCAAATCAACTCTGATTGCAATCCTGAACTTATTTCGCTCAATTACTTACCAACTTGTATAAAAACCCCCTCAAACGATGACAAAAGAGTTAGCAAATTATTCTAAGCAAATTTATATTTAATTGATTATATTGTTCTTGTAAACCCTAAAAGACAATAAGATAACAGTGGATATAGACTCAAGATCTAACTTGTTGAACCACTTTAAAAATCTTTTCGTGTTCTTTAGAGTATTGTATTATTTACATTCAATCGTTGGTTGATCTTAAATAACGCACACATTAGTTTCGATTCCATGAAGGTCACTACGTTCTCTGAGGTTGGGGCAATTTTTTATCAACACCTTAATTTATTGGTATATACTGTATATGCTACTTGACTTGACGGCAGATATATGTAAACAGTAGATGGAGTCAAGCACTAAATACATTGATATATCATGAAACGAATGTATGTTTGGTTTGGCTTGAGAGGTCCAGTAAAAGACGACTATTGACTATTAGGCATCTGACATTTTTTCGCCACAAGGTTTTGGATCCCTAATAAAGCTTGTTGCTTCTCTCTTAATTAATAACCAATGATAGTTGACGATGGTCCTATGTTTCTTTCCATGCATGCAACATGATTAAAGAATGGTTATTTAATGGCACAAGGCTCTTATAGTCTTATTTGATATGAAACTAGCATATTGTAACACAAAATGTTAAGAGTTTTATACATTTTCAACTATACTATAATGTGGATTTTACCTTCAGTTAAAAAGAGGCAATAATTGTTATCCTATTTATACTAGTTAGGACAAATCCTAATTCTAGACTGAAAACTATTCCCAATTTCATATTAAATAAGAATCCTAAATAAAAAGGAAAACTAAGAAAAGAACTGAAATCATTTCCTAGTTTAACTAAAACTGAAACCCTTTCCTAATTTAACTAAAATCCTAATTTAACTTGGATGCTCTTGCATCATCCTGCATGGGTTAGAAAAGAACTCGGTCCAAAGGAATAAGCCTTGACATATTCCTCAAATACATCTAGATCAACTCGTTTCAGCTCTTATTCAGAAATCCATGTGCTTTCACTTGCTGGTTTACCAAGCCACTTCACCAAGAATCGTCTATATGGGTTGCCTCATCTAGATCAAATTTCCTTGACATCTAACACTTCTTCAATAACATCAGCCTTTGTAATTGGCAGCGCTGCTGAATTTGAGCTTCAATGGAAGACAGAACACCATCAAATCCATAAATGAACTTTCAATAAGTGTAATAAAATAATATTGTTAAGTATATTATAGCACTTATTCATAGGCATGAATGATTTTAGGTTACATTGCATAAATGTTATAAATATGTTTTTTTTTTTTGTAACATTCATAACTTGTTAAAGTTTAGTTTTTTGTAAAATTCTTAAGATGTTATAGATAACAAATATATAACTTTTTTACAATGTGATAGATTGGTTAAAATGTTATAAAAGAGTTCTTAATAACATGTTAAAAGTATTATAAAAATTTTAAAAAGTGTTGTAGATAAGTTGCATTTTGTAAATGTTACAAAATTATTTTCCATAACATTTTAGAAGTACTATTAATGTATCTATTATAGCATATATAAAAATTGTTTCAGTTGTTACTTTAAGAATACACATTATATACAATAATACACAAATTTTTCAAAGAACATTTAATTGAGGAGCTATCTTGACCCCATCTGAAATAAAGAACCGAATTCTGCTAAACCAATTATAGATAATAAAGAAACAATCCCACCCCAAACACTCGAGTAAGGTGGGAGAGACACAGACAAGTTGACACTCTTATTGAAAGCACTACATTCACTAATAGACAAGAAAACTATATAGGCACAACAACAGACTTAATTGCCCAATGTAATAGTCCTGTGGCAAGTAAATGTCCTTCAGATGACCAAACTACCCAAATGGTCCACGTAGATCTTCAGTCTTGCAAATTATATAAGCTTCTCAGTTTGATGGACAAAAGATAATATATTAAACTTACATTTGTCATTTAACAATTGTATGTGTTTGACTTATGTAAGCAGTAAAAAACAAATTTGGCTTTACACACAAAAAGACACATGATATGAGAAAGAAACCATACAGCCAAGCTACCCAGTTCAGCTACCAACTTTTAGATTTGAATGAACCAAGCAAAAGAAATACAACCAAAAAATCCTTATTTACGGAATGCAACAGAAGTGATAAACCTACCCTATATCACTTTATGGAACACACCTATAACATTTCATGCTGTTAAAATTGGAAAAGGATTTACATTCTGGCAAACTAGACTATTTTTAAATAAAAAAAAAAAAACCGAAACACCAAAAGGCAATATCTACATCCCAAGATCGGCAAGTACCAAGACAAATCACAGATACAAACCTGCAGTCATGTCGTAGGTTCCGAACCAAAAGACTGGTAGGCATGTCCCTACCACGACCTCCATATTGACCCCTAGCGCTAGGGTTGTGATGCCTCCTACTGTAATTCCTTGGTGGTGAAGGACTGTAACTATAGCTTCGACCCCTCAACTGCCCTCAATATCACAACCTGTAACTAGCAAAATAAAACAATTAAAACAACTTATAAATGTTTAGTAAAATGCAGAGTTATTTTGTTTTTAATAAAATTGAAATTCATTCAACATTACACCCATTAAAAATACTGACTATAAAATCTGCTTAACATGCTAAACAAAACACAATTAGCTTTATTTCTATTTTTCAGTACGCATAAATTCCTCACATCACACCTGATGAAATAACTAATTCTTAATGCTCTATAAAATTCAATGATAAATCCAACGCAATAAACTGACAATACCTATCAAAACTATATTAAATTTAACAATGTGTCCATGCACCAGCCTTACAACTCCTCTCTAGGGTTTCAAATGATCCCAAAAGTCAATAATTTAATCAAAGAAATTCCATCCATAAAACTCAATCAATTTCAATAAAAGAAACTTCCATCCATAAAATAACTCAATTAATTTCAATAAAAGAAACTTTCATTTACAAAACTCAATCAGTTTCAATCAAAGAAACTTCCATTCACAAAACTCAATTCGTTTCAATCAAAAGAAACTTCCATTCACAAAATTCAATTATAAACAAAAGAAAAATAAATTGTTATCAAATATCAAAATAAGGATAACAAATTAAGCTGCAAACGAATCGATTTCCATTCCTTCATTCAATCTTGCAATCAATTCAAATAAAATCAAACAAAATTCTCCAATGAAAAAACAAAACACAAAACCAAAAAACTGCTTTACATTTTCCAGTTCTTTCTTCCAGTATCTTGTCTAAATTCCTAACATAAAACCAACCAAAAAGCAAAGTGAAAAAAAAGTCCACTGATCTTTAAGGATTTGGAAGAGTGCTTCACTGATTTACCTCTCAAAGGCTAAGGGCTTTGCTTTAGGGTTCAATACGTTATGGGTATTGGAGATTTTAAGCTAAAGATTGGATGAAACCAATGATTTTCAATCATTTTTCCGAATGAAGATTATTAAGTAAAGCGATTAGGGTATTTTGTCTGAGAGAGTAGGGTAGAAGAGTTGAAAAATGAGAGAATAAGGGTATTAGGAAATTTTGCGAAATTTTGGATTGGTGGGTATTAGGTGTTATTTTCCCAGTTAATAATTGGTTATACATAAAAATGATTGTTTGATCCCTACATGAATGAAAAGTGACAAAGTAAACCCTAAATAATATATTTGACCCCTAAACAATACAAATGAGACAAAATCAACCTCATATCATATTGATAGGAATTATATTTTCTTTCCTGGTAAATATTTAGGTTTATGGTAATACTTTTAAATTGTTATTGTATTTTGATTATACGGTAACATTATAAAAATACTACTATATTATTAGGTTTATTGTAACACTTTAAGAATGCTATTATAGATATATATTAATAACATTAAAAAAAAAAAAAAGCTATCATTAATATAAAATGTATTATAAAAAGTTAAAGTGTTACATATAAAAATTGTTATCG
The DNA here is from genome assembly GCA_026229545.1 of Pistacia atlantica. Taxonomy (NCBI): domain Eukaryota; kingdom Viridiplantae; phylum Streptophyta; class Magnoliopsida; order Sapindales; family Anacardiaceae; genus Pistacia; species Pistacia atlantica. Next base: position 9,621,587 of record CM047899.1, on the reverse strand, counting down.
TAACATTTTAACATTAAGGGGGTGTTTGGTTCAGGAATGTTAGATTATTGGGAATATTGAATTACTGGAAAGATAGATTACCTTGGAAGATTATTGGAAATCTTTAGGAAAATATGTTTGGTTAGTTGATGGGTATGTTATATGAATATGTTTGGTTATGAGGAATAAATTGGTGGGTATGTTATTTAAATTACTAAATTGTCCCTTTTTAAAATATTAATATAATATTATTTTTATTATTAATTTTTGAATAATTTCTTTTAACCCCCAATATTTCAGATTTAGCTAAAACACCCCCGTTTATATAAAACCTTAATTTATGATGAAATCATCCCCACCTCTTGCCGCCACCACAAACCACACCAGAAGTCTCCGAAAGTCCTCGTGAGTAGCTCACAGTGACTAAGAGGCTTTGATATGGCCGTTTCCGGCCAAGTGATGGCCGAAAACGGCCATATCAGAACATGGCCGTTAACGGCCATGTTCGTGGCCGTTAATGGCCAGGATCTGGCCTTAACGGTCAGTTCCAATGATCTAGGCGGAAATGGCCAGAATAGATCTGGCCTGATATGGCCGTTTTCAACCATTAATATGGCTGGAAACGGCCACACCGAAGCCTCCCGGAGCCTCCCACCAAATCTGGTTCTTTTTTAGAGACTCCGATGACTTTTCGGCGGCGGTTGGCCCACTGTCGGCGATGGTGGCTGGGTGACAGTGGTGGTCTGTAAATTGTTTTAAACACAAGGGCATTATTGTCCAAAATTTTAATTAAACAAGGGTAAAATTGAAATAAGATATTATTGTAAATTTCTTTTAAAATAGGGGCATTATTGTCCAAATTTTTTATTAATAAGGGATAAAATTGTAACAGAAAAAGATAACCCTGGTAATCTTAGAAAACCTAAGAAAATGGAGGTAATCAGATTACCTCCAATATTACTAATAGTGATTACTATTGGTATTTAAAGATTACTGATATCTTATAGTACTTGACAACCAAACATGATAATCAAGTAATATAAGATCACTTACCCCCAGTAATGACAGATGTACCTGAACCAAACGCCTCCTATTAAGTGTTACCATAGATAGTCTACAGTATCAACTTAAGGAAAAGTGTTACCGTCCAATGTTACTATAAACGATTTTTGTTATAGTGATTCCACACTCAAATTCAACACAATAATCCCCTCAATTATCGCAAAATTTTGTGTGGTTATTTAACCTTCAATACAAATTCGTTGACAATTAAGCTAATATTAGGGATTTACAAATCACCATCCTCGTCTTTGCATCATAAGATTCATAACCAAATCTGTGGTTTTTTTTTTTTTCACTCTAAGTGCACGACCGTGTCCAATTCCCAAATACCCTTTTGGCAAAAGCTAAATCTAGAAACTATTAGAACCAGTGTACATGTTTGACAATAATTAATTTAGATTTTAGATTAACAAAAAGGTTTTTAAGTATCTTGATCTGCATCTTCAAGCTCATGTCATGCTTATTTAGTACTATGATTTTAATTAAAGATATTTTTTGACATTCTTTTTCATTTTATGGAGAAATATCCTTTATGTTGGTTTGAATTTATAGGACACATTTTAATTAGTTAATTATATATAAAATAAATCTAAAACAGTTTCCAAAAACATCATTACAAGATTTTAAAGACATAATTTGTTACTTGACAATGACATTTTGTTAAAAAAAAAAATTCAAATGCAAGCTTACAAAAGCAGATTATTGAGCTTGTGCGTTAGAGAATTGGTTTATAATTAGAAAAGCTAAAGTTCAGGCGAATTCAATGCTCATGCTCATATGTGTACTATTAAAAAGAAGTCACAAGCTGGGAAAAGCTAAAGTTTAGGCGAACTCAGTAATTGGAAGATGAAGTATCTATCACAAGCTGGGAAAGAAACTCTACTTAAGGCTGTTATTCAAGCTCTTCCAACATATAGCATGGGTGTTTTTAAAATCCCAAAAACCATCTTACAAGAGCTGAATAGATTGACTAAAAATTATTGATGGGGCCAAAAGAATGACGAAAGCAGGATTCACTGGTGTTCATGGGCTAAAATGAAGCTGTCCAAGTCCAATGGTGGCTTAGGCTTCAAAGACTTAGAACTCTTTAACTTGGCTATGCTTGCCAAGCAGGGTTGGAGACTTCTTCATTATCCTAATTCATTTGCTGCGAGAGTTTTATCTGCTAAATACTATCCTGAAGGTTATTTCTTAGAAGCTAAAGTTATAAGAACATCATCCTTTATTTGGAGAAGAGTAATGGCAGAAAGGCCAGTTTTGGAATCTGGTTTAATGTGGCGCATTGGTGATGGTTCCAAAGCCTGGATTTGGCAAGACAAATGGCTTCCTTCTCCATCTTCATTTAAGATTCAAAGTCAATGCCTTGGTATGGACTCGGAGGCTAAGGTGGCTACTCTCATAGATCCCCAATCAAAATCCTGGAAGTTGGATCTGCTCAAAGACTTGTTCTCTGAATCAGAAGTTAACATCATCTGTCAAATTCCCATCAGTGTCTTCAATAGACCAGAAAAACTTGTTTGGAGATGCTCTCAAAATGGTCTATTCTCGGTAAGGAGTGCATATCACCTGCAAGTGGAATCTCAACTCTCATCCCAAGGCCAATCTTCTTCTGCAGCCAATGAGAATAAAAAGTGGAAGAAGTTATGGAAGCTTCCCATCACTAATGCAGAGAAGCTATTTTTGTGGAAAGCTTGCCAAGATATTCTACCTACCAAGTGTAACCTTGTCAAGAAAAGGGTGATTGAGGATCCTTTTTTACCCCTATGTTGCTCACAAGAAGAAGATGTCTTGCATGCTTTAGGGGGCTGCGCTGCTGCCAAGGATATTTGGTCAAGATGTTCTCTAACCTTCCAAAAGATGAATGACAATTTCATCGACTTCAGAGAGCTAGTTATGTTTTTTCTATCCGAATTAGAGGAAAAGGATTTAGCTGAATTTGGAGTGGTGGTCTCAAAAATCTGGCAAAGAAGGAATCAGCTTACTTTCAAACAACATCTCTCTACTCCATCCCAGATCATTCACCATGCAACTCAAGAACTAGACATGTTAAACTTGTTGCACCAATTGAGGACCTCTCCTAATGCTCATCCTCAAATTCTTGATCCCAGCTCACCAAGATGGCAGCCACCACCTAAAGGTATCTATAAGATAAACTGGGATGCAAGTGTGAGAAAAGAAGATTGCACAATTGGTGTTGGAATTGCAATTCGGGACTGGCAAGGCACGTTTATGGCAACTATGAGAATGAAGAAACCCATGTTCCTAGATGCATACTTGGCTGAGTCTTTCGCAGCTCTTCAAGCAGTCATTCTAGCAGCAAATATTGGTATCAACCAAATTATCCTGGAAGGGGACGCACTTTAAGTAGTCAATGATCTCCTTAGGGATGAAGAGAATTGGAGCCAAGCTGGTCTAATCTCTATGGATACTAAAGCGATTTCTAGGAATTTTCAAACTTTTTTGGTTCATCATGTTAATAGAGCATCCAATGTAATTGCTTATACTCTAGATAAAGATGTTCTAACCATAGATGATGTATTGGTAGAGCTTGAAGATGTTCCAAATTATATTGGATCCTTAGTCGATCCTATTGAATGAATGTAAAGCTCATTTGATTTCAAAAAAACAAATAAAAGAAGTCACAATTCAACTCCATGGACCCACCTTTATGCGATGTTATTCACCCTTACCATATCAAATTCCTTTGACAATAATAACTAACTTATTAATAATAAAACTATATATTAAAATAATCTACATATATTTAAAAAAAAAAAAAAAAACTCAAATCATAATTATATAAATCACACACATATTAATTTTTAAATATGAAAGTTGCAATATTTACAATATTTAAATCCTATATTCTCTTCTGGTTATGAGCTCAAAACTTTGTTTCTAATACAGAGTTACGGACAAACTATTATGCTTCTGTAGCTTCTTTCTCATTTCTCTTCATTTTAACACCCTCTTTATATGCTTTCCTTTCTCTGAAACTTTTCATACTCTGTTTTTCAACTATAGTCTCATTTCGTTTTATCTTTAAAACTTTTGTTATGGCGCTTTTAGGTAGACGCCAACCATACCTTTTATTGCTTTTCGATCAACTGAATTTCTTTTGAAGAAGCTATGAATTTGGTTTACATGAATTCATTTTAGATTTATTCATTAATTTTAGTATTAAATTATGTCATACCTATTTTGTGCATATGTCGTGTTAATATCATATTGTTATAAAAAGAGTAATGCTAGGCATACATTACTCCCTTACATCACTCTCACACATCATGACATGGCAAAGGATATATTCATCCTCCATGTGTAATACCTCGTGTTTTATAGGATTTTATTAACGTTCATTTTGTTGACTTTTGGGGGGTAAAATGTAAGTTTTTTAAATTTTTATTGGTGGTGAAAACAAAAGAAATGAGAGCTGTTGGGTTTGCATGTAACAAAGGGAAGAAAATGGGGCACTTTTGAAAGAAAAAGCTGACGTGGTGGGGTCATGGTAAGAATACGAGAATTTCATAGCAACTTCATAATTTCAGAAAATTGCTTGATATAAAATTGAACTGTTCGTCCAAATGCAGAAGAAGAGAGAAAAACCGAGGAAGAAGAGAGGAGAGGAAGAGAAGAAGGAAAAGAGGAGAAAAAGGGGAAAAAGGAGGAAGATGTCGCCCAAGAGCTTTTAAAGGAGAAATAGTTCAATTTCTCACCATGGGTAAGACATGCATGTGGATTTATGTTTAGTTCACTTTGTCATTTCTTCAATTTTAGGAAATGGGAGGTGAGTGGAATAGTATTGCATAAATTGCATGTTTTTCAAAGACTTCACATTCTATTTGGATGAATTCGGATGTTGATGCATACTGCCTTCCGTTAATAAAACGATGTGTTTGGTTTACGAGGATTTTAAGTTACGTGTAGACATGCAATTGTTCTTAGCGTTAAAGTACGTTGGGAGTATTTTATTTACCTTTTTCCTTGATTGATATGTGAATTATAAGTTGCGGGTTTAATTGGAGTTTGGGTTGTATATTCGGCTTACTTATGGCAGTGCACCATCATAGAAATTTTTGAAAATCGAGTGGCATGATTTGTGTTATTAATATGTTTAAATGATTTCTTTTTTAAACATGTGGTGTCGGGGAACAAAGATATTAAGGGTATTGTGTAATGAGTTTGATTGATGTTGTGGATTGGTTAATTTGATTGGTCTATTGGGCTGGTTTATAACTAAATGGTGTAGATTGAATTGGAAGGTTGTGGCTTAGTTAATAAGTGGACTTGATTAGCAGCTTAAAAATGGGTTACATCTGGCTAAATGCTGAATGAAATTTGAATGTTTTGTTAAGCCTTGTGAGTTGTTGTCGGCTGAAAATTTTGGCTAATAATGGGCATGAGTTTGCTGGTCGGTCATTGTGTAAAGAGCGAGTGGACTAGTTTTATCTTGCAAAAAAAAAAAAAAAATTCAAATTCATGCATCATAAATTCATGTTTGAATGGGATTACTTTGATTAGAAGCTTAAAAATGGGTTATATGATGCATGCAATTATGGCTTGGATTTCATGTGTTTATGAATTTTACGCAAGCCGAAATTATACATGTAATGGTAGCTAATTTTATATGCATTTATTGGTTGCATTTTTTGCTGATTAAAATGTTATAAAATAATCAATTATTATATTAGTAACCGCAAATAATAAATATATTGAATAAAAAAATAATAGAATTAAATGTCAATTAAATAAAATGACAATACAATAAAATTAATAATACCAACAACGTGACCACTTGTAGGAAATCCTTCAGAATGACCAAAAAAAAAAAAAAATCCGAAGAATACAATCTTAGGATAAATGTCAATGCCTGTGTAATACACAGTTTCCTTAAAACAGATTCACCTCCTTCACTCAGGTGCACAAGGATTTGAGCAACGTCTATTTCTCAGAATACAATGACATATGAATAGCAAGAGAAGCACCACTCTTTTACTATAAGTTTTAACTCTAACAAATGAAAACCTTAAAAACTAGAGAGAAAATGAGAGATTGAAAATTTTTTTGGTGTGTCTAAAATGAGAGGAATAACGGTTTTTTATACTACTCAAGGTGAGACAAAACATTGAATTCCACCATTATTTTCCACCTTTTCACTTTCTAATTCTCAAAACCTCCTCTATCAATCCACTAACCTTTCATTTTTCAAATTCTCAACTTTCACTACCACTTTAATTCCACTTATTTCATTCAATTTATTAAAATATTCCAACATAAAACACGAATTGGAGGCTGGAATTACATGGTTATGGACTTTATTTTTTACCAAATTATGCAAGTAAAGGTGGCTGGGATTTTATGCATATATTTATAAACTTTTTGGCTTGACTTGAAATTAAACTGGAAACTTGTAGATCCGATTATTTGGATGGTGTATTGAGTTATGCAAGTGAGGTTTTATTAATATATAGGATGTTGGAATTGGGTGGTGTGAAGCTACATGTTTGCAAGCTTTCGGCTGTATTGTTTTTAAAGAATCGTAGTTGGGTTATAGTATTAGGTATGGATGAATATAGTATTTGGGTCTTGAAGTTTTATTGGGTTTTATTAAGGGATTGAGTGGAGATGTTGCATGCTGTGTAGGCATAGGTTTAAAGCCCATATGTAACTAGTGTGGTTGGTATGATGAAATTGAAGTGTAGAAGACCTTATAAAAAGAGATGGATTGGGCCCAAATACAAGAAGTTGTGAGTAATGGTAAATGGGGTTGGCTTTTATTTTGTGTAAAGATATATTAAATAAGAAGTGTTAGTCTTACAAAGATAAATACATAAGGGGCATACAAAGACAACCCTCACCCTTGATCTTCATGATTTTTCTCTCTCTCTCTTTCTCTTTTTCCCTTTTTTCTTTGTTTTTTTCTTCATTTTGTAGCCTTCTTTGTATAAGTCTTTGTAAGGATAACATTTTTTATATTAAATTAGTTTGGGATTTAATTGTTGTAGTGGGCCGGCTTATTATTGTTCTTAAGGCTCAGTATTGTTTGGGCTGTTGGCTTTTATTAATTGGTGGGCTGGGTCATTAAGGAGCTGAAGTTGTTTTTTCTCTTTGGGCTTGTTGTAATTGGACTCTAGATATTGCCTAGTCATGTGTTTGGAATATTGGATTTTTATAATTAATTGGTGGGCTTGATTTGCTTTGGTGGGCATGAGGCCCAGATTACATTGTTTGGACTGGGGCTTGATTTTGAATTGGTGGGTTGGCCTATTAACAATAAGGCCAGCTTAAATTGGTTAAGTAATTGGGTTTTATATTACCTGGAATTGTTTATATTCAGTGGGCTGGGTTGTTAATATTGATTAGGCCCTTGTTACCTTGTTTTGGGTACCGCGTTTGATTGATATTGGTGGGGAGAATATTAGAATAGTAGGAGAAGGTGTGGATTGCAGGGGCAGATTGTCATTTCTACAAGTACTGAATCACAGGCAGGGGGTTATTATAAGGATTTAGATTATGCAGGGGTTTAGCTGTAAATATTTAAAAGTATAGGGGTCTATGAAGAGTCCAAAGGTTCAGGGGTTGACTGTAATAATTTAAAAGTTGGGACTATATTGAAATGGATGAATAATATAGGGGTAAATGGTGATTCTACATGATTATTGGTTATGATGTTTCAAGGCACACATGTTTTTGCATGCTGTTTCAAATGAGAGCAAGTATTTTATGATATTATTACTTATATATATCTGCATACAAAAATGCATAATTCATGATGTGTTGGGCATTCGGATGCATTGTGTGATGATGTGTTTTATTCATGGGATTGGAGACCGCCTTTTATAGTACCCAATGCCCATCCCCCTCTAGATATCAACTGACATTTTATATTTATCCTCATACGTGCATTAAGATGGTCAATCCTACCAAACGATTGTGATATCCTATTGGGAGAGGACGGACGCCTGATGAGCTCTAACTCTCCAAGCGGGATTACACCAGGCAATTATTGGCCGATGTGGGATTTTGACGCCGTGAGGTTTGACCATGGGCAGGATTATATTTGATACCATATCATAACACCCCAAGGGTAGACTATAAGTCAAGTATGGTTATTTAGTGATGATTATATCATCCCGATCGTAAACTATGGATGATACCATCCCGAGGGTAGACTGGTTATGATGATGGATGAATAATATAGGGGTAAATGGTGATTCTACATGATTATTGGTTATGATGTTTCAAGGCACACATGTTTTTGCATGCTGTTTCAAACGAGAGCAAGTATTGTATGATATTATTACTTATATATATCTGCATACAAAAACGCATAATTCATGATGTGTTGGGCATTCGGACATGATTATATTTGATACCATATCATAACACCCCAAGGATAGACTATAAGTCAAGTATGGTTATTTAGTGATGATTATATCATCCCGATCGTAAACTATGGATGATACCATCCCGAGGGTAGACTGTGGGTGGTGTAGCTACTTCTCTGTATTTTGGACTGATACGTGAGTATGACTTAGGTCCCAGAGTACTGGTATGGTGGTGGTGATTGTTTTGGGTTTATATGACCTTGGTATGTGGTTCCATAACATCCGAAAATATCATATGGTGATTATTGCTTACTTGTGAGTAGTTATGGTGTTATATGACATGCAAACATATTTTTAATTGCGTGTTTTGAAAGTGAAAAACTATTTTCATATAAAATGTATTATCCACTCATTGGCTTTCAAGCTCACTGTTTTATGTTTTTCTTTCCCGCCCCCCAGATTGTAGGCCGAGTTCATGCAGAGCACACTCTAGGCTCTAGGTTGGCCATTGACGCATGATCATTAGCATATTTTGTGAAATTGTAGTGCACTCTGGTACTATGTTTTTTGTATTCGGATTTTGTAACCCCTGTTTTCAGAACATTAATTTTATGTACTTCCGCTATCAGAACTTTCATTTGAGACATTTAGCTATTCTACTTTTCATTTATGTTGAAAAATAATGTGAAGCCAAAACGGGTCGTTTCATTTAAGTCCATTGGTGTAATTCTAGCCGTCCGATCAAGACAGATCCAAGGGCTGATATTTACTAATGCGGGCATATATAAAGAAAGCAACAATGATGAGAAAGATGAACGCATTTTTGTTAATCAAAATTAGGGTTCGTGAGAGAGAAAAGGAGAGAAACTAGGGTTGAATATTTGTTGGGTCTTTCTAGGTAGACTGTAAGAGAGGGTTGCGTTTCCTTCTTGAGGCTAGTGTTTGTCCTCTGTTTTCTTGCATATTCTTGAGAGATTCTTGAGCGAATAGGCCTTGGTTGAGGGTTGATATGTTTTGGCAGATTTGTATGGTTGTCTTCTTTAGTCGTTGGATATTCTTTTAGTGCTGTGAGTGTCTGTATTTCAGAGCTCAACGTGGATGTAGTCTATCCAAGATTGGATAGACAAACCACGGTAAATTCGTGCCTTGATTTTGTGTGTGTGGTTCTTTGATCTTGAATCTTGTTTGTGTTGCGAATTTGTTATTAGGCAGGGTTATAACGGTGGTATGAGCTAAAGTTCTAAGGGGAGGGGATTTAGGTTAGATTCTTTTAGTCTTTGTGAGTGTCTGTATTTCAGAGCTCAACGTGGATGTAGTCTATCCAAGATTGGATAGACAAACCACGGTAAATTCGTGCCTTGATTTTGTGTGTGTGTGGTTCTTTGATCTTGAATCTTGTTTGTGTTGCGAATTTGCTTATTAGGCTTGGGTTATAACAGTGGTATCAGAGCTAAAGTTCTAAGGGGGATTTAGGTTTAGAAATCATTTGGTTTTTTTTGACGAATTCGAAAACTAGGGTTTGTCAGATTTTGGGGTTTTTCGATTTCAAGATTCCTAGATCATTAGGACTTCGGATCTTGCTGAGTCTTGGGGTTAATTCGTGAGATTAGGTTACAAACACAAGGGATCGACGAAATTCGTACAAAATCAAAAATTAGGGTTTTGTTAAGATTTGGGGTTTTTCAGATTAAAGGCTTATAGGGCTTTAAGGTTTCGAATCGTCCTTGAATCTGGTCGAATTGGTTAGTCTAGGTCACAAACACGAGTCAGGGGAGAAATCTTGGTGTTGTCTAAGGGCTGTAGTAGTCTTATCACTTTCGTCTTGTTTGTGTCTAGCCTTGTTAGATACAGTTTTAGGGTATTTAGGCTGGAACACCAGTAACTGCCTTAAAAACTGTCTGGCAGTACTTGACAACTTCTGGTATAACAACACCACGTACTCCTTAGACTGTTCTGCCCAGTTATTACAATACAATGAGCACTACTCGTATGGAAATCTCCCAATACGATGGGAAGATCGATTTTAATACATGGAAAAAGAAGATGAAAGCCCTTCTTTCACATAATAAGGTAGAGCTTGCTCTGGAAAAAGATACCACCAAGTGGTCTAAAGAGAAACTGAAAAAGAAGGCTGAAGTGGATGAGGAGGCCTACAATCTAATCATAATGAATATGTCCGATGCAGTCTTGCAAAAGGTAGATGGCATGGAAACACCGCTCACACTTTATGGTAAACTCGAATCCCTTTATTCCTTACAGTCTGCACCAAACTTAGCATTTCTTAAAGGAGCTTTATTTTCTTATAAAATGGATGTTACTAAGTCTATAGAAGAAAACCTTGATGAGTTTCTTAAGATGACATTAGTATTGAAAGGTACAGATCAGGAATTAGGAGATTCCAGTTTGGCGATGATATTGTCAAATTCATTGCCTGATGAGTACTTAGTGGTGAAAAATGCTTTACAATACACTAGGACAGTTCCCAGTGTTGACCTGATTATAGCTAGCCTGAAATCTAGGGAATTGGAGTTGAAAATACAGAAAATGAATGGGAATAACTTGTTTGTCAAAAGTATGGCAGATCTTAGACAATTAGGAAGGGAAGGGATAGTAATAAGAATTTCCAGCAACACATAAACCCTAAGGCTAAGAAAAAAGGGAAGAATAACAAGTCTAAGGGAGAAACCAAGAAGTGTTTTCACTACAATAAACCAGGCCACCTTAAGAAGAACTGCTATGATTGGATAAAGAAACAAAAACAGTACAATACAGAGAGTAATTTAGCTAGCACTAGCACTGGCATTGAAATTTCAGAAGCCCTCACTGTCTCAAACCAAGCTAGCAATAAGGAATGGGTTCTAGATTCGAGATGCACTTTTCATATGAGTCCAAACATCCACTGGTTCTGGAACTTTAGGAAGAAACTGTCTTCATGGGTAATAATCACTCCTATAAGGTTCAAGGCATAGGAAACATAACCATTAGGTTAAATAATGGGAAAATCATAATTTTAACCAAAGTAAGGTATATACCTGACCTCAAAAGAAACTTGATTTCCTTAGGAACTTTGGATGAAGCTGGATGTAGTTATAAGGCAGAAAAAAGGGTCCATAGTTGTGTATAAGAATAATGAAATTTTGCTTGAAGGGGTCAAACGAAATGGGTTGTGCATTCTGCGTGGTCAACACGGTGCATTCACTGTAAATTCTGCTTTATCATCTACTAATCTGACTGCTGCAGAGAAATGGCATTTGAGACTTGGCCACATAGGCCAAAAAGGTATGACTGTGTTAAGCCAACAAGGCTATTTTGGTAAGGAATCCATATCCGAATTAACTTTCTGTGAAGTTTGTGTGTTGGGAAAACAGCACAGAATGAGTTTCCAAAAGGGAACTCATCTAGCTGAAAAAGGGTTGGATTATGTACATGCAGATCTTTGGGGTCCTGAAAAGGTTAGAACACATGGAGGGAATTGCTATTTCCTCTCCATTGTGGATGATTATAACAGAAAGGTATGGGTGTACCTGCTTAGGTCCAAAGATGAAGCCTTAACCAAGTTTAAAGGTTGGAAAAACTTGGTTGAAAACCAAGTTAACAGGAAGGTGAAAACCTTTAGGACAGACAATGGCTTGGAATTCTGTAATTAGGAGTTTGACTCTTATTGTGTAGAAGAGGGAATTTTGAGGTATAGGACAATTAAGGGAACCCCTCAGCAGAATGGGGTTGCTGAGAGAATGAATAGAACCCTTCTAGAGAGGGTTAGATGTCTTTTATTCACAGATGGTCTACCAAAAAACTTTTGGGGGGAAGCACTAGGTACAATAGCTTATCTTATAAATAGGAGCTCTTCTAGCTCAATAGACTTTAAGCACCCTGAAGAAAAGTGGTCTGAAAGGAGACCATCTCTTGAACACCTAAGAGTCTTTGGATGTGTTGCATATGCACATACCAGAGATGGAAAGTTAGAGCCAAGATCTCTTAAGTGTGTTTTTTTGGGATACCAAGAGGGAACTAAGGGTTATAGGCTGTGGGAAAGGGCTACCCCAGGAGTTAGGGTAATTGTTAGTAGGGATGTGATTTTCAATGAAACAGTTTTTCTTTGCAAATCTAGTACTAACAGTGCAGGTAGCTCACAAGAAGACTCTGAAACTTCGGGACAAACTGGGACAACTCCGTTTGAGATGGAGCCTGAAACTAACCCTGATCAATACATCCAAACAGATGAGACTGATCCATTTGAAGATCAACCACAACATAATCAAGAACAGGAGGGTGAAGATCACCCTACTGACAATGCTGAAGTGGATCAGCATGGTAATTTGGCCCAATATCAATTAGCCAGGGACAGAGTCAGAAGGGAGATCAAACCTTCTGCAAGGTACAACTATGCTGACCTGATCTATATAGCACTCCTAGCTGATTCAAAGATACATCGATCAGAACTCAATACTTATGATGAGGCAATGAGTTCAAGGGATAGAAAAGAATGGTTGGCTGATATGGAGGAAGAGATGGAGTCATTGCACTCAAACAAAACCTGGACACTGGTTCCAAAGCCAAAGAATCAGAAGTTGGTGGAATGCAGATGGTTGTACAAACTGAAAGAAGGGATAAATGAATCTGACCCACCAAGATTCAAAGCAAGGTTAGTGGCTAAGGGCTACACTCAAAGAGCAGGTATTGATTTCACTGAAATATTTTCTCCAGTAGTTAAATTTAAAGCTATTAGAATCATGCTAGCAATTGTTGCTCAACATGACTTAGAGATAGAACAATTGGATGTTAAAACTGCTTTCTTACATGGTGAGTTGGATGAGAAAATATTCATGAGTCAACCTGTAGGTTTTAAGGATAAAAAACTATTTGATTATGTATGCTTACTGAATAAATCTCTGTATGGACTTAAACAGTCCCCTAGACGGTGATACAAGAGGTTTGATGCATTCATAATAGGAAATGGATTCACTAAAAGCATGTATGATAACTGTTTCTATTTTGCCTGTATGAATAACATGCCAATCTATCTTTTGCTACATGTAGATGACATGTTAATAATTAGCAAGTCCATGTCTCAGATTAATGCTTTAAAGGCCAAATTGAATACTGAATTTGATATGAAGGACTTAGGGAAGGCAAAGAAAATACTAGGAATGATGATTGATAGAGATAGAAGTGCAAATACTCTTAAACTTCATCAATCCTCATACTTACAGAAACTGGTCTTAAAATTTGGTATAAATGAATCCAAAGCAGTGACAATGCCCCTAGCAAACCACTTCATACTTAGCAAGTCACAATCCCCAAAAAGATTCAGATAGACTGAAAATAGAGAATGTCCCTTATTCTAATGCCATAGGTTCTGTAATGTATTCCATGATATCCACCAGACCTGATTTAGCATATGCAATATCACTATTAAGCAGGTTTATGTCAAATCCTGGAAATGAACATTGGAATGTTTTAAAATGGTTGATGAGATACGTTAATGGTCCTGTTCAAGTTGGTTTAATTTTCTGTAAAAGATATGCATCACTTGATCTGTTTGGGTATACAGATGCAGATTTTGCAGGTGATAGAGACTCTAGGAAGTCCACAACTGCTTATTACTTTACACTGGGAGGCAACTGTGTTAGTTGGAAAGCACAGTTGCAACCTCTGGTTGCACTATCCACTACTAAAGCAGAGTACGTAGCAGTTTCAGATGCATTCAAGGAAGCAACATGGTTGCAAGGGATTATGAAAGAAGCTGATCTGTTGGATGGCACAGCAACAGTTTACTTTGACAGTCAAAATGCCATCCATTTGAGTAAGAACCTAGTGTATCACGAACGAACAAAACATGTGGATGTCAGGCATCACTTCGTCAGAGACCTGATGGCAAAGGGAGAAATTAATCTTTTGAAGGTGCCTACTGAAGATAATCCAGTAGACATGGGAACCAAAGTGGTGACCACAGCCAAGTTCAAGCATTGCTTGAACTTGCTTCACATCAGATAAACACTTTTCTTCAGAGCTGAGATGAAATATGGGATAGCTTACTGCACTTAAAAGGAGTCCAATAAATGGATGGAAGAAAGTTGGCTTCAAGGTGGAGACTGAAAAATAATGTGAAGCCAAAACGGGGTCGTTTCATTTAAGTCCATTGGTGTAATTCTAGCCGACAAATCAAGACAGATCCAAGGGCTGATATTTACTAATGCGGGCATATATAAAGAAAGCAACAGTGATGAGAAAGATGAACGCGTTTTTGTTAATCAAAATTAGGGTTCGTGAGAGAGAAAAGGAGAGAAACTAAGGTTGAGTATTTGCTGGGTCTTTCTGGGTAGATTGAAAGAGAGGGTTGCGTTTCCTTCTTGAGGTTGGTGTTTGTCCTATGTTTTCTTGCAGATTATTGAGAGATTCTTGAGCGAATAGGCCTTGGTTGAGGGTTGATCTGTTTTGGTAGATTTGTATGGTTGTCTTCTTGTAATCATTGGATATTCTTTTAGTGCTGTGAGTGTCCGTATTTCAAAGCTCAACGTGGATGTAGTCTATCCAAGATTGGATAGACGAACCACGGTAAATTCGTGCCTTGATTTTGTGTGTGTGTGTGTGGTTCTTTGATCTTGAATCTTGTTTGTGTTTGTTTGTGTTACGAATTTGCTTATTAGGCTTGGGTTATAACATATAGTCTATAAACGGATTTGTTTTTACGAAATGTTTTCAAAATATCCACCCTCCTCTCAGAATCCTGAGTCTCCTAGAGCACCTAAATCTGATGGGATAGGGATACCCGGAGGGTGCATGTCTGTGTGACACCACAGGCTGTTTGCAACAAAGGTTGCCTTGCATTAAAAAGAAAACAATGAAAGGTTGAACAAATTGTTTGTAAAGTGATGAAAAATGTTGAAGATACAAATTTAATAATTATCAATTCTGCTGACTATTTTCTTATTTTTATTCTATTTAATGATAAATAACACGAGTTGTGTTATATGATTGCAGGATTGTTGGATACCCAATCATGTGGGATTTCGTGTTGTAGTTTTTGCCGATTACGGGAGAGTGCTGCTTTTTTTTTTTTTTAACAAGTTATGCAGATTTCATGTTTCTGCAGTGCTCTAGTTTTGTAGTTTGATCTTGTTTGCGACTTCTTTGCAACTTGTACAGCAGTGTGCTGTTTTTTTTTTTGTCTACAGTTTGGGTCAGGGGCTAGAAGCTGAATTTTTGAGATGTTCCCAAGAGCGTTTTTTGCTGGATGTGTAGAGCTGCTATTTTATGGACAATTTCCTAGGGTCTAGAGTATAGCAGTCCTTTACGTTGTTCTATTGTTGTGTATAAAGGTTGTATATTCTTTTTTGCTCTTGGTTCTTTTTGTGTAGCTTTGTCCCTTGGGCTTGTCCAAGGGTCTTGGTTCTTGGTTCTTTTACTTGTTCTGGATTGTGAAAGAGCATTTTGTTATAATTTTTGTCAAATTGCTAGTTTTTGCATTGCTTGAAGGTTCTGGGAGTGTGCTGCATTTTTTGCAGTTTATGCAGATCTATGTGTTTTTTTTTCTGTAGTTGACTCGTTGTGTAGTTTCTGCAGTGTTGTGTTTGTCGGAGTGATGTTGGGGCTTGTTGGAGTTTTAGCAGCTGAATCCTGCATTTTTTTTGTGCTTGTAGGGAAGTCTGGTACTGGACATTGTGGGAAGAATGCATATTTTTCTGGAGCTGCAGATTTTAGGCAGATGTCAGGAGATTTTTGCCCAACAGAAAAATGCTCTTTTTTGGAACGGCAGCAGCAGAAGTTTGCTGGAGTGTTGCCAGAGGAACGAAAAATGCTTGAAAAGGAACAATCTTCAGGCATGTACTCATCATACTTCATGTCAAGGATCCTCGGTGTCCCGGTGAAGTTAGTCCTTCCCACCATCTCTCTTACCTAATTGTCTTTTCAATACCTTGATTGTCCTCCTAATTGTTTTATGAAACGTCCCTTCTTTTGTAACTATACATACAAACTTTTGTTGGGATCTCAATTCAAGCCAAGTGACACATACCATGTGGAAATTCCGATGAATTTTCCTCCATTGGTGAGCAACCAACGATAAAGAAAGTCGGACTTTATGGCCAAGTAATCTCGCTGGTTGCTTTATAATGCTCGTGGTTTACCCACTCATGGCTTGCATTGCCCTTACGAGGATCGGCATTACCAAAATATAAGGATGTAACAAATTATTAATTAATTACACCTTAGTTTTTGCAAATGCATAGTAATTATATATAATTTTTACGTAAACAAATTTTACCTCAACCTTTTCAGCTCATGTGACTTTCTTAGCTTCTTAATTATGTCGGAATCTAATGTGTCAATACATTAATAAATTAGCTTAGAAAGTATAACCTTGGGCAATAAATTAAACTTTTATTAGATTAAAGAGAAAAAAGAACATTATATTAGTATTTTTTTTTTTTTGGCTCAAATGCTTCATTAAAAAATATCTTTTTGAGTAATATAAACGGACTAACAATATTTAAAAAACACTTTATAATTGGCGCATTATTTCAAAGTATTTTCATCTGAATACGCCTTGTACAAAAGTTTTCTCATATATATCAATTCACTTACGAAAGTACAAAAACAACATATTCAATTTCAAAGAGCTTATCCACATTGGTCAGTTAATTAAGCAAGCACTTTTTACTATTGTTGTTATACTACAAAATATCTTGTCTACTGGACTGCACCTAAGTTTGGCTGAAAGGAGATTACAGACACCACAAACACAATGGCAATGCTAAATGTTTTCGATAATGCTCGACATTAGGACTTGCCATTTCGATTAAACTTGATTATGTAACTTGTAGACGTAAAAATCTACCTGTACGGAAAGGAGGGTCTGATCCCCTGAGGTTGAGGCCACTAGCGATCTGTTGTACCTGCACACGTAGAAACACACGCGTGAAGCGGAACGGGAAACACCAGGGTGGTGTTTGCCGTAGGCACTCCGACGCTCAAGTCAGCAAGGCTGAAAGGCTTAATATAGTGAGGGCTAAGGAATAAGAGATTACCGGAAGTCTAGTCGGGGACTGTGACTACGGCGAATCAGTGAAACTCTCGAGTAAGGAGTCTCAGGTGTGAAGGTGTAATGTCGATGTCCTTTGTGAGAGGGCAGGCCTCTGCTTATATAGTGGTTGTCTGGTCTCCCAATCCTGGTGGGAACAGGAGTCCTCCTATGACTCCGATGTAAACCCTAGAAGAAATAGGGTCGTGGTGAGTCGTCTTACCCGTGTCCAGATAGGAAGATAACTCTGTTTAAGAGAATTCGCTAAGTAGGAAAGTGATCAGGAATAGGAAGACGTCTTTGAATAGGAGGTTGACTGGGAGTAGGAAAGTACTATGACAGGGCTGTGGGCTCTGGGTTCGTCCGTGGACCTAGGAAATGGGCTAGGTTTGAGAGGCTTGTGCCCGCTTGATTTGGGCCGGTTTATACCTCATGTTAAAATAGAACTAACATGGCTTGGGCCTTTGCAAGACTGGGCCTGGTCCATCTTCGCTAATGGTCCTATTTCCCTATTTGGGCCAAGGACGATTTTTGGCCCTAACAGTTTGTCCCCCACTTTCTGAGTTGAGAGTGTCTCAGGTCAGAGAGTAGGTTGCGTTCAAGGCGAGCTCGTTCTTTCCTCATGGACGAGCGATCATTGGAGAGAGCTGACCAAACGCAACTGATTTGATTCGGTCTTGGTCGGTATCCATTCCTGAACAAGAGCATGCCACCATGCGTTGTGCCTGATCGGTTTGATGAGCCGAAAGCTAGGTTAGGTCGCTCGTACGTTAGAGCGATTATCACGGAAAGGCAGCGAGGGCGATTATTCGTCCTGCCAGGTCGGGCGAAGCTCAGGAAATTTACCGAGGAGATCCATTCGGTCGGGACGTTGTTGGGGCGACGATAGGTGGGGAGACCGAACATGTTGGCCACTCATTCGCTTCGGATGGACGAATGGACGAGGCTTGATGGCTTTCTGAGGATTTTAACTCGGGCTATGCCAAGCTCGTGCGTTGGTCATCCGGGGCTTCCGGGACGGTTGAATGCGAGACGTCTGAGAAGGCTCTTGGCCTAAGAAGCTTGATCGGTGCGACGGATCGATCGGCCTAGTACACTGTTGGGGCGAATGTTGGGCGTGTGTCAGGACATATTTCTGGATGTTCACGCTGAGTCGGTCAGGAGGGTCGGGCGACCGAGCTGCGGAATCCGTACAGGTCCACGATTTTCCAGGTGGTTAGGATCGCTGCCACGTGTATGGTGGCGATCGATTCGTCGTTTCGAGAGCGGGAAAACGAAGAGACTCCTGACAACTGACCAATCACAGCCTACCACGTGTCTGCCTTTTTCTTTACAAAATTGGGGAGCAGACTGTTCATCTTCCATTTCACGTTGGTTTTACGTTTTCTTCCAAAAATCTCTCCCCCTTTTTCCTGCGTTTATGTCCTAAGTTCTTGAGCGAAGGTGGTTTTTTTCCAATCTTCCAAGGTAATCTCTTCTTTTCAGATCGTTTTGTTGTTCTGTAGGTAGATTTCACTTTTTGAGAAATTTCTGGGAAGTAGGATAAAGGTGTTTTGAGTTTTTGAGCGGGTTGAAACTGGATTTTCGAGTGTTTTGGTATTAGGATTTTTGGAGAACAGGTGTAGGTTTGAATTTTCCGGTGGGTATTGGGGAAGAATCCGGTCGTAGGTGAATTTTCTGGGTTTTTGGGTTTTGGGCCTGGAAGACGAAGTCGATTTTGGCGTTGTTTGGGTCGGTCGTACGTCTGACCGAGTGGCGAGGAGTGTGATTAGGGGATCGGTCGCTCAGGGCGAGTGAGCTTAGGTGGAGGGAGTAGTGATCAAGGTGAGCAGACGGCTAGGATTGAAGTTTAAGGTGGATCGGTCGTCCGAGGCGAACGAGTTGGTGTTCTTATTGAATTTGGCTTAGGTTCGTTCGGTTGGAGGGGTCGACCCAGAGTAGAGGCTCGTTGTGGTGAAGATTGACTACCAAGTTTTCACCCTTTCGGTCGGTCGACTAGGTGGGGCGACTGGGATTACACTTCGGTAGAACAAGTCGACCGAGGTTGAGGAGGCCGGTTTTGAGGGCACCGTTCGGTGTTGAAGGGCGATCTGTGGTTAGTTAATAGTTGTGCTTCATTTAGTTTCCTAAGGAGTCATCGGTTGGAACGGGCGAGTGATCCGATGTCGGGCGATACGTCCGCAGGTTCGAGTCAAGAGGTGGATTTGGGGGACGAGTATGAGCGTGCCCCGACTATGGTGGTAATGCCTGAAGGGAGTGTTCCGGTCGGTGTGCCGACCGGAGTTAGTGTGGCTGCTCCAAGGTCGAGTGGAGCTGGGCCGAGTGGCTCGGGTCGGTATGGTAGGAGTGGGGAAGACTCCGGAGGGGCTGACAGTCCCTCTTCATCCGGTAGTAGCTTTGAGGAAGGGCCGAGCCAGCAGGGCAATGGGATTCTGACCAGGGATTATCCACCCGTGCTGAGGGATGGTGACGTGTGGCGTATCCGTACACAGTATCATATCCCCTGGTTCTGTTAAAGTCCGGGCCCCGCGGTCGTACGAGCGTGTTGATTGGGAGGCTGAAGGTTGGGTCTGCGTGTACGAGAAATGGTTTCATGATGGGTTGAGGTTGCCTGTGCCTCGCCTAGTCTGGGAGGTGCTGAATCACTTCATCATCGCCCCCTCCCAGCTTATGCCGAACGCCTGGAGGCTGTTGATGGCCTTGGAGGATCTGTGTGTTCGGCACCAGATTGTGTTCGGGTTGCACGAGCGACTGTACTCGTACTTCCTGAAAGAGAACGATAAAGAGAAGGGCCGATATTTGCTGAACTTGAGGCACGATCGGTCTCATCTAGTGATCGACCTACGGTCTAGTGATAAAAATTGGAAAGACCGTTACTTTTACTTGAAGGGTCAGGCCGTTTTTGGAGATAGGGGCATGGGCGAGATCCCGATCGGGTGGCGAGCCACTGGTGAGAACTTTGTTGTTTCTTTCGTACTTTTGATTACTAAATCTTGATTATGTTTTTTGTTTGCAGAGCTTGATTTCAATCGCGCTGGGCAGAGCGGGGACGGCTTGGACGTAGCTACCTAGAGGGTGTTAGCTATCCCATTGGAGCAGAGGGATTGGCGAGTGGTGCTGGCAGAGTCTAATCTGAGGAGCAGTATTCTTTGGGCCGGAGTAGAGGCTATTCAGAGAGGTACTCCCTTCCCCTCGCTGAAGCAGACTTGGGATGTGCTCTTGAGTCGATACTCCAACCATATCATTTTTGGTGAGTCCGGGCTGAACCCACTAACCGTTGGAGAGTTTGCACTTGCAGAGTCACTCATGAAGAAATTGTGTCCCCGAGCGAGCGAATCCGCCGCGGGCGTCGAGAGAAGAAAGAGGGAGTCGTTGGTGAGAGCGGATGTGAGGGTTGAAGATGTATTGGCGACACCGCCTGTCGGTAGCCACCGAGTCAGCAGCCTTCGACGGGAGTCGGGTCGTCCCAGGCTGCCGTTGTGGATAAGGAGGCCGGACTATCACTATTACGATTCCGGCTACTGCGTCGACTTACTGGGACGCGACATCTATGAGTAAGCTGGCCGACTCTTTCTTGTTCCCAGCGGACGAGGCGCGTCCCCGAACCGATGGGTGCGTTCTTGCCGTTGTAGGGTGTATCCCGCTCGTCAGTATGGCCGTACTTGTTTATTTTTCTTGTTTGATTCTGTTCTCATTGCCCAGTTTTGTTTTGCAGGTACTCACTAGCAGTCTCCACTTGAGGAGGTCTGTCGTGGCGCAGGAAAAGCGGATACAGGATATTTCCAAGGCCAACGCTGGTTTGCGGCAGAAGGAGGCAGCATCCCGAAAGGCTGAACAGGAGAGTCAGCAGCGCCTCCGGGATAGTGAGGCTGAGGTCGAGAGGCTTGGCGCGAGTTAGCCGAGAGGACCGCGGAGGTCGAGTCCCTCAGGGAGCAGTGCATCTCTATTGCTGATGACGCCATCATTAAGGCCCGAGGCGAGCTCATGCTGGAGTTCAAAGAAGGGCGGACCTCTCATTGGGATCCGGATAAGGATATTTTGCTTATGCAGGAGTTGTTGGAAGAGGAAATTAGTCATCTGGTGGGGCAGGGCGAGGAGCAGGCGCCTAAGCTTAGTCAGCCGGGCGTTAGGGACGTGAGCGGCCCGGCTCTGGGGCCGAGCACTAGTGGTGCTTGCCTGGCGACTGATTTGACGGAGGATGAGGCTCGTGCTGAGGATGCTTAGTGCCCTTTTTTTTTTTTTTTTTTTTGTCTTTTGGGGCCTGTGATGCCCTTTCATCTAGCGTCTGTGCCGTTTTCTGTATTTTGAACTTGGGCGTTTGGTGCCCTGTATATATGACTTTTGACTGTTTTGGTTTCTCATGTTGTTTCTTTGGATGAATCACCTGTTCTTTTGTTTCTCCCTCTTATTCTTGTGCGTGTTACCTCAGCGTGGCCTGATGGCTGAGGCATGTAGGCCCTATGTCGGGCTGGGTTGGTGTTGACCCTGACACATTGGTTTAGGAATCATTCGTTCGGTCGGGTTGACCGAGTATGTAGTCACCTGGATGAGTGGCGGTGCGTCTTTAGTTCAGTTTCTTGGTTGGATGGGGCCGGAGCCAAGGTGCCAAGTCTTGGATCGTGCAGGTCGATCTTAAGGTGTTCTCGCGAGTCGGGCGGGGTGGATTCGAGCGTGAGTAGTTCATCGTCCGGGTCACCTTGAGGGTGTCCGTGCGAGTATCGGGCATGGCCGATTTGAAGGTGTCCGAACGTTCATCGAGCAAGGCCGATTTGAAGGTGTCAACGATCATCGGGCCGGGCGCCGTTTGAAGGAGTGCGCGTCCATGGGCGGCCGATTTGAAGGTGAGTCGAAGCGTCCCATCGGGCGAGGCCGATTTGAAGGTGTCCGAACGTCCATCGGGCGAGGCCGATTTGAAGGTGTACGAACGTCCATCGGGCGAGGCCGATTTGAAGGTGTCCGAGCGTCCATCGGGCGAGGCCGATTTGAAGGTGTCCGAACGTTTATCGGGCAAGGCCGATTTGAAGGTGTCCGAACGTCCATCGGGCGAGGCCGATTTGAAGGTGTCCGAACGTCCATCGGGCGAGGCCGATTTGAAGGTGTCGGGCGTTCATCGGGCAAGGCCGATTTGAAGGTGTCCGAACGTTCATCGGGCGAGGCCGATTTGAAGGTGTCCGAATGTCCATCGGGCAAGGCCGATTTGAAGGTGTCCGAATGTCCATCGGGCGAGGCCGATTTGAAGGTGTCCGAACGAAGGTGTCCGAACGTTCATCGGGCAAGGCCGATTTGAAGGTGTCCGAACGTTCATCGGGCGAGGCCGATTTGAAGGTGTCCGAACGTTCATCGAGCGAGGCCGATTTGAAGGTGTCCGAGCGTTCATCGGGCGAGGCCGATTTGAAGGTGTCCGAACATCCATCGGGCAATGCCGATTTGAAGGTGTCCGAACGTTTATCGGGCAAGGCCGATTTGAAGGTGTCCGAACGTTCATCGGGCAAGGCCGATTTGAAGGTGTACGAACGTTCATCGGGTAAGGCCAATTTGAAGGTGTAAGCAATTCGTCGACCGGGGTCGATTTGAAGATGAGACTTCTGAATAATACTTCATTAAATGTTTGGCCATGAAGCCGACTGTCTAAGAGGAGGTGGATAGGCCCACTCATCCTTAAAAGAAAACGAAACAAAAACAAAATTCTAAGAAAAAAAGATAAGGTTCACCTAGAAGTAGTAGCGTTTGAGGTGAACGGCATTCCAACTATTGTGGATGTCTTTGCCCTCGGGGGTCTGGAGTTTGTAGGCGCCCTTCCCAACTGTTTCGATTATCTTGTAGGGACCTTCCTAGGTGGGACCGAGTTTGCCAGAATTGATCTCCTTGGTGTTTTGGAAGACTTTGCGGAGGACCCAGTCGCCTGTTTTGAAAGTACGGATCCTCACGTTGCGGTTATAATGTCGGGCGGCATGTTGCTGGTAAAGTGCGTTGCGGATGCTCGCTCGTTCCCGTAGTTCATCTACGGTGTCTAGGTTCTGGCAAAGGTTCTGATTGTTTGATTCCTCGTCCGCCCATTGAAGCCTGGTGGATGGAGCTGACACTTCAGCTGGAATGACTGCTTCGGAGTCGTATGTCAGGGAGAACGGGGTTTCTCCGGTTGATGATCGAGCCGTTGTTCGGTATGACCAGAGGACTCGGGTAGCTCATCTGCCCATGCGCCCTTAGCTTTTTGCAGTCGTTTCTTCAATGTCTGTACAATGGTCTTGTTTGATGACTCGGCTTGGCCGTTAGATTGGGGGTTGCGGGGTGTTGAGAAGCTTAATTTTATTCCCCACTTGTCACAAAAATCCCTGAAGCTTGAACTAATGAATTGGGATCCATTGTCGGTGACGATTTCCTTCGGAATTCCGAACCTGCAGATCACATTCTTCCAGATGAAAGCTTTTACCTCTCGGTCTCTGACTTGGGCAAAGGCTTCAGCTTCGATCCATTTGGTGAAGTAGTCTGTCACAGCCAGCATGAAGACTCGTTGCCCTGGTGCAGTTGGTAGCTTTCCCACGATGTCCATTCCCCACTTCATGAACGGCCGCGGTGTGAGAATGGAATGGAGTCGTTCTGGTGGGAGGTGTGAGACGTGAGCAAATCTCTGGCAGCTGTCGCATTTCTTTGCATAAGTGGTTGAGTTTGTGCGTATGGTCGGCCAGTAATACCCTGCGGTGACCACCCGATGCGCCAGACTGCGCCTTCCCTCGTGGTTGCCGCATTCGCCTTCGTGAAGTTCGGCTAGAACACTGTGGGCTTCTTCTGGGCCTATGCATTTCAGATAAGGGCCCGAGAATGACTTTCTGAGGAGTTGGCCTTCATGTATGGTGAATCTGGCGGCTCTTGCTTTGTCGGCGGGAGGCGTTCTGTCGTCGGGAGCTCATCGTCTTCCAGGTATCTTATTATTGGGGCCATCCAGCAGTCGGCTTGTTCAATGCCCATGGCCTCATTGGGAGACTTGTTCGGTGGTGGTGCCTTCCAGTTGGCTGGCCACTGCATGAATAAAAGGGGGATTGATGACTGGGAGGAACATGGGAGTGCTGATCCAAGGTTGGCGAGGGCGTCCGCATGGTAGTTCTCGGCTCTAGGGATCTGTACTATCGAAAACTCTTCGAATTCAGTCTGCAGGTCTTTGATCATGCTCAGATACGATGTCATCTTTGAATCTCGTGCTTGATACTTACCTTGTAATTGATTAACTACGAGTTGGGAGTCCGACTTCACTTCTAGTCTCTTGGCTCTTATTTCTCTGGCTAAGGAAAGTCCTGCTAGGAGGGCTTCATATTCGACCTCGTTATTTGTGCACTTGAAACCACACCGGATTGCTCGCTGGATGATGTCACCCTCTAGTGCGGTTAGTACTATTCCGAGTCCGCTTCCATTGACATTACTCGATCCATCCACTAGGAGAGTCCACTTTGAGGGTGGTGCGCCATTCATACATAGTAATTCTCTTTCGGCCTGGGTGGTGGTGCTTGGCGTGAAGTCGGCAATGAAGTCTGCTAGTGCAGGGACTTGACGGCGGTACGAGATTGGTAGGCTATATCGAACTCACTAAGTTCTACCGTCCATTGCATGAGTCGGCCTGATAGTTCTGGTTTGTGCAATATCTTCTTGAGTGGGAATGAGGTGATTACAACAATGGGGTGGCACTGGAAGTACGGCCTGAGATTCCTGGACGCATGGACAAGGGCGAGGGCCAGTTTCTCCAGTTGACTGTACCGCGTTTCTGCGTCGAGGAGTGACTTGCTCACATAGTAGACTGGTAATTGCTTTGATGATTCTTCTTGAACTAGTACCGCCGAGATGGCTGTCTCTGAGACCGTTAGGCAGGAGTAAAGCTTCTCCCCGTCCACAGGTTTGGAAAGAAGTGGTGGTGTGGTCAGATACCTGTTCAGCTGTTGTAAGGCCTCTTCGCAGGAAAGGTTCCAGTCGAAACTCTTAGACTTCTTGAGGGCGTGGAAGAATAGGTGACATTTATCAGCTGTCACGGAGATGAAAGCGGCTTAGGCGGCCACCGCTCGTCTAAGGCGCTGGACGTCTCTGATGCAAGTCGGGGATGGTATGTTGAGGACCGCTCTGATCTGGTCGGGGTTTGCTTCTATCCCTCGCTGAGTAACCAGGTAGCCCAAGAATTTACCTGATGAGACGTCGAATGAACACTTTTCTGGGTTCAGTTTCATGTTGTACTTCCGCAGAACGGCGAATGCTTGGCTAAGGTGGTCAAGGTGTTGCTCGGCAATCAGGGACTTGACAAGCATGTCATCGATGTATACTTCCATGGTCTTCCCTAAGTGGTCAGAGAACATTTTGTTGACCAGACGTTGGTAGGTGGCCCCGGCGTTCTTCAGTCCAAACGGCATCACTTTGTAGCAGTAGGTTCCCCTCTCGGTGATAAAGGCTGTCTTCTCCTGGTCGTCCGGATGCATCAAAATCTGGTTGTATCCGGAGAAAGCATCCATAAAACCGAGGAGTTCGTGCCCCGCGGTCGCATTTACCATCGTGTCGATGTGCGGGAGTGGGAAAGAATCCTTGGGGCAGGCTTTGTTCAGGTCAGTGAAGTCGATGCAGACTCTCCACTTGCCGTTCTTTTTCTTTACGACTACAACGTTCGCCAACCATTCGGGGTAGTGAACTTCTCTGATCATGCCGTTGCTTAAGAGCTTTTCAACTTCTTCATTGACGATCCGGTTTCGCTCAGGTGCGAATTTCCTCCTCTTCGTTTCTTGGTGGGTGATCCGGATCGCCTTGAGTGTGGACCATTGCGTCTGGATTGATTCCAGTCATGTCGGCGTGGGACCAGGCGAAGCAGTCTTCGTTCCGTTTGAGAAATTCTATCAGCTTCTCTCTCGTCTCGGGTTCGAGGCGGGAGCCTATTTGTGTCTTTCTCTCTTGGTCATCCGGATGTATCTGCACTTCATCCAACTCCTCAATAGTCGGTTGGTCGGGCTCGGTTCGGGGGGTCGGATGAGACTGTAATTGCTATGAGGAGTTTCCCTTGCCTTTGAAGGCGTTCTTGTAGCAATCCCTAGAAGCTTTAGGGTCACTCTTGATCTCCCGCACTCCCCACTTGGTTGGGAACCTGATCGTCTGATGGAAGGTAGATGCCACTGCCCGCATGTCATGGATCCAGGGACGGCCCAAAATGATGTTGTAGGGGGATGGGCAGTCGATCACCAGGAAGACTGTCCGTTTGTTCACTCCGCCAGCATAGATAGGAAGGGTGATCTCCCCGATTGTGTATTTTTGTTCCGAGTTGAATCCAACCAGCAGTGTCGGTCGTCGGTTGATATTTGCTTCTTCCAGCCCCATCGCTTTTACTGCTTCGAGGAACAGGATATTTGCTGACGAACCCCCATCTACAAACACCCTTTTCACTAGGATGTTGGCTATTTGCAGGGAGAGGACTAAAGCATCGTGGTGAGGGGCAATCAAGGTGATCAGCTCGTCATCCTCGAACTGAATCACTTGATAGAAGTATGACCTCGAGACCGGATGAACAGACTGGATTTCATGGTGGTTGGTTCTAGCATACAGCTTGGCCGACGAGTAACTTACCCCACTGATTTCTGATCCCCCGGAGATGAGCGAGCAGAAACCCTTAGGTGTCGGTTCTCGCGGAGGGGGCGATAGTTGTTTGGGGCCCTTCTGGCCAATGGTGTTCTTCCCCTTGTCAGTGAGTAGGTCCCGGAGATATCCCCTCTTAAGAAGTGCGGCGACCTCGAGCCGCAGCGATACAGTCCGCGGTGTTGTGCCTTTGATCATTGTGGAATTCGCACCACTTGGTTGCGTCTCTCCTTGCTTCAGGATTGAGTTTGCCAGGCCATTTGACGGTGGATCCCATTCCTTTCATTATCGCTACAACCTAGGTTGGTTCGATATTGAGGTTGTACTCTAGTATTTTGTGCTGGTTCGATCCAAAATGTCTGTTATCATTCCTCAAGGGTTGGCGGTCATATGGTCTTCGGTTACTTGCCCATATTGCTGTGTGGAGGTTGGTAGCGGTGTTCTACCGATCTAGGCTCTAGCTTCCTGTCGCTCCGCCTTGGTTCGTATCTGGAATGGGCAGCTCGGTTCATCTCATCTTCCTCCCACCTTATCTGGATAACGGCTCAGGCCAGAGCGTCTTCTATTGTGGTGCAGCCCAGCTTTGTAAGCTCTTTGTATAGTTCTTCATCTGGGAGGAGGCCTTTTCTGAAAGCGTCCCACGACGTCTCTGGGGTTACATGAGGGAATAGTGATCTTTTCTTTGTTGAATCTGCTAACATACTCTCTTAATGGTTCCCCCCTTCGTTGGTATACTCGGTACAAGTCGGCCGACAACGTCTCTAGCTTCTTGCTGCTGGCGAACTGTTCCACAAAGGTGTCAGTAAGTTGGGCGAATGAATCGATGGACCCGTTCGGGAGGTTCGTGTACCATTGGAACGCCGGGCCGGTCAAACTAGAACCGAAACTTTTGCACATGCAGGCTTCTCTGAGCGGTCGGGGTATGGCTACGGTGAACATCCGCTGCTTGTATAGGGCTATGTGGTCACCCGGGTCAGTGGTACCGTCGTATGGTTTCATGTTGGGGATAGTGAATTTATGGGGCATGTCAGTCAGGGCGATCTCATCCGCAAAGGGTGAATCAGCGTAACAATTCGGTCTGCTCTTCTTGGTTGGGACTGGCATCCCCGGGATACACCTCATTACTGCCTCAACGTCGGCCAGTCTTTTGGCGAATGCATTCCACGGGGAGGGAAAGGGGATACTATCGGGTCATCCCGTCTTACCGGGTCTGGTACGTTCCGTGGGGTCATCCCTCGGGGGGTAGTCTGATAAATCAGTCCGTCATGCGCTCCTTGGTAGCATGTGTCTCCGTTCATCCCTTCTGGTTGGACGACTCCCATTGTCACTGTTCTATTGTTCTTCCCCACATGAATGGTCAGGGGAGTTATGTGGTAGTCGTTCGGTCTTCCCGGGATGGATGGGCTCAGTCTTGGAGTTGGTTTGGTTTGGCCGTTCAACTCGCGAGGGTGAGCCGGGCCGTATGGGGTTTGTGTTTGGGTTGACTGGAGGTGAAGTGGTATGGTGGGGATGGGTTGATCCTTCGGGTTCTCTATTGCTGGATCATTTTGGTCATGAGGTTGGGATGGATCGACTGGACCACGCGATGTTGTATCTTTATCTCCGTTAGTTAGAACGGAGTAGTCGCTGATGCGTTAAGCCGACGCGCCCTTTACCGGAATCTGAGGGTCGATGTTCTGGTGTGGAGAGGGGTTGCATGGATGGGATAGTGGTGTGGAACCGATTGGGGGGTGCTTGGTCGGGCAGAAACTCGAGTTCATAGAATCGGCTTACTTTCTCTTTGAGCGCGGTTCTCGACCACCCCGATGGATGTGTTTTCGGCTTCAGTAGCGGCTACTTTGTCTAAGTTTTGTTGCATGAGAGCGGATGAGCCTCCAGGTCGGCCTCAGGCCTGGCAGAGTTAACGTCTATCACGGATTGTCAGCCATAGATTATTCCTCCACATGGCCGGGTTCGTCACGCCGAACGATTGCTAGAGGCCCCACGGTGGGCGCCAAACTGTAGACGTAAAAATCTACCTGTACGGAAAGGAGGGTCTGATCCCCTGAGGTTGAGGCCACTAGCGATCTGCTGTACCTGCACACGTAGAGAAACACACACGTGAAGCGAACGGGAAAGGAAACACCAGGTTGTTTGCCGCAGGCACTCGCTCAAGTCGCAAGGTGAAAGGCTTAATATAGTGAGGGCTAAGGAATAAGAGATTACCAAGTCTAGTGGGGGCGTGACGTACGGCGAATCTGAAACTCTCAAGTAAAGAGTCTCGGGTGTGAAGGTGTAATGTCGATGTCCTTTGTGAGAGGAGGCGCCTCGCTGCTGCTGAGTGGTTGTACGGTCTCCCAAGTCCTGGTGGGAGCAGTCCTCCTATGCTCCGTGTAAACCCACAGAGAAGAAATAGGGATCGTGGTGAGTGCGTCTTACCCGTGTCCGGAGATAGGAAGATAACTCTGTTTAAGAGAATTCGCTAAGTAGGAAAGTGATCGGGGAATAGGAAGACGTCTTTGAATAGGAGGTTGGTGGGAGTAGGAAAGTACTATGAGTGTGGGCTCTGGGAGGTTGTCAGTGGACCTAGGAAATGGGCTAGGTTTGAGAGGCTTGTGCCCGCTTGATTTGGGCCGGTTTATACCTCATGTTAAAATAGAACCAACATGGCTTGGGCCTTTGCAAGACTGGGCCTGGTCCATCTTCGCTAATGGTCCTATTTCCCTATTTGGGCCAAGGACGATTTTTGGCCCTAACATAACTCATCACCGAAAGTTATTTGATGAAGCACTTTTTGTTGTAAATCCTAGTTGAGAAATCACAGCTTATGGATATACGACTTTCTCTTATTCAGCCAGACTATTTGGTTATCGAAGAAGAGCAGTGATAGGTCAGCAATCAAGCAAAATTCTCCTGAATTTCCATATTGAGTATTTGTAACTTGGCCTGAATGACCAATATAAAGGTAACTGATCCGGGCAATGAAAGAAGGGACATTTTGAAGATAGAATCCAATTGGTGGAACGAATAATACAATTCCACAGCATTATTTGATGTAATTATTCGTTCTAGCAAGTGGATTTTATATTCAAAATGACCCTCGTTTTATTATCCAGATCAAATAGCTCTCAATTGGTAACCAAAAATAGGGGTCTCAATTCAGGCTAGGTAACAAATACACCTATATGAAATTCACGAGACTTTTGCTAGATTGATGACCTACCAACTATAACGAAAGCACGAGGCTTGATGTGCAAATTATCTCAATGGATGCTTAGTTCTTAATGGTCGGCGTGACAAGAAAATAATATTTAGGGGGAGACGCTCTTGTCTAGGTGATAGTGTGAATACTGAAAGGAAGGAAATCGGTGGTCAGGTGGGAATGATTAGGGGTGTTTGGTTCTGGGTACCCTACACTTTTTGAAGGAACCGGAACCAACGGTTCCTTGAAATTTGGAACCAGTCGGTTCCGGTTCCTAGGTACCTAGAACCAAAACATGTAACAACGGTTCCAGTTTCGGTTCTGGGTACCCTATAAAATTACAATGACCCCCCAAAAGTTTTTAAAATGGCAAAAAAACCCTTACAACTTACAAATACCCCTCATCTGGCACTTGTTAACAAAAATAAAATTACAAATTATAAATTACAAATTACAAACTCCATTACTTTGTAAAGGTAAATTCTCAAAAGTCAAACTAACTTACTTTAAATGTTATGAAATATAAATATAAATGTAATCACATTATTTTTTCTACAAAAGCTTTTATTAACCCCCCTAATCTTTAATTTTATTTTATATTAGTTTCGGTTCTTGGTTCCTGGTTCCGGTTCCAATTCAGGTTCCTAACTATAGGAACCGGAACCGTATAGTAATGGTTCCAAAAATTTGGAATCGGAACCTACCCATTGACGATTGGTTCTGTGTAGAAACCGGTTCCAACCGGTTCTTTGAATACCCCTAGGAATGATGCAGCGATCGGGAAAGTGAATATATATATATACACATTATTAGCTATATTTATATCTTAATTATACAATAGAACCTCTCTATAGTCATAATGTTGAGACTGATTAAATTTATTACTATAAGGATGTTATAATTTAACAAAGGTGTAGTTATAAAAATTATTGTTTTGATTTCTTATTTTATAATTCATGTTTTAGTAGTATTAGGATTTTAATTTATTGTTTTAGTTGCATTAGGATAGCACGAAAATTGATATAAAAAGTCACTGTAAAATTGAGTGATCAGATTCAACAACTTCGCTACACTAATCAAATGGATATTAATATCTTCCTCAATAATCTAAATGAACAACTAGTCATGTATGTTTTAACTGAAAAAGAAATCATTACTAGAATTAGACAAGAAGATGAAGGAAATAATCTTGAGGATGATAGTACGGAAATACCAAAAAATTTATGCCAAGAAGCTCTAAACATGCTTGAAAGCTAAAAATATTTTGACTTCAACAAAAAGGTGTCCATGTTGATAGCTTATTATGTACCCGCAAGATAAAAGATGTGATAATAACTCTAAAGCGTAAATCATTATCTCAAACAACTTTAGATAAATATTTTATTTCATCTTAAACTTTTCATGTAACATATTATATATTTTTTGTAATATACATATAATTATTACTATATAGAGTTAAGTTCCTTAAAACAGGACTTGGAAAAATTATAACTTATTACAATGTGAAATTTATAGAAAGGTTTTACTAAATGACTTTCTTTTGGGACGAAAAAGTGTTCAACTTTTTCTTATTATTACATAATACATTGTAATGAAAACTCAAAATTTTTTCAAACATTAGGATCTTTGTTTTACATCCAAAGAATGTGCTATTCCGGCTTGTCAAAATGAAAAAATAATTACCAAAAGCATTGGCGTCGCCCGGACTCGAACCGGAGACCTTCAGTGTGTTAGACTGACGTGATAACCAACTACACCACGACACCAGATGGTTACCTTTTTTTTCCTTTAATTTATATGAATGATAACTTAAAGTTTGCAACCACAGACACTGATTACATTCAAATTATACCTAGAATATAGTGTCCGTATATTTTAAACTAACCTCTGACCTTATGATGGAGACCAAGAGGTGACAGAATTCATTCTATTCTGTTTTTTACTCCAATGATTCCAATCCTGAGAGATCTAATTTATTAGATTTAGAGCCACTGCCGAGAAGAATTGTCAGTCAGGCTCAACTTTCCTAACATTTGGGCAAGAAAAGAATTTCTTAGCAAATGTACAATCACTATACAAGCTATGTTGAAGTCTCAAATTTTGATTATGGTCACAAATTCTGCCGACCAAAGAATTGGGTCGGTTCAGTCACTAACATATGGGCCGTATGATCTTTCAACTCCCAACCTAATGAAAACCCTCTTAATCTTATCTAGTTGAATTGAAGGAAAATGTGACAAAATTAAATAAATTAAATGTAGATAGGATAATGGAATGTTAAAAGCTAGTTACTATTTGGGGTCATATTTAGGATTTGAATTTTACTTTTCCAATTGGTCTACTTAGTGAGGCTAAGACTGCATTGTTTTCACATAGTTAATGCATATGGTCAAGCCACAAATTCATGATAAATAAGAAGCCTTTGACTTCAAAAGAATAATTTTGTATTTTTATTTCTAATGAGAATGAAATTGTTTGAGAATGAACATTGTTTGAACTAAACATCATTGGATAGTCTGATGATAAAAAAGTAAAAGGAGATTTTATGAGTTATTGAGTTCTAGTCTCCCTAAACACTAATATTGGTGGTCATTGAAATTCTTACTCGTTTGATAGTTTTAAGAGCTCGAAAGATTAATTGAGGTACATGCAAACTGTCTGGACAACCAGGATTATTAAAAAAATAAATGTTTGAACTGATATTTATTATTTAATGTTTATTTGATAGTGCTATTATCATGATTAAAATGTTACTTTTACTATACAGTTCAAATAAATAAATAAATAGTTTTAACCTTCATTTAAAAAAAAAAAAAAATTAGAAAACAAAAACACTTTTCTTATGTGAACACAACTTTTGAAGCAATTAATGTTTATTGGTCCTGCCAAACCTTCCCCCCCACCAACCACGAAGTGTTGTTTTCGAAAGCCGAAATGATGAAAACATGGAACACAAGAAAAACACAGACCGCCATTGCCAAACCATTGAACCAATCTCTCTCCCATGTCAAGCTTCAAGTCTTCAGTCATAAGCGGCTAAGTTGAATTACTGCTCTCAATTTGCTTTAAAACGTGCTCAAAATATTGCACTGGTTTCAACTTCAACCCAGTGGCTGAAAATAATGTCTGCTGTGAAATTAATTAATTGTCAGGATGAACGTTCAAACTACTGTATAAAAGAAACCCGGGAATGTCGGAGCCAAACTTTCAACAATTAAAATATACAAATTGGAATCTATTGTTTTAATATTTTGAACTGACT
The DNA here is from genome assembly GCA_026229545.1 of Pistacia atlantica. Taxonomy (NCBI): domain Eukaryota; kingdom Viridiplantae; phylum Streptophyta; class Magnoliopsida; order Sapindales; family Anacardiaceae; genus Pistacia; species Pistacia atlantica. Next base: position 9,588,162 of record CM047899.1, on the reverse strand, counting down.
TTTAGTATTCGAAATTGGATTTGAAGACATAATAGTCAAATTTATTTTCAGAATAAAATTTTTGCATGTGGTTTTTATTTTACGAAACAACGAAGAAGACAACAATCTCAGCCTGTTAAACGATTAATGCAGCAGCCATTGGCGATATCTAATAAACCCTTTAATTCTATGTTGGAAATTGAAGTCAAAAGCAAAAAAAGAGAATGCTCGAAACAATTAAACTGTTTGAAATTTGAAACAAAATGAAGTAAGTCGATGATGAGTTTCTTGTATTTGACTTTCTTCACAGTAAAACTGAAGTAAGATTGTTTTAAATAATATTTGTTTATTTCCGAAAATATTAGGTGTTCTTTTTCAATTAATATATTTAGTTGATGCTTATAAACTTTGGCAACATGTCTCCATCACAAAAAAAAGAACTTACTGAAACAGTGATTTAAAGGGAGAATCTAAAAAAGCTTGAGGCCAAGAAAAATATGGTGCACTCACCCATATTATTCTTGGAAATTTGTTTGGCATGAAAAGGCCACTCTGAATTATTGCCCACCTCCAAAAAGATAGAAATAAATAATGCAAATAATGATATTATCCATGATGTAAATCCAATCATAATATAAAATGAATGTTATCAAAATGGAAAGTATAAAATCGTATAACTTAACAGTAACATATCCTAACAAAGTATATAGCCTTCTTCTTTTAGCAATAATATAAATATTCTAAAATCCTAAAATATATGTCCATGCGTCACTGATTTGAGCATGCTGATCGACTAAAATTCAAGTTATTTATAATATTCTAATCGGATAACATGATCCATGTGTTCTTTTTCAATTGGGTATCTATCATTTCTCCAAACGGCTTCATCTCATTGGCTAGCAGTCTTTGTCACTGCAACAAAGTCGAGTTTCTTTATGACAAATTAGGGTTTCTACGTGTAAGAGTTTGAAGATGGAGATGAAGAATTCAAATGCCAGCTGCAACAAAAGGTAGGTAAAATGAATCTCCAAACTATTTGACAGGTTGTGAATTTTTTACAAAAATTCAAGTGGCTGCCGTACTGCCATCTCAATTTCACTTTTATATGCACGTGTCATAAAACAAATCTTCTCCCTTTTATAGTTCAAATAGAAGCATGACAATTTATACGTATTTATACGTTATACATTACACGCCGCCCCCAATATTTTCCTATATATGTACATGAAATTTCAAGCTGTCAATTTGACAATGAGACTTGTATAAAAGTATATTAATTAATAATCCTCAAACCTAATCTTTAGAATTAAGAAAAAAGGCCAGATGTCACATAACACATGAGACAAATACACATCTACGTGCCCTTTTGACCTACCAAACAATTCAACCATCCCTTCATCAAATTAATAGCACCCTAAATGAACGACACCTGTCCCTCTGGTTTACAGCAAGCCTCCACGTTCACTAAATTCTAAAAAAAAAAAAAATATTAGTTTATCGATTTATCTTCTCCTCCTTTGACTAAGCCATCATCAGTTTTACCACCATTAAGGTACCAATAATATAATTAAGTTATTAAATATCAATAATTATTTACTGATCATAGAATTTTCTGGACTGTGCATAGAAGTAAACTTGTAAGGTAGCTCGTTCATAGAGAGGTTTTTGAGTGGAAGAAACCCTAATTCCAGATCATCCGAAAAAGAAAAATAAGATTAAAAAAAAAAGAGGAAGAAGAATGCATATGCTAGCGTGTTAGTAAAATATGCTACCGTTAACATGACTTTTTTCTTTATTTCCTTATCACCCGCTGTCTTTTGACAAAATTCCAGCCTAACTCCAGGACACGTGTTCACGTGACAGCACGTGTCAGACATTTGTTGCCGACGTGGGTTAACCCAGGCGTGAAAAACGCTAATCATTTCTTTTTTAATTTTCTCAAATTGTTAAAACCTTTTCTTAAAGATTCTAGAAAACTTTGTCATGAAACGACACGTGTCCGATCCACCGAGGTGACTCATTTTTGTCTTTCTTGATGGTTCATGCACCAGAGTGAGTATTACACTTGGATAAGGTCGGCCGCTCGATGTGACCACGTGTCTTATTTTAAACGGTGATAAACTAAGATGGGGTCCATCATGTAACAGTAAGACAAGGACGACCGTACTTATCTCGGTTAATAAAATTTCCTCTATATATAAGACCATAACTCGCAATTAATAAAAAAAAAAAAGAGAAAAAGAAAAGAAAATTAAATTCATTTCGTCTCTCTCTCTCTCTCTCTCTCTCTCGCTCTCTCTGTCTTAGCTTCTTCCTGTATTTTCCAGAACTCTGTTAACCGAAAAAGAATGGGTGTACCAGAGACAGACCCGCTTTCTCAATTGAACTTACCGCCGGGTTTTAGGTTTTACCCGACTGATGAGGAGCTTCTTGTTCAGTATCTATGTCGCAAAGTTGCAGGGCATAATTTTTCTCTGCAAATTATTGGTGAAATTGATTTGTACAAGTTTGATCCATGGGTTTTACCAAGTAAGAAATCGAACTCAGAGCTTAATTTTGTGAAATTTTAGCTTCATTTTGAAAGAAACAGTTTCTTATATTTTTGTTGTTATTTCAGGTAAGGCAATATTTGGTGAAAAAGAATGGTATTTTTTCAGTCCTAGAGACCGGAAATATCCAAACGGGTCAAGACCCAACAGAGTTGCCGGTTCCGGGTACTGGAAAGCCACAGGAACTGATAAAATTATCACAACTGAAGGTCGTAAAGTTGGTATCAAGAAAGCTCTAGTCTTTTACATTGGCAAAGCTCCAAAAGGCACCAAAACGAATTGGATCATGCATGAGTATCGCCTCAACGAATCTTCTCGTAAAAATGGAAGCACAAAGGTACAAATATACATCTGCTTTTCTACACAGGAAACTAGCTTAATTAATTAAGCTGTTGAAAGCAATTAGTGGTTGACATTAATATGTTCTTTGTTGCAGCTAGATGATTGGGTTCTCTGCAGAATATATAAGAAGAATTCGAGTGCTCAGAAGCCACTTTCAACAACAAGTGTTTCAAGCAAAGAACACAGTAATGGTTCGTGTTCGTCCTCATCGTCACACCTCGATGACGTGTTGGAGTCTTTACCGGAGATTGATGATAGGTTTTTTGCTTTACCACGGATGAATTCATTGAAAATGTTACAGCCTGATGAGAAGATAAACGTGAACAATCTGGGTTCTGGGAATTTCGACTGGGCGAGTCTTGCGGGACTCAACCCGGTGCCTGAACTCTTGTCGAGTGGGCAAACTCAGAGTCAGGGGATGGTGAATTATGCAAATAATGACGTGTTTGTCCCTTCAATGCCCCAGCTTTGCCATGTGGAGTCTGGAAAGACCGGTAACGTGATGGATGATGAGGTTCAAAGTGGACAAAGAAATCGTCGAGTTGATAACTCAGGGTTTTATCCGCAAAACTCGGGCGTTTTGACTCAAAACTTCTCTAACTCGGTTGACCCATATGGATTCAGATACCCGATTCAGCAAGGGGCATTCGGGTTTAGGCAGTGAAAATACGAAGACAAATAAAAACTCAGTCGAGTGTTGGAATGTTTACCATTACCAAGTATAAAAACACTCGAAAATTATTTAATACGTATAATTTGTGGATGGTGATGGTAATTATACGTATTTGATTGTATGATAAAGAGCGGGTCGGGTTGAAAATATGGGAGGGGTAAATATGTATATATGGGATTCTTTGGGCTAATTGATATTTTGGCTATAGATATTCCAGGGAATTAAGGTGAAGTTTGAGGGGGAATGGGGTTGGGTTGCAGCACCAAATCGGCAATATTGAGTTGCCCTGTTTTTGCTGGTTAGGTCAGTAGAAGATTCAACATAGACAAGCACAAAATCATTGTACAATTAATTTAATTTCAATCTCAGATTTATTAGAGCATGTAACTTTCAAATTATGTGGTTTGTGGGATTCCACACATTTCATGTATGAAAATTTAATCCAATATTTTTCGATTATTCTCGACATGTTGAACATGTGTTTATGTTTGTTCAACTTTATATTTTAGTATTGAAGTTGATAGTGGCTATGGTTCAAATGGTTGTGCCTGAATGAAATGTTGATCATGTGACAATTCTCAAATCAAAACTTCTTTTTTTTTTTTTTTGTTCTTCAATTTATTATGAAGGTGGAAACTATTAACTAGTGTCCATAAAAGATATTAGAGAATGACACTTAAATTTTATACTTCCTAATATAAATTCAAAGATGATAACTTTATGATAAATAATATCAATCAATTAGATTATAATTCAATTGGAAGTCATAGCTAGAGTTTTAAGGAGTATTTATAATTAAAAGTAGGGTTGTAAACGAATCGAGTGATTCGCGAATAGTTTAATGTTTGTTTGATAGTTGTTTGACTCGACTTGATAAGAAATTGTTCTTGAACAGTTTGATGTTCGTTCGATAATATGTTTGATTCGAGTTCGAACATAGGATGTTCGTTCGATTATGTTCGCGAACATAATACGTTCGATTGACCGATTTATCCGTTCGCGAACAATCCGTTCGATTATTCGTTCATTTATGTTCGAAAAGCATGGTATACATTATTATATATATTCATATTTTTTCTTTTTCATATTATACTTGGTTTAGTTTGAATGAATTTTTTTTTATGGTAATCAATAACAAAATATTATGATGCTTTTGTTTTTCTTATATATATATATAACATGTTTAGATTTTTTTTTTCAACTGTCATCAATAATTAAATATATAACTATATAGCATTTTAATAAAAAATTAATAAATTATTATGATACATAGCATAACAACTTTAATAATATAATAGATTGTATAATCAAATGATATATAACATAGTAAATATAATAACACGATAACTTCATATTTTTTCAAATGTAATCAATAATTAAATATTATGAGATAGCGTTTCAATTAATAAATAATAAATATAGTATGAGAAATTGATGAACATAACATATTGTATTATCAAGTGATGTATAGCATGACAGATTTAATAATATATTAGTTTAATTAAATAAAGTATGATAAATTGATGAATATAACATATTATATAATCAAGTGATATATAGCATGACAATTTTAATAATATAATAGCTTAATTAAATATAATATCACAAATTTATGAACATAACATATTGTATAATCAAGTGATATATAGTATGACAAATTTAATAACATAATAATTTAATTAAACCTAAATTAATCACACATTTGTATTGATCATATATTACAATAGACCCTCATACCACTATGAATTTATGGGCGTTGATACAAAATATATATGTAGACAATAATGATAATATATATATGATAACCTATAATTTTGATAATTTATATATATATAACCTATAATTTGATAATTTGATAATATATTAAACATATTTACTCTATGATTAATATATGTATGATAATAATTTTGTATATACATAATTTCATTATATATATATATATATATATATATATATATATTATCATTACATAAATTATTATAAATATTTTAAATGTTTAAATATATATATTATATCAACACTCATAAATTTATAGTGGAATGAGAGTCTATTGTAATATATGATTAATACATATGTATAATTAATTTGTTTTATATATATATATATATATAACCTATAATTTTGTAAAATTTAAAAGTAGTGATTAAACAGTGAGTTTTGTATTTGTCTAGAAAAGAACAGATTATTTTGTTTTTGTAGATTTATTCATTCAATACAGAAAAAATCAGTTTTAGTTATCTTCAGCTCGAGCTACATTTTCTTCAAATGTTGATTAAATGGGTGTATATTTGTTTTTTAGAGCATGAATTAGAAAGTTGGTGTATATTTTTTTATCCGAACTGGTATTTACGAGTTATTCGAATAGGTATTTACGAGTTAATTGAACGATCACGAACATATTGTTTTACTAATCGAACAAAAACGAACAACTATTCTGTGTTCGTTCGAGTTCGAACACGATTTCAAACACCTCTTGGTACTTATCGAACGAGTGTGTTTATTCATGTTCGGTTCATTTACAGGCCTAATCAAAAGTAAGACCAAAATATAGTGATAATATTAACTTAAGTTCTCTTGTCTATATCTTAATTTAAGGGCCTTCAAATCTTCAATTTACATAACTAATAGGGATAGTCATTAAAAATTTTATGGTACGTGTAAGCTATTCAAACACCTCTTATCATAAATAAATAACCTTACATAACTAGAAAGTTAAAATATCTTACCTGAATATGGACGACTAAGAAGATGTCCTTCATATATGTGCACGTAATTCTAAATAATTTGACAAAAAGCTAGTATGCATTAATCATCATATCATATTATCAATCGTTATTAATAAAATGTTGTGGTCTCTGGTCATTGATGAATAATCAACTGATTGTTGATGAGACTACAGGACCATTAATAGCCGATGACTCTGCTATTAATAAAAACCTGTAAAGTAAATGAAATTCGAGAGAAAGGCAAATGGGGTGAAGGCGAAAGAGGATCCTTATCATTTGATCCACCTCAAAAAATCAACGGTGGAAAAAGCTCGTAATGTGTCAAATAGAGATTAGGTGAAACTAGAAGATAAGTACTAAATTTCAGATTGTACTTTGCGGATAATTCCAGATGCCCAAAATAAAAGTAGTTAAGAAGGGAAAGGATTCAAACTTGAAGATATGCATTGACCGCTGATCAAATTAATTAGTTTTAGTTTTAGCTTTTAGTTGAGTTGATTTGTACCTTGAAAATTCTTTACTTGCACGTGTGGTCAACCTGGCTGCAATGCTAATCTTTATTAAATTTGACTATTCTTTTCTTTTCTCGTGAACCCTATTCCTATTCACAACTGGCTTGTACCGTACAAGTTATCCAATGCCACGTTTACTTGTATGCGAAGTAATTCTTTTTACAATAATTACAAAAAAATAAAGTTATTATTCATAGAAGTGGGAGAATATAATACTAAAAAACCCTTTTTTTTTTTTGGGGGTGGGTGTTCAATGAGCTTTATAGTATCATATTTAACATGTGAATCCCATCATTTCTTCACCTTTTAGTTGGGAAGATATTTTATAAATGTTTATTAAATTTTAGGATAGATATACACTATAATTTTTCTAAAAATTTGATAATCATTTCCAAGGTTTTACAAAATTTATTTTCATATATATATATATATATATATATATATATATATATATATATATATATATATATATATATATATATATATATATATATATATTTTTTTTATAATCGTTGTGCTAGTTCTTACGCACACCTCAACTAATTTTTTAGGACCCTAAAATTATCGATCAGGTAAAAACTTTAGCGATTCTATTAACAACCGAATAGGAACTTAAACTTAAGATTTTTTGAGTAATATACTTAAGAGTCTCTATCAAATCACTCGATCACTAAGAGATAGTTTTTTTCTTATTATTTCAAATTAAATAAATGTATAAGAAGTGAAACGTAAAAAAATATTTGTTATTATTTTGAAGAAATGATTTTTCTATATATATATTGGAAGGTATCTATAAAACAAAAGTATGCGAGTTAGATTCAAAAGGGACAAGAACAATTTGGCTTCAAGTAGTAATAATAATCCAAAAACGCATAAAACTATGATTGAGATCGATTGGCAATGAAGTCTAAATTCATTGCACAACGTTAGAAACAATAAAGGCATTAAGAAAGGACATATTCTTGTTTGTTTTATCCACCAAGAAAGATATTTTTTTTGACAATTATTAGAGAAAAAAAGTTAGAAGCAGCAATCTTTTTATTAAAAGAATTAAACAAGGAGCTTCAAAAAAAAAAAAAAAAACTTCATTGAACGTGTTCTCTTTCTTTTGGAATAAAGGCATTGTAAAAGATGCCCAGGAAAAGCAAAATTTTGAGCTAGTGCACATTGAAATTGCTTTTCATTTCTCTCCTTATACCAAGAATCGGGTGCACATAATTAATTGCACTGTTTAATTTGGTTTATTAGGCCCTAATAAGAGTTTATTAACGTTGAAAATATGCTACTGATTTTTCGTTCTATAGTACTTATTAGTTAGGGGCGGGGACAAGGACAAGAACAATGAATGGGGTTAGATAATGGGGATAGGGACGGAGAATGAGAAAGCCGACCCCGCTCTGCCCCGTTGCCATTACAGACTATTAGGCACTCACTATAAGAAAAAATATCTTCAAGGTCTTAATATAAATATTTTTTATTTTGAGAAAATATTATGTCTAAGACATCATATAATAAGATTAAGTTTTCATTATCTTTGTAATATAAAAAATATGTTATAAATCTCACTTGATGGGATTAAGAATGTCAAAGATTAATATTATTTTTTAAATCCTTACGGATTAATTTAAAGTTTCAAAGTTAAGTAATGATTATCTTCAAATATAATAACGAATGTCGAATGGGTATGTTGATGAGCTTATATTTTGGTGCTTTAATATTGTCATTGACTGTGGACTCGATATCTTAAACTAAGATTAAGTATTCACTTAATAAATATGATTATTAATGTCATCTTTTAGTGTTTATTTATTAATTTAAGAGGTTACTTATAAAAGAAGGATGATTTCATTTTAGATGAAAGAGTGTACACTTTTGTTTGATAAATAAGATTAGTAAATTCGATAGTGAGTTTTACTATTAAATATTAGCCCACAGATATGTTCAATCACTTTCATTCCGGTTAATTAAAGAAGATAATTATTCTACGTGTGGTGTGACACTTTGCATGTTAAAAATATTTTAGACAATACTTTTCACCCATCCTTTCACAGTACATTCCCCTTAGCCGTCACAAATTATTCGGATAGTAATATTAGTCAATTAGTAATACAGTCAAACTCCTCACTAGTAATAATATTATGATTAATTAAATTTATTATTATAAAAAAATTATAATTTAATAAATGTGTAGTTATAAGAGTTATTATTTTGATTTCTTATTTTGTAATTCATGTTTTAATAGCATTAAGATTTCAGTTCATTGTTTTAGTAACATTAGAATAGTACGGAAGTGGATATCAAAGAGTCACTATAAAATTTAGTGATTAGATTCAACAACTTCATTACACTAATCAAATGCATATTAATATCTTTCTCAATAATTTAAATGATCAACAAGTCGTGTATATTTTAATTGAAAAAGAAATCATAGCTGGAATTAGACAAAAAAGAAGAAGGAGATAATCTTAAGGATAATAGTACAGAAATATCAAAAACTTAATGCCAAGAAGCTCTAAATATGCTTGAGAGATAGAAATATTTTGGCTTCAACAAGAAGACATCCATGCTGGTGGCTTATTATGTACCTGCAAGATAAAATATGTGGTAATAACTCTAAAGTATAAATCATTGTCACAAACAACTTTAGATAAATATTTTATTTCATCTTAAACTTTTAATGTAACATAACATATATTTTTTATAATATGTATATAATTATTACAATGTTAAGACAAGTTTCTTAAGACGAGACCTTGAAAAATTATAATTGATTACAATGTGAAATTTATTCTTATTTATAACTTGCCCAAGTTGAGATTTGAAGTTTTTATGACTATATGAAGGTTATTCATATGCAGAGTATCACTATCAAAAGATTCTACTGTATTTCTAATTAATTCAATTTCAAAAACTTACTGTATAATATCAAGGTAGATGTTTAGATTATTATGATTAACTTCCAATTATTTATTGGAGATAATGTTGCCTTTCTATATAATATTGTAATATCCAATTTTTTGAAAAAAATCATTTTAAATTACGTATGTGATGTGAGTAGTTATTTTAGCTCCATCAAATGTCTACCCACTTTACATGAAAACACTTATTTATACCTTTGATGTATAAAGTCTCTAATGCCGAAGTATGTGAATCTTTTTTCAACGCTAGTTTAGATAAAATAAAAAAATATAGTCAACAATGAATCTAAAGTAATAGATTAGTTCAGTCATTATTATTATTTTTTATAATAAAGGCATCTAAACCAATTTATGTGATTTGAACTCCAAAAATCAATGAAACAAGTAAATTTTTTTTTATCGTCAAACCAATCCCTTAGAATGTTGTTTTTTATGTCATACTAAATGTTTTATGATACCACTAACACCTATTTTGAGGCAAATTAATTTACCATCATACTCATAATGATATTTAATTAGTTATAAGTATTTGAAAAACACATAATTTAAGAGTTCAATGGAATATAAATTTCCGGCCTTTTTGACTAAAATTTTGGTGCCGTCTTGCAGTCTTTGTGGACATAGAATTTGCTTGTACGTTTCGATTCATTGGTCTTGGATTAGCACGAATGCACTTCCGTGAGTTGCGTCACACGAGTAGTTGAGAAGGAATGATTTATTTTATTTTATTTTAATTCTTAAAGTTAATTTAGTGTGTGTATTATATCTACATACTTTGACTTTGATATATATATATATATATATATAATCCCCATTAATTTTGAAAATACAATCTTAATGTTTGACTTTTTTCATAGTGAGCATGGTTTTTGAAATAAGATCCTAATTCTTGCGTGTTTGACCTTTTTTGTAGTGTGTATTTGTTGGTTTCAAAAATATTATCAATTCAACTTTTAAATTTATCAATATTTTCATTAATTTAATCTCCAAAACACATATTAACTTTTCAACATTATTGACAAATTTTGAATTTTAGATTGAATGAATTTGAGTGATAAGTAAAAATGTTATTTCTTTACAAACTTAAATAAAATAATCTCACGGTTCATAAAAATGAGAATTAGGGTCATTTCGAAACCAATGAGTACTTATATAAAAATGCCAAACACATGGGGTTTACAGAAAGAAAAAAAAAAAAAAACCACCTTATCAGTATTTTACCAACCATATGACTTTTACAATTACAAGCCATCAATTGACTTTTATTCCTATCTATGTTGATTCATTCAATAGTGTTGAGGGTGGAAAAAAATATTACAAATGTAAAATAAAATAAAATATATTCATATATAAAAACCTTTTAGAAAATAGAATTGGTTGATAAATTTAACACAAATTGCATTGACTCATTTTGGACAATGTTTTGTTAATAATGAGATTCATTATTATTTAGAATAAATTAAAGCTTAGAGCATCTCCAATTGTGCTCTTTATTTGAAGAGTATCTTTAATATAGATAAATAGTATTTTCATTAATTTTAAAATATAAAGAACACAATTTTTATTCAAATCCAATGAACTCCTTAAATTTAAAGAAGATGCTCTTTATTTCTAAAAAAGAGACTTAATTGGAAAGAGAATTAATAAATAAAATATATAGGAACTTGTAGTTTATTAATTAAAATTAGAATAGAAAGTGAAATTTGACTCTCTAAATATGGAGAGTCAAACTCACTCTCTAATTTATATTTTAAAGATAAAGAGTCTGATGGACTCTTGATTTTATAGATAAAGTTTTTATAGTAAAAAGTTTAATTGAAAACTCCAACAAAAGTTAGATAGGGAGAAGATAAGGGCCTCTTTGGAATATAATATAATTTAATAATTTGTATTTAATATAGGGCTCACACTACTCTTATTTATGATTCGGCGTACAAAATGGGTTAACCAGAGATTGACTGGGCTAATGATAGCTGTAGAACGGGCATAGAAAGGCCCAACAGATCGTAGCCCGACGAATGGCCCATACATCATTAAAATTCTTTACCTTAAATTAATTCAATTCTACCTTGCCTGAGTTTAGATGAAAGAGTGTACAATTTTGTTTGATAAATAATATTAATAAATTCGATAGTGAGTTTTACTATTAAATATTACCCCAAAGATATGTTCAATCACTTTCATTCGGGTTAATTAAAGAATATAATTAGTTTAGCAACAAATTAAATTAAATATATGTTAAAAATATTTTAGATAATACTTTTTTATCGTTAGACCAACTCTTCGGTGTTAGTTACGTTATTTTTTATGTCATAATAAATGTTTTACGATGTCATTAACACCTATTTTGACGCAAATATAACATAATATATAATAATGATATTTAATTAGTTATAAGTATTTGAAAAACACATTTTTAAGATTTCAAAAAGCGCAAGGAATAAATTTCCTGCCTTTTTGACTAAAATTTTGGTACAATCTTGCGGTCTTTGTGGACATAGAATTTACTTTTACGTTTTCATTTATTGGATCTTGGATTAGCACGATTGCACTTGCGTCACATAAGTGGTTGAGAAGGAATGATTTATTTTAATTCTTAAGGTTAATTTAGAATTAAAATACTTTGATTAAATATTTTGATCAGTATGAACGCTCATTGTGGTAATCACAATTAATGAGTTTTTTTTTTTTTTTCATTGGTTTTGAGATATTTTTAATTAGACTGGTTTTGAAGAGTTCTAAAATCATTACTTGTCAGATTTTTTATGCACAGTTTTGACTGACTCAAAAACCCTTCAAATCAATGTAATGTATTTTTTAAGGGTTTATAAAACAACCAAATTGGGGTGTTTTAGTTGATTTTAAAATTTTATTTTACAAATATTTTATTCACTACAAAATTATCTCAATTATATCAAAAAAAAAAAAAAAAGAATTTAACTATATTATGCACGTCTCCAACCATATTAAATATAAAATAATTTTAAGCTATCATTAAAAAAAAAAAAAACTATTAAAATCTCATTTCTAAATGTTTTATTGGAAAAGTGGAGCTACAATTTTTCAATCATTTCAGATGATACAAAGAATGATGAAGAATGATAAGGAGATTTTATCAAATGTGAAGTTATAAAATACTAATTAGTAGAAAACAAATAAAGAATTCTTACTTTGTAATTGAAAAAACAAAACTTCTAAGTATTGGTTGAAGTTGGGATATTTTTATGAGCATATATGTAAATTTATTATTTAGAAAAACTGTCAGAATCACTGGAAAATAAACTCTCAAGTACATGTTAGATGTTTTGAAAACCACTACTAAAAACCTCTCAAAACCATTACAGTGGTTTACCCTCAAAATCGTTACGGTGGTTTACTTTTATAACTGCTATCATGAAACTCCCAAGCAGATCCTTAGTGTTGTGAATTGACCACACTATTAGATTCTTCTCTAAAATGAGCTAAAACTCTTAGGCTTCGTTTGGTTGGTTTTTGGGAATACTACTTTTAGTATTCCAAAAAAAGTTAAACAGTAAAATACTCAAAAACTCACAATATTATTCAACTTTTTTTAAACCCCTTAAATTTGTTAATTTAATTAAATACCCATAAATATTTTTTTAAAATTTGCAAAAACACCCCAACAATCCACATTTACCAGATTCTGGCCATCACTGCTGGAAAATGGCCGGAATCTAGTAGGATGGCGCACTACCGGTTGAATCTGGTCGGTAGTGCGCCGATCTAGCATTTTCTGTGGATCTGGCCGGAAAAGGCCAGATCTAAGGCCAAAGATTTGACCGTTGATGGCCAGATCTTTGGCGTCGTCTCGTCGGCGGTAATGGCGGCCTAACAAACGGTCATCGTTGAGAAGCAAATATGGCGGATCTGAGCAATGGCTGACTAGTCAGATCAGGCTTTTCTTGCTAGATCCACGGTGGATCTGGCCGGAAAAGGCTATATCAACGCATAACCGGCTCGTGGATCTGGCCAACAAAGGCCATATCGACGCACAATCGGCTCGTGGATCTCGCCGGCAAAGGCTATATAGACTCGCAACCGGCAAGATCCAGACGGTCATGCGCTGATACAGCGACTCTGGCCACCCTCCGAAGGTGGTGGTCGACTGTCTGTATTTGAGGGTGGGTTGGGGGTGTTTTTGTTAACTTTTAATATTTTATTATAGGGGGTGTTTTGTAAAAAAACAAACATAGGAGGTATTTTATTAATTTGTAAATCCTATATCGTAATACCCGCCCAATTCAACTTTTTTTTTTTAACTTTTTTCAACAAATTTTTCCCAAAAATACAAAATTGTGAACCAAATGGAGCCTTAATCTCTAACTCCATTTCATCAATTTAATCCCTAAAAATTATATTAACTTCTTAACTGAATTTTAGATTGATTGAATTTGAATGATTAGTAAAAACGGTATTTCTTTACAAACTTAAACAAAATAATATCACGGTCCATAAAAATGAGAATTAAGGTCATTTCTGAAACCAGCTAATTCTTATATAAAAAGGTCAAAATACACGGAGTTTACTATAAAATAAATAAATAAAAACCCTTATCAGTATTTTACCAACCAATATGACTTTTACAATTTCAAATTTTCAAGCCGTCAATTGACTTTTACTCCTATCTATGTTGATTTATTCGACAGTGTTGAGGATGGGGAAAAAATATTACAAATGTAAAATAAAATACATAAAGTATATTCATATATAAAAACCTTTTAGAAACTAGAATTGGTTGATAAATTAAATACAAAATCTATTTTCATATTTTCCTTTTTTAAAATTTAATTTTTTCCGAATAACAATTGAAAGGACCTCAAGTGTTTCACATAATTACTGTTGAAATCTAAGTCATAGCTTCACTTAACTCAGTGCTTGATTTACACGAAAAAGTTGAATCACATTTACACTATAAACAGGAAAACGTAACCTAAAAGTTAAAATTATTATATTTGACTTTACATTGTTGTTGTTTTTTAAAATTTGTTGCCCTTAATTTTGACTAATTTGAATTTTGTCTTGAATTCTTTTAGTTTCCTCCTCATGGCAACAAAACTCTTAATTTAAGCTAAAGATTAAATTATATATATATATATATATATATATATATTATAAATGAACCCTATCACAAACCAAACAAATTCCATTGAATCTTTGAGTTTTTTGTCTGTCAAATTCTATAAAATTTAAATAATAATCAAATTATGCCTTCAATTTCATATCTTTCCTTGTTAACTCACGAATTAAACAACCAATTTCTTTAAATCGATTAATTAATTATGATTCTACAATATTTTCTCCATCCATAGTGATTTTTTATTCTTTTTTTGAACAAGGTTTTGTTAATAATGAGATTCAGTATTATTTAGAGTAAGTTAAAGCTTAGAATCAAGAGTTTTTTAAAACCCCAGTAAAAGTTAAATGCAGAGAAGATAAGGGTCTTTTTAGAATATAATATAATTTAATAGTTTTTTTTCCGGAGTACAAAATGGGTTGACTATAGTTGAGATTTGGGCTGGTTATAGCTTGTAGAACGGGCCTAGAAAGGCCCAACAGATTGTAGCCCGAGGAATGGCCCATACATCATTAAAATTTTTTACCTTACATTAATTAAATCTACCTTAATAATAATAATAATGATATACTCATTAATTAGTAAAGACATGGCATATGAATTTATTAGATTAAGGGTTGTATATAGTTATTAATTGATTTTAATTTCTTTTTGAGAATAATACATGTATCATCTCAGTTCATAAAATGAAAATTAGGTTATTCTAATTTAATATTTTAAATTTGTTCTTATTCCCAATTTTAGATCTTAGTATGATAATTAAAATGACCCTTATTAATTTTTCTCAAGTGGGGTTGAATATATATCTATAAGTGGAAGTTTCAATTATCTTTGCCGATAGCTTTAATTAAGATAATGACCAATTATTTGTCGTTAACTACAAAGATAGCATATTGTGTCCATCTTTGCTAAAATAAGCTAACGCTCCATTAAAATGAAAGAAGATCCTAAGTTAATCACACATTGATCTTAATAATTATTCCCCATCAGGAAATGAATCAATGACTGGTAATTTTATACCACCATTAATAAGTTTGGTTCATGCATCTGTTGCTTTCATGAAAGTGAAACTCCATTAATTTCTTTGAGCTAACAGCTATGACTATACTGGCTTTTTTGGTTTAGTCATTGTTCAGATAATTAAAGCAATAGCTGGAAGTCTTTAACTGCAAATTAGCATACTTCTACTTGTAATAATCACCCGTGGTTAGGGCCACATCTTTTTTAATTTGCTTCTATCGAAGATCTTTTATATATATATTTGCCGACATACTTTCTTTAAAAAACTTAACGTGGCAACTGATAATAGGTTTCTGATGAATTTTTTCGTCAGATAAATTCATTAAAATTAATTATCAATTCTCATGTTGGATTTGTGAGATTCGCTCGTTAGACTATCTTTTTTTATATATGTATTTATGTATGTATATGTATAATTAAATATCATTTCAAAAACAATTTTCAGCTCACCCTAAAATAAATTTTTAGTTCTCCTCGATGCCTCCGCAAACTCAAGGTAAATGTGCCATGGCAGATTACAAAACTATACATGACATTGTGAAGAAAACAATCGATCAGTGATGTTAAGAAATGGCGTCTTTCTTGATAAGTGGGATTGATTGATTTAAAGAAGAGTTAACATTACTCGAGCTACTGATCACAAATCTTCAAATTGCATATCCAAAATGCCTGGACTTATATTGATGCTTGGTTTTGATACCAATGACTCACACGTGCAAAGTGTTAAGCGAGCTTAGAAATTACACGTGATATGAAAATATGTAATGAGAGAATAAATAAGAAGCGATTTTTAAAATAGTTCAGATGTTCAAAAGCGAATCCTACGTCCACTGTGGTTGCATTTATAGGAGCTTACAATCATGCCACGTACAACGAGTTGAATTACAATATAGAGAGAATTTAAATATATATATATAGAGAGAAAGAGAGAGTATGCTTTTGAAGACTAAAGATGAGTCAATCCCGAAATGAGAGAGGAGTCCTCTATTTATAGTTGGGGGATTAAAGGAAATAATCATGATTCTGCAGTTGGACAGGTGTGGTACAATTCTTAACCCGCTTCCCATTCGTTGTTTGCACGGGAGACATCCTTAAATCGCATAGGGCTTGGGCAGGTGAATAATTCCTAGATACTCATAAGCCTGACATTCACTTGCCGCACTGATAATAACCTTACCTCTTTCGTCTTTGTGCGACGTGGCAGCGTCTAAACGACTCAAAACCTTCCGAAACTCTGATTGGTCTTTACTGGCGTGAGCTCATATCAGTTCTGATTTTTTAGGCATAACAACTTATATAATATCTTTCATGTAAATGAAGCGTGCAAGTATCATCTATTTGTAGCTTAAAGCCTTATGAATAACGTGCGTAAAATCCCATCCATGCTTTTCAAAGCAATAAAATAATCAGGATGAAGAATCAATGATCAATCCTTCTGCACTGAGAGAGTTTTGCTATCACTGACATCAGCCACTTAGCCATTTAACTTATTTAATATAAGTTATTAAAGCTCGTGAAAGTTATTATATCCAGATGAATGTATAAAATCTTGCTATTGGATACTTTTTTTTTGTTTTCTATATCTTATTAGAAACGCAACCCTAATATTTAAATCATCTTAAATTATATATATTATTATAATGAAAGGAATAAAAAGCAAAATTAAAGATGAAAATAAGGAGGAATTAAAATTATAAGGCTAGGGTTTCCACACGTGGTTTGGAATTGTAACAGATATGAGACTTTATAATTTGGTTGCAGATCACTGTACCAAACTGATGGATGGTTACGTAAAACTCATGGAGCAAAATGATGGGTGCCAACTACCAAGACAAGTCTCGATCACATGTGAAAGACTCATGCAATTGCGACTTGCCCAAATCTGTTGGAGGAGGGAGGCAATTAGGCCTTCATTGTGGCGTGAAGCCGGGGGGAAAGAAGGAAGATAGATGAAAAATAAGGCAATCCCCCCCAAAAAAATTGAGCAAAATATCTAATTCAAATGAGGAAATAAAACATGTTCAATTAAACAAAATTTGTCAAAGTTGTATATTTTTCTTTAGAGAAAGATATCGTGAGAGTTTAGCACAAGGTAACCACATCCCAGAAACTCGAAAAAGACAAATGTCAAATTATTTTGGTTCCATTCTTCAATATGGAAACCTCCATTTGAACTCAAATTTTTGCATATTAGTAAACGGAGAATAATTTGAATAGCATAAAAAATGGTTTCACCTTTGATAAATCTAAGAAGAGCAAAAGGGTTGGTTTGATTTTTTTTTAATTTTTTTAAGGAGAACCGATATTGGGGACAAATGGCATATCATGTTAAGGGCAGCTAGAAGAAGATCATGAAGGGACGGAAACAAGTGAAACGAGCACATGCGTTTATAATATCTATCCTAACAAAGGAAGGCTAGAGGACAAGTTAGGTTTGCCATGAGTATGACAGTAAAATTAGAAGTTGACTGATAACATAATTTGTTAACTTCCTATTCATTTCCAGCCATTAACGCACATGACCTCATGGACACTTAACAAGAACGACGTCGACAACCCCATGTTCCATTCAAAAGCTCCAATAAAAATGAAATTACATTAAGAAAGCATGTACGTATTCTCCAAGTAAAAGTGCTTTTGAGATTGACAAGTGCTTGGTTACGACTAATTATAAAATAAATGAGACGGCGATTTATCATTTTGCAAAGGAAAAGGAAAGGGAAGAAGAACAGGACATAATAATTTAACTACTTTATATGATTAGGGTTCTAATTCAAATGATATATCGTGGAGTGGGATCCACAAAATCACATAAACAAATAAGATGATTTAGAGATGGAGTCTGGAGATCTTGTATGGGGCCTTCAATGGATGAAAAATTTGATTTTTTGGGTATTAATTTTCAGGAAACGACATGCATATTTTTATTTTAATGAAGCTTTTTTGGATAACATGGATATGGATATGGTGGCTGTGGGGAAAAATTCTACCTATGGCAACCCATGCTTCAATATAAAAACAAATTGGTTGGTCCATTCCATGCATTAATGCAACATCTTTGCAAGCAACAGCTATGGATTTTAGTTATAAACAAGTCTTTAGAACATGTGACGATCGTCTTAATTTTATATTTGTTTATTTTTCTTCTTTTTTTTTTTTGACCAGAAAGCTATGGGGGTCTCCAGAAATTATATAATGTTGGAAAGAAAATGACTAGGAATATTAATGAATGCTAATACTTTGGATTAATTCAGCTCAAGCAAGGGCAGGAATAGAGATGAAAATTGCACTCTTATGCTTCTTAACATTATATATCATCACATTAATATTTGGCTTTTTTTTTTTTTTCACCGAGAGTATTCTATCCAATTTGTGTGTACTTCAACTAATCCCTCGAAACTTTGGAACTGCCGACCAAGTAAAAGCTTTAGTGACCACCCCTATTAGTGTCTAGAGAGATTTAAATTCAAGAGCTCATAGACCCTCCTTCTACTATTTTACCATCAGGTCATCTAGTAATGATGAATATTGTACTTCTTCAATATGAAAAAATATTATTAGAAATGTCAACATAGGTATCATATATACAATTGACGCATTGAGCATAGAACCTATCCCGTCGAAAGACATTTGAACGTGTGAGATTTGATTTCTTTTATCATCATAAGTGTACCATGATATCGAACATAGTTAACTTTCTAAGTCTTCAAATGAATGATGGCTATGCATTAATCCTACAAGATTTTGAAATCTGTAGTTATTGATATGAACTCAGGAGACATTTGAAGGATGTTGTTATACGCATCGAATATTACCTTTAATAATGTATGCTAATTGAAAGACAATTTTTATGTGGGATTTGCGTGTCTCATATTTTTTCTTCTTAGTGTAACTTAAATTGGTGACAAATTGAACTCATTATAATATCATGTTCTTAAAAAGAACAAGTTAAAATTGTGGTTATCTTTTTTAAATTCATTTATTCAAAATTTTTGATATAAAGATATATTTTTTTTTAAGTAATACTCCAACTCTTACAAAGAATCTATACAAAATTATTCATACAAAATGACATAGCGGTAATCTTGCATTGTCATATCATTCACTATCATTTAATGTGCATTTATTAAATTGATTTTTTTTATATTAATCCATTCAAGTCATATTCTAAAACATCCCTTTGTATGAATGGCTTTCGTTTAGAGTTTTTGTAAGTGCAATAATATTTTTTTTTTAAAAAGAAATTTATAGCCAATCAGAACCCATATTTTAATGCTTTGTTAGAATAAAAATTAAAAAAGAAGGCTCGTAATTGTAATACACCAACATTATGTCACTCTAGACTAAAAAGATTACCCTGATTATAGGTTTCGCCAAAAAAGATAATGCATCTCTTTTAACTTTTTATTTGCATGGACAAAGATGCTTTATTTTAAGGGTAATACTACGCTGATATACCATTCTCATAAACTTAATTTCTCTCAAAAATCCGACGTAATAGTTGATAATTTGTTTCTAATTATCGCCTGCTCAATTCAAGTTAAAACAAATATCAACTGTCATGTCAAGTTTTTAAAATAAAGTTAGTGAAAAACATTTATCAATCTATCTTTATTGTTATTTTAATGCCCATAATGTAATTTATTAACCTGAAATTTTTCTGAGGAACAAAGAAGAAAAGATTAAAAAATAAAAGAAGAAGTTAATGATATATGTGTACCAAAAGGACACACAAAAAAGAAGTTGAATGTGCACCATAAGGGCCCATGTCGATTTCAGTTTAATTTTGACGACAATGTCTAATCTGGAAGTTGTGGTTAACTAAAGTTTAAGATGAAGTAGCTAGACTACAACTAGAATATAATTATAATTAATTTAATTTAATTATGTGGTGTTAAATTGATGATTAATTAATCCATGATCAGAATTTAAGCATATGAGAATGTAGGGGTATGTTGTTGATGAGAA
Organism: Pistacia atlantica; assembly: GCA_026229545.1. Taxonomy (NCBI): domain Eukaryota; kingdom Viridiplantae; phylum Streptophyta; class Magnoliopsida; order Sapindales; family Anacardiaceae; genus Pistacia; species Pistacia atlantica. The sequence continues at coordinate 9,567,380 of CM047899.1, read as the reverse complement.
TAAGGTAATGTTAGTATCTGAGAAGTGACAAATAAATGGGACCCTATGGTCGATCGTGGAACCAGCATGTGGACCACACATCTCCATACTTCTTTCTTTATCAACAAAATTTTCGTCACATCCAACGGTTCTGCTTCTGGGGCCATTCATTTGATCTTCTTTGTATACAATGCCCATCCATCAATGTCCCCACCCACCACTCACACTTGCAAGTCAAAGGCCCTCCTTCACCTCACCCACACCCATCAACCCTACAACATTTTTTCACTAGCCACTTTTCATGAATTCCCCTTTCAAACATCACTTTTTATACTATTTACTTTAATTACCTTTTCGTTTCTAATTTCTTATTTTTAATTCTCGAAATTATAGTCGGTCAAACCCTACAATATTTGAGAGCAGAATATAATGACCTTCAACCACCAATATACAATCTTTGGTAATTGAGTGAGAACATACCCATATAGGACCAAGTGGAGGCCGGTGAACCCACTTAAAAAATATATATATATATATATATATATATTCGAAATTGGACACTCTATAAAAATGTAAAAAATAATGACCTTCTATCACTTACACTCTTTGGAATTCAAACTGTAAATCTTGTGGGAGGCTTTACTATTAGGCTAAACTTTTGACCATGAAGATACTCATGAGAGGATTCCGTTGCTGAAAAAATTTGAATCGTAAATCTTGTAGAAAACCCTGTTCGGCTAAACCTTTTTAACTCCACTTTAGTAAATATAATAAAATATGTTTGATATATCATCGCACTTAAAGGTGAAAATCAAGCCGAGCCGCTCAACTTGGTTTTGGCTCGGGCTCGGCTCGACAAAAGTCGAGTTGAGCTCAAGTTCGAGTAACTCGGATACTTATTTGAGTTGAGTTCGATTACGGTATAACTCGACTAAAAAAATGTTGATTAAGCTTGATTAAGTTCGACTCGATTTCATTCTTCATCGCACTAGAGTCTCAATGAATCTTTTGTCATAGTCATGAATTATCGATATAATCTTAGATTCCAATCATATTATTTTTAGATATACGGAATATTAGCTTTTATATGTGAAATTCGGATGGATGTAATTTAGTGTAAAGTTAAAAGTTGAATTAATGAAGAATAGGAACAAATGTATGTTAAAACAGAAGTGAGATTCTATTTGAGAGAGTGCCAAAGGGAAAAAGCACCGAGTTAAAATTTGTCTAAGTCATGTTTCAAAATGTCTTTTTGGATTGGTGGGATTTGCATAACAAAAGCATGACATCTCAAAGCGTAAAGCAGCTGGTTCCCACCCCACACTTATCCCTCCAATATTATCTTTTTTGTGTCCTGGTGTGCTCTGTGGCTCCCACCGCAGTCCTACCCACGTGTCGACACCTCCTTCGTTTCTGTTTCCCACGTGTCGATCTATGAACGGCCCTATTCCCTACTTGCGTCATCACCTGGTTCCCATCTTGTCCATCTCACTCGTATTATTTTTCTAAACACTGCATTGGATTCGTCGGCCTTTGCATGCTCTTACCCCATAATTTCACTACGTGTCGACTAACTATTGGTTCATATAGAATTTTAAGATTAGCTGATTGTATTTAATTCCTCCCCAACTATCGCAGTCGATTATTCTTCGCTCATATAAAAGAATGGCCATGGCTACTCTATGCAAACCTTTCAAGATTCTTTTACGAAATTCTCTGATAAACCCTACAATTTCCGTAAGCAAAAAGATCTCAAATTTCATTTCTTTCAATAAGGGTGCGACCAACCATGGAGAGCACCGACTCATCGACTGGCTCGCCGCAGCCTAATCTTCCACCGGGCTTCAGGTTCCACCCGACTGATGAAGAGCTCGTCGTTCACTACCTCAAAAAGAAGGCATCTTCAGCTCCTCTCCCTGTCGCAATTATTGCAGAAGTTGATTTGTACAAGTTTGATCCATGGGAGCTTCCAGGTTTGTGAATTGTGATCACTATTATGAAGAAATATATGTTATATGTTAATAGAGAGAGTTTTAATTTCTGTGTTTATGGTGTTTTTTTTTAGCTAAGGCAACGTTTGGGGAGCAAGAATGGTACTTTTTTAGTCCGAGGGACAGGAAGTATCCGAACGGGGCGAGGCCAAACAGGGCGGCGACTTCGGGATATTGGAAGGCGACAGGGACGGATAAGCCTGTGTTATCCTCTGCTGGGAATCAGAAAGTTGGTGTAAAAAAAGCGCTTGTGTTCTATGGAGGTAAGCCGCCAAAAGGGCTGAAAACAAATTGGATTATGCATGAGTATCGGCTTGCCGATAACAAAGTTAACAACAAGCCTCCTGGATGTGATTCGAGCAACAAGAAAAACTCTTTAAGGGTAATTATTGTTCAATTAATTACTTAATTGTTCTAATTTAACAATTGTGTTTATTCTAATAATGGGTTGTTGATTTTGGTTGATAGCTTGATGATTGGGTCCTCTGTCGAATATACAAGAAGAACAACACAACTAGACCTATTGACATTCATGATAAGGATGACTCCATGGGTGAGATTCTTGGTCACATACCGCCTTCGTTGATGATCGGCAGCCACCAGAACTCAAGGCTGCATCTTCCAACAAAGGCCGCAAGCTATGGAACATTCATGGGAAATGAACCAAATTTTTTTGAAGGTATGATAAGCCATGATGGTGGTATTCATAACAATGTCTCAAGTATTTCACACTTGGCTACTTCTTCAAGCTCAAAGCCACAGCTGCCAATGGATCATTCTTTCAAAAGAACTCTCCCGTCGATGAATTGGACCGAAGATGACGATAACACAAAGGCAGGGCTTTCATTGAACAAGAAGTTTCATTTAGAAAGTAACGATGGAAGCATTGAGAGAACAGATGGAAATGGTTCAATTGCAAGTCTACTTAGCCATCTGCCACAGACAACTCCATTGCTCCAACAATCAATGTCGGGGTCAGTGGGAGAAGGGATTTTTCGGCCTCAATATCAGCTTCCGGGAATGAACTGGTACTAGCACAATTAGTTTAAAGATCTATATAAATATAATTTATATTTTTATGCTTGAGTGAACAGAAAAATAACAAAAGAAAAAAAAAAGATTTTTCAGATAAATATAAATATAGGTTGAAAGAAGATTAATTTGCCGTGAAACCTTGCGAGTGTATGGAGATTTTGGTCCTTAGGGAAGACAGACTAGAGACTCGTTAGATGGATGATACTAATGGCCTCGGGTTTCTTTTAAGTGTTAACAAGGTAGCAGCCAGAATATGATTGGGGGAGGCCATGTATATATTTTGATTTATGAAAAACTATATATTATCTATGATTAAGTATTAAATACACAGATTTGCTGGTTATGTTTGTAACGATGAAAAAAAAAAGCGAATTGTTGAAGGTGGTTGGTCTTGTTGTAGAAAAATAAATCTGATTAATGTTGTTATTTTGGTTGATTAGGATTATACAAAACTCTAAATTAAACTCTGTATAGATATTGATCTCTGTTGTAGAGCTTTGTTACTGCTTTCATTAATTGTATCTTAAATACCTTGCATAAACCCTTGATCGATTTGTAGTTAGGTTGGTGGTCAGATTTCCTTGGAATTAACTCAAAAAAAAACCTAACTTTAATTACAAGTTAGAGAATTTTGACTCACAGAATTTTGACATATGCATACTTGGATTATTTGATATTTAAACAGATGGTGTAGCACTAGCTTCGATAGAAACGAACTTTGAAAAAAAAATGGGTTGAAATTTGAAAATGAGGACGTTATTCACTGATATGACAAATTTGTGGGCATTACGAATTTACTATTTATGATGACATTCTCATATTTTTGTCAATACGATTATTACTTATAAACAATAAATATATTTGTAACAATGGGGTTGCACAAAAGTCCACCCGAGCCATCATTTTCTAGTACACGAGAGGAGAGCTCAATTTTTCAAACCTTAATTCAATCATATATATGATTTAGTTTCGTGCATAATCAAGCTATAACTATTGTAATAGGGATAGACAAAGGTGGAATATAGGACAAAACACTTTGGTTAATCCTCTTTTAATCAATTAATTGACAAATAATGTGAAAAGGGAAGGGATATGACTTAGAAACCAAGAAAATTAAAAGTAGGTATAGAGAAAGCAATTATATTTGGGTGGTTGAGTGATTCAATGGAGACTTTGGGGTATACTATTAAAGAGATCTTGACTTTGAATTCCTCTTTAGTTGATAGTAGGGATAGTCATCAAAGTTCTTATCCTGTTGATATTTTCAGAATCCCAAAAGATTAGCTAACAGGGGAAAAGAAAGGAATATTAGAGGGTTTGGGAGTCATTATGTTGGATTGATTGAAAAGAACAATAACGTCACATAAATTAAAAAATAAAATAAAATAGCTGACTATGCCTATCAATCTGTAAAGGAATCATTATCTTAAACCACAGAAATTAAACAACTCTTTAATTACATTCCTTTCTTGGCAAAATGTACAAACCTACTTTACGATATTTCCTTGCATTGCTGCATAATTTTGGAATACATGTTGTTATTCAATCACAAAAATGCGATGTTATCCTAATCCCTTTTTCTGGACGATGCTTTTCACATGCCCCATTCCTTCCATAATCATCTCTCCATTCACATGCTTTCTTTAGTTTCTTGTACCTCCATACCTCTTTCAATAATAACAAAAAATCACTTCACCCTCATTAAGAGAAAAAGAATAGTTTGATTTGTGACATCAAAATTGTTTAAAAAACATTAAAGTATGATTCAAAATTTTGAGTTAGAATATGCCTGATATTAATATATTAAAAAACTATTAAAAAGGGTATCTTTTATATACAATTTATATATATATATATTTGAAAATAAGAGATACAACAAATCTTATGGAAATGCGTTTGATAGAAATGAGTCGAACTGTTTTTTTTAAAAAAAAAAAAAAAAAACCAGTTTTCGAATACAATCTTAAAAACTAGTGTAAAATAAAAAACCAATTAAAAGTCGTCTTCACAATTTCTTATAGTTTTTAATCTGAAAATAGCTTTTGAATATTATATCAAATGCATTTCTAAAATATTAAAAACAGTAAGATACAACTGAAAAAGTTTGCATTGTATTTTAGTTTTGAAAATTATTTTTGAATTACATACCAAACGAATCCACAATAGTTTTTAAGATTGTATCAAAAAACTATTTTTAAAAACATTTCTGATGAAATATGGAATGCTGAGGATATCTATGCTGGAATCAAGCAGTCATTGATTCTCAAATCATTTGATTGATCATTGTAGTATTTTGTAATTAAGAGTTTATTGTATTTCCTTACAGTATTATTTCCTTTCCTTTATTGTATTCAAAGCCACTGTATAAATTGGCTGATGTACACATTACAAAATATATAATACAAATACAATTCTCTTTTTCTCTACTCGATATTCTTTGGTCTTCATTTCTGCCCTTTTATCAAGTCTTCTTATAGGCATTCTTCCGCAGTCTTCTGCCTCTTTTGCCACCTTCAATCTTCAACTCTGACATGGTATCAGAATAATCATTTGCTTCCGCTACAAAGCAATTGTTTCTCTAAACCTGCAAAGCAAGGCAACTGAATTAGTTCTTCCAAACATCACAAATGGACCCAACCAAAATACCAATTGAACCAGAATCAGAATCCACAGCCACAAGTGAAGGCCCACACAACCAAACTCCACTAGGCCCAAACACACACACTGGTCAAAATTCTCTGCTAGAGCCCAACCAACAACCTTTTGAACCCGACCCATACCCATTCAGGTTTATGGGTCAAAACCCTAACCTGACGAGTCAAAATCAACCTGGATCCACTTTTCAACCCGGCTTATTCCCCTTCGGGTTTATGGGTCAAAACCCTAACCCGACGGGTCAAAATCCCTACCCGATTTTCCAAATTCTTCTAGCCTCCACCGGTCGACCAGAATCAAGGGATGCCATTTTCTTTGCTCGTCAAACAGCTGTTGGCTGGATCTCAAAATTATGCCACTCGGGCCAAAGATTTCCGGCGCGCTCTGGTAACCAAAAACAAGGAAGGGTTCATTGATGGAACCCTTCCCCAACCCACTGAACCGCATCTGATCCAGCACTGGATTCGATGCAACACCCTCGTTCGTGCTTGGATCAGCAACTCCTTGACTCAAGAGATTGCTGCCGGCTTGCCTCAGACAGAAAATGCTCATGAAATGTGGACGAACATCTGAGAGATGTACAGGCAACTCGATCTCGCAAAGTTTTTTACTTTGCGTAAAAACCTTCTTGAAATCAAACTACACAATCTGCCAGTCTCAGTTTATTTCAATCGCCTTTAGGCGATTTGGAACGAACTCGATGCTGTAGAAGAACCGATTGAAGGGCCATCGGCGATTCTTCACCAGATCAAACACTTGAAAGATCAAAACAGGTTAATATAATTTTTAATTGGTTTAAATGATAATTTTTTGGCTTTTCGAACGCAGATGTTGGCTACGTCCCCGGCGCACCTGCCAATTGGCCGTCCAAAAAGCCAGAGATGGCATACGAAACCCAATCCAAGATCGAAGCAGCCTGCCTTGTTGTCAATCCCCAACAGCGGCAGAGTGGACACTCTGAAACAAAAACTGGAAATGACAAGGGGAGGCTAGGGCAAACTGATGGTGAAAGTCACAATTTATATGGAATTTAACGGCCCAGATTTGACCTCCTTATCCTACGGCTCATACTCAACTGGGTTTAATAATAATCGTTTGGGCTCAAACTTGGTTACCAGCCCAAATTCTAGAAATAGCCAAATTTTTGCAGATGGCCCAAACTCAGGCAATAACCTAGTCCACTCCACAAATTTTAATTCCTCCCATGGGCCTTTCAAGTCCAACAAAAATCGTTATTGCGATTTTTGTAAGAGGAGAAACCACACAAAAGACACTTGTTGGAAACAACATGGCTGTAACCAAAGTCAACGGTCTGGATCTGCCATTGCCAATCAAGTAAGTCACCCTGTTAATTATGAGAGTACCGCTACGGTCCTTATGTTTAGTCAATAACAATATCGTCAGATCCTACAACTGCTAAATCAAAGTCCGCAGCCCAATACCACATCCTATGTATGTACCCCCTTTTGTTCCAATATTACAAAAGAAAATTTTTGGATAATTGATTCAGGGGCCAGTGACCACATTGTTTGCGATCCCAAACATTTTTCCAACACATTTCCCTTACCCTACACATTAGTCCGCATGCCAAATGGTACACATGCACCAGCCACTAAATTAGGAACCGTTCATTTAAATAAACATTTAATTCTTCATAATGTCTTGTTTGTTCCTGCTTTTCGTTTCAATCTCATCTCTGTTTCGAAACTTTGTCAAGATAATGTCTGTATCTTAAAATTTTTTCCTAACAGATATGAATTTCAGGACCGTTTGAGTGGGAAACTGATGGCCTCGGGTAAAGTTCACCAAGGCCTTTATTATTGGATAGGTGTTTCTGATTCAATGTCTTGTATTTCTGAAAATAAAAGTACTTTTAGTACAACCATTAATAAAACATCTTTTATTTTGCATCAACGTCTGGGTCATAGTGCATCTATTCCACAACCCTACTGTCCTATTTGTCCCCTTGCAAAACAATCTCACACAAAATTTCCCAAACACACGCTTCCACCAACCGTAAATTTTCCTTAATCCATATGGACATATGAGGTCCATATCACACAGCCAATCACGATGGCTCAAGATATTTTCTTACCTTTGTAGATGATTACTCTCGAGGAACCTAGGTCTCCCTAATGCACTCTAAAACCCAGACACTCACTCATATCAAACATTTTTTGTCCATGGTCAAAACCCAATTTGATGTTTCGGTACAACGAATTTGGACAGTTAATGCTAGGGATTTTTTCAACACCCAATATTCGGAAATTTTTTCCTCTCTTGGTATTATCCATGAAAGCTCTTGTGTCTATACCCCTCAACAGAATGACATGGTTGAATGGAAACATCGTCATCTTTTAGAGGTCGCTCGTGCCCTTAAACACCAAGCCAACATCCCTACTACCCTTTGGGGCGAATGTGTGGTCACGGCCACCTACCTGATCAATGTGTGAGGAAAATAATATTCATGAAAAACCACATCCCTAGAAACCAGGAATTTCTTTGCAGTGACATCATATAGGCAGGAATTTCTTTTTCATGGCCATCGTCATCTTTTTAGACAAGTCCCCTTCTGATGACTCCCTACAGTTTCCCATTTTTTTAGAAGATCCTTCAGCAGCGGACTTATCTAGATCCTATTATACCATGCATCCCATTCCCGACATGGGACCCTCCAAGTCATCCTCCGAACCAGTTTCTGCAGAGACGTAGCTTCCTTGTCCTTCTCCTGATTCATCTCCAAAGAACTAGCTTCCTAATTCCCCTCCACTGGAAAATTCTACAGTTGTTCTTGTTCCTCCTCAGAGATGTTCCACACGGGTTACTCGCCCGCCCGTTTGGACAGAAGATTATGTCTGTTCTACCATCCAGACTACCGTAGGTACTACTTACCTTACTTCCAACTATGTTACTTATGATCGTCTGTCCCCTACCCACATGATTTGTATCAGTCAGATTTCTGCACACCAGGAACCTTCTTACTACTCTGAAGCTGTTTCCCATTCACATTGGCGTCAGGCCATGGTCGATGAACTCAGTGCCCTCTATCAGAATCATACATGGGATCTTGTTCCTCGTCCTTCTCATAGGAAACCCATTAGTTGCAAATGGGTTTACAAGATCAAGCATCGTGCTGATGGATCCATTGAGCGTTACAAGGCTCGTCTCGTTGCTAAAGGTTTCACTAGAGAGAAGGTTTTGATTATCAAGACACCTTTTCTCTAGTAGCTAAGCATGTCACTGTTCGGACCTTCTTGGTCGTTGCTGCCATCCGTAATTGGTCCCTTCATCAAATGGATGTCCATAATGCCTTTCTCCACGGAGATCTTCATGAAGAAATTTATATGGACCTTCCTCCTCGACTTCGTAGATAGGGGGAGAATATGGTATGTCATCTACGCAAGTCCTTATATGGTCTGAAGTAAGCATCACGTCAATGGAATGCAAAATTCACAGAGGCTCTGACTGACATGGGATTCATTCAATCCAAGCATGACTACTATCTCTTCACATGGCACAAAGGTACTACTGTCATTGCTCTTATTATTTATGTTGATGATATTTTGATCACTGGGAACAATGTGAGTGGCATTCACACCCTAAAAGAGCATGTCAACAAACATTTCCATATAAAAGATTTGGGGGAACCAAAATATTTCTTGGGCATTGAGATTGCACAATCTCCGGCAGGTATTTCTCTAAGTCAACGGAAATATGTTTTAGAACTTGTATCCGATTCTAGTCTATCAGCTTGAAAACCCAACATCATTCTTGTGGATCAAAACATCAAACTCACATCACAACAATATGATCATGAGACAGCCTCTCCAGAAAATGATCCTCTGTTACAAGACCCATCTCCTTACCAAAGACTCGTAGGAAGACTTATTTATCTCACCATGACAAGGCCTGACATAAGCTATGCAGTCCATATACTAAGTCAGTTCATGCATCAACCCAAACAATCTCATATGGACGCAACAGTCAAGGTGCTTAAATATTTAAAAGGATGTCCTGGATTAGGACTTCTTTTACCTCGAGATGGGAATTTCGACATTACAGCATACTGTGATTCAGATTGGGGTACTTGTCCTATGACTAGAAAGTCTCTTACAGGATTTTACATTAAAATTGGAGGATCTCTTATATCATGGAAAACAAAAAGGCAATCAACAATATCACTTTCTTCAGCTGAAGCAGAATATAGAGCAATGGCAAAAAAACTTGTGAGATTGTCTGGATTCTTGGATTAGTCAAAGACTTGGGAGTAAAAACAGAAAACCAGTCACTCTATACTGCGATAACAAAGCTGCCAATGATATCGCGGCAAATCCAGTTTTCCATGAAAGAATCAAACATATAGAAATTGACTGTCATTTCGTCAGGGAGAAAATTCAGGAAGGGATTATCAGGACTAGGCACATACGAACATCAGAACAACCAACATACATATTCACGAAGCCTTTATGTAGTCGACAACATTCTCATTTATTACACAAGCTTGGGGTTTTCAATATCTACAAACCACCAACTTAAGGGGGAGTGATGAAATATGGAATGCTGAGGATATCTATGCTGGAATCAAGCAGTCATTGATTCTTAAATCATTTGATTGATCATTGTAGTATTTTGTAATTAAGAGTTTATTGTATTTCCTTACAGTATTATTTCCTTTCCTTTATTGTATTTAAAGCCACTATATAAATTGGCTGATGTACACATTACAAAATACATAATACAAATACAATTCTCTTTTTCTCTACTTGATATTCTTTGGTCTTCATTTCTACCCTTTTATCAAGTCTTCTTGTAGGCATTCTTCGGTAGTCTTTTGCCTCTTTTACCACCTTCAATCTCAAACTCTGACAATTTCGACTAATTTATACCATACGTATTTTCAAACAATTGGTCATAACGCTTGTTTTCAAAAACAAAAACTGTATTTAAATTCTATATCAAACAAACTCTTAAATTGGTGAAAATAATTTTCAAAAACTTAGGTAAAATCCAAAAAAGAAAAAAAAAAAAAAAAAGGAGAATTTTATTCAAATTATAGATATGAAAATGAAATAATTTAGAAATTGAAGTATGAAGGTCGTGAGAAGAGATTAATTAAAGTTTTTTTCTTTTGTTTTGGTGACGAGGGGTGTCCGGACTAGCTTGCATACATTTCGAATAATCTCTTGTGGCCTTGAAGTTAATGATTGGGTAAACCTTTTAGTAACCACCCTTATTGGCAACTGAGGAAGTAACTACCTATATTAGCAACTGAGAGGAATCAAATTCATGACTTTTTGAGTAATATATCCAAGAGTCTCTATTGTCTCACCCGGCCACCCATGGGCAGGGGCGGATTCAACCCCAGGCCTACCCTCAGATTTGAAATTTTTTTTATTAATATACAGGACATAAAAAATTGTTAATTAACATATATATCCAGACGCACCTTCAAATTTTTTAAAAATAAGAATTATTATACATACTGTATATCTAGGTCTACAAAAAAACTTGTTATTAATATATATATATATATATTCCAAGTCCATATCATATTAAAAGTTTAAAACTCTCGCCAGTGTTTTTCTACACAGCTTTACCTGTTTTTTTTTTATAATTTTATCCGCAAATTCTTTACTCTCTCTTTCTCTTTCTCATGTTATTCTCTTTTAAAATTTTTGAAGACTGAAATTGTTAAATTTTCACTACTCAAGGTGTCATAATTAGCTCCGTTTTCTATTTTATAGATTTTAGGTATGTGTATTGTTCATTTCAATTTAGTTTATTTAAGGATTGAATCATTTTTTTTCTTTTTGAGGTTTTTTATTCCAATTTAAGAGAAAAATATATTAATCTTGTGAGTTTATTTTATATTTTCTGTCTAAGAATGAACATACTTTCTCAAATTAAAACCTTAACTATATTTTAAAGGACGTTATTCTTCATGCTTCACCCACCACTTTCCTATATTTTAAACGTCACCGTTCATTTGTTCGAAATTATTAAAGAAATTTGAGTTACTATCTATGTTTATACTAAAAAAATTTCCTATCTTTTATTAATTCATATTAAAAGTCAACGTAACATTAACTTGATTTAAGTTTTGGTTGGTTGACTTTAGCTTAATTACGCTAGGTTTGATCAACGCTATGAAAATTTATATTATTATATTTGAAAGCCAAAAATAAAAATATTAAAAAAAGGTTTTGTTTAAGGTTTACTAAAAATTTTGCTTTTCATAGATTAATTCAAGTAAGAAAATATTGTGTTAATGTATATTTATTTTTCTTAGGTTCTTAATATTATATTATTTTTTTTATTAAGGTTTGTTGATTTTTTAAAGTTTTTACTAATTATTTATTCAAGTAAGAAAATATTGTGTTAATGTATATTCATTTTTCCTCAGGTTCTTAATATTATATTATTTTTTTTATTAAGGTTTGTTGATTTTTTAAAGTTTTTACTAATTATTTGGTAAATAATGGCTGAGCCGTGGAGGCCCTCCCTCGACAAAAATCCTAGATCCACCACTGCCCATGGGTGGTTAAGATTAATTAAAGTTGTTCAAAATAAATATGTGGGACACTTTTGTGATTAATGAATTAACATTGTACATGTTTGTATCAAGTAAAAGATGATTATGTTGTGAATGAATGAATGGGAGATTTTAATGATAAATCTGTGTCAACCCAACTAAAATTCTTGGCAAAACTGAAGGCCCATTATCGATCTGGAAAGCAGTCAAGAGTACCTAATCTTTATGAATGACCCACAACAGATGATTCCTTAGCTGTTCCATATATATATAAGTAGTCTGGAGTCTGGACCATTGATGATGGTGATGGTGATGGTGATGGTGATGGTGATGATGATGAATTAATATTAATGAAGCCCAGATTGTCATTAAAGCCCATGTTAATTAATGCCATTAAAATTAGTAGTATTTATTAGTCAATTATTTAGCTTCAAGATTAAGCACACACTATCAGGAATTTGTGGTCAAGATTTGATTAATTTACAGCTGCAAGAGAGTTGGCAATGAGTTGGATTTTGAAGCTGGAAAACAAGAGTAAACCACTTTTTCCCACCCAAATAATGATTTGATGACATGTTCTTACCCACAATTTTTAAAATATCACTTTACTAACAAAATTTATACTTCGTTTCCTATTTTGGCATCATTACGACTTCAAACCATCATTATTCTCTTTCCGACCATCACTCATCAAAACCTCTCAAACCCTACTCTTGTTGACCCCCAAATTGCAAAAAATTGAGCGATTAAGGGTTTGCGCAGTTGCCCCTTTCAAATCAAATTCTGGTCAATCCAAACCATCAAAATTTAACCTTCCACCACCAAAAGACTTATTGGTTTCCCATATTAAAAAACTTTAACAATTTGGATTGATTTTGCTTTTTGTTCGCTGTTGGAATAAAAATTTAAGTAATAAAATGGTATTTTAAAAGTTTATGGGTGAAAAAATATCATTAAGCTATTATTTGGGTGGGAAAAAATCGTTAACTCCTGAAAACAATCTATTTGCCCACTGTTTGATTGTATAAAAGACTTAAAAGTAATATAATGGGAGACTTGTTTTACAAACTATGTTAATTAAACTACTAAAATAAGCTTAATTACATCTTAAGTTAACCTAATTCCTGCCTTAGTAATTGATCAGATCAAGACAAATGCATAATCCTCTTGTTGAAATTGTGGTAATTTGAGTATTAAACATGTTGAACACAAGTTAAACGTTAAAAGAATTTAATTATGACAGTGGATCCAATAATATGGCTTTGGTACTAATCCACCACCACCAACTGAATTACTTTGTTTTTAGGGTATGTTACAATTTCCTCCTCAAAGTTTAGGGAAAGCCACCAAACGCTCTCAAGGGTTTCCAAAAACAATGAATACACCCAACAGATTGATAGATGTGATGTGAGTGAAGCTCATTACTTTACTATATAAAGACTATAATACCCTCTTTGCCTAATTATAGCATTCTTTTCAACTTTTATTTTAACCATATATATAGTAATATTTATTAACCAACTTTATATAATAACTAAAATAAAATATATGAATAAGGAGAAGATTTTTGGATATGAGATTTATGGTTTATTTTAATTCATACTTGATTATATAAAAACTAAATTAATAATGTAATAAAAATAAAAATTTAATAAAGTATAATAAGAGAAAGGATATTAAAGACCTTTCAGATCTTGTTAAAGTCTGTCAACTTTTTGGGTTTATTTGTGGCTTTCCAAAACCCTTGGGTTCAATGGTAATTTTTTTCAAACAAGAAGGAGGAAATTGGCCTATTCCCCGATTGTTTTTACACCAACCAAGTGACAAAACTAACCAAGTCTCCGGTCAAAAGTCTAGCAGTGCCAACACTTTAGAATTTAAAACCGAGTCATTGATCAACCATTCAACAACTCCTATATAGCTATCAACAAAATCAATTCTCCATGCATGACCAATTTTAATTTCATTTCAAAAGAAACCCCTTTCATCCTCTCCTTCACAAAATGCAAAGAATCCCTCAGAAACAAGCCACCAAAGAGGGGCTGAAGCTTCCTGCAAGATCATCCTTATTTCTGTCTCAGCCTGGAGATATCTCGACCGGGTCTCGGAGTCGTGGAGTCAGTAGTTTTGCAGTGTCTTCTCCTAGAGCAAGACCGATTTGTACGTGTTCAAACCATCCTGGTTCGACCCGGTGCAGCCGCCATGGATACCTGGTGCCGAGGGAGAAGTCGAAGAGTGGAAATAAAGAGATCATAAGGCGAGCTTTGGCGCCAACAAATCGTAGGTTTAGTCTTAGGTGGTGGAATTTCCAGCCGAGGCCTAGCAGGCTTTGTAACATGTCGATGGCTTAGTTGAATCATCAGAGAAAATTGTGGTTCTTCAAACAGTGTAAATTAACACGATTTAAGTCGGTTTTATGTTTGAATTTTTTGCCGGTATGTATATTGATTGAATTTGGAGTTTGTGAATATGTAATTGAATTTTAGTTATAAATTCTTGATGCCTCCTTTCTGTCCAAATGTGTTTCAAAAGTAACAAAACAATCCCATTTGAAATCTTCACAATTATACTCGAACAACTCACCCCACTAAAACCACAAAACCTGCAAAGATTTAAGGGGCCATGGCCACCCTGTCCTCTATATCTGCCTCAACTTCTCTGTTCTTCTATGCCTTATTGCAACTATTATTAAAAGCTGGGACCTGGTATACAAAAGAGGCATCTCAGCCAACTGTTTCTTTTCTTGTTTCACAAATATTGACTTTTTGACTGGAATCTTGTAAAATTTTCCACCATTATAGAGCTCTGATTTAGAAATTGACAGCTAAAAAGGCAACAAAAACAAGGATCTCATATTTCTTGAAGAACCGAGGCATCACAGTCAGGTTTGCTTCAGCATATATATTAAAAAATTGCTTGCTAGTTCAACCTTCTCAAGCATGAATGAAGAAACAGGACCAAAAATTGATAACGAGACAAGCTGCTCTGTATATATTTTAAAGAGTAATTTCTATATTCTATTGAAAAATTTTTAGGAGTAATTGTAATGTTCTTTACAATTAGTGGTTACGCCTATCCCAAACATATAAATATTTCATACATACATACACATGCAAATGCAGAAGATGCGCATAGTATACATAGTATCTACGGCAATCAGCCACGCCACTGGAACTTCTCGTTGCTGTAATTCACATCCGGATGAAGAATTTACGTTTGACTGTTACTGGATAAAGCAGCAATTGTTTCATCCTCTGTTTCAGATTTGTTTTCACTTAATTTACTCCTGTTAAGGATAAAAAGAGAAAGGATAAACATTTGGATCAAAGTACATGGGAATTGTTTAGAACAAATTTTATTACTTGAATTACCTTGGGAGGAGTTAGAGACTGAGAACTGGATGTGGGTTCTGTTGGTGCTTCAGCAATTCTTGCTTCCGACTTCTCGTTTGAATAACTGTAAAGGAAGAAAGGACTGTCAAATTCTAAGATAGAACCAGTCAAAATATGCATGCCCAATCAACAAGTTGTGACGTTTGGGACTAATGAGCATATATATGTGTATATGCATAGACCTTCATGTAGTGAAGACTTGGACGAGGAGAAAGTACAGTTAATCACTCCCTAAGATTTCTGAACACGTTAGCTGCCAGAGTCCCCAAGTATTAAAAATAAAAAGGGGAACCTAAAGGAGGAACCAAAAGAAGGGAAGAGAAGGTGAAGAAACAACCAAAACAGAGTGGAATTGAATGCAATGAAATCAATACTTTCACCACTTGCCTCAGAAAAAAATCACAGATGGCAGGATGGTCAGAGCTGTCTTTTTATATGTCATTCTTCAACATCACATGTTTTTTCAGGGCAAAGCATCGAATAGGGACTGACAAATTGCATTCAACAAGGATGGTGGAATGTGTTTCCATAACACAAAGGAAAAGGAAGAAAAAGAATGTGGACAGTAGATGGTTTTGCTTGCAAAACAATGACCTTTTATACTCCTTTGATTTCTGTCCACAAGAATTTGCATGACATAAACCTCAAACATAAAAAATTGAGAATTCTAAAAAATTGTTCAATAATATCAGCTTTATCTTTTCTAAACCAGAATTTTTGAATTTGGAAAAAAAAGAAAAAGAATAAGGACAATAACCAACTTCAGCTCTATGAAGACTTAGATTCTTCAAAACTATAGATCGCATATAAATCTAAAAGCCCAGAAACAGTGAAACACCAAGCATATCTACCGTGTTGTTTTAGAAGCAAGAGGTGTAACATTGGCTAAATGTAAATCTTCCAATCGATGTGATTATGTAGCTTGCTTTATTTTCCAGTAAGTATGTCTTTAGTGGAAAAATTAATGTCAATAATAACAAATTTCTCAATCTTGAGCCTAATATATGATTATGCAGAATAAACCATACTAGATACTTACGTTGAGAGTATTGTCACCCAAATGAGTTCCACACAGTCCACCCAAAGAAGCCTTTGTTCAACTGGTACCAGACCATAGGTAACAAGATGAGCAAATGGCCAAAGTTTCCATCCAGCCTGCATGACAAACCACATACAAGGATACAGTTAGATGCAAGGCAAAATGCAAATGACACAAAAGACTAAGACTAGATGAGATTTTGCCACGTAAAGCAAATTTTAAAAAGTGTAAAGTTCCTCTAGTAGTATATAAATGTTATGGGATCAAGGTCAATGTGAATTTGAGCTTCACAAGAAAAAAAATGGAACCAACCATAGGAATAGTCCAATGACTCCCAGGCATAATAATGTTAATAATCTCTATAACTACAATAACTAGTTCAAAAACTATAAAAAAAATTCCTTCAAACTTTGAAACCTTATTTTACAATCCAATTAGGTAATAGAGATAATAATCTTAACACATAGGTCATGTGTACACAAACAGTTTATAATTAAAAACTTACTTAAAAAATGAGTTATTTAAAATAGAAAATAGTGAAAAGTAAAATATATTTGCTTTTCAATTAATAAGGTTTGGATACTAAGAATGTCCCACTACATTGGCAAGAAAGCTAAAGAAGGGCATTTCGTTAGGCTCAAAGGTCTGGCTCTTAATATTCAGAGAACAAGGAAAAGGTACAGTAGAAAGGGAAGAAAATTCTCCTACCGTCAGCATGGGCCAGAATGTTGCTTTCAACTCATTAAAAATACTGAGTGGAGATTCCAGACGCAAGAATCCCAAAACTGTAAAATATATACTGTTCCACAGAGCTGCCCATACAGTTTGATCAAAGACTACTTTGGCAGGAACCACCCACCAGTCTTGGAAAGGAAAAAGCTCCTGGAAAACAAAAAAAGTAGTTCAGAAAACCACATAGATAATATATTGGTGAGACTAACCCAACTTAAACATGAATTTAAAGCATAACCATCACCTCGCAGAACTGGTAGTAGTAATGAGAAAGGGAACCATGTAGACTGAACCCGACAAGGCCCTGATCTTAAACATTCGCCCTCTGTCAAACTCAAGAAGAGGTTTTCCTTCATAGCACTGCAAATTCCAGGAACATTAATGAGCAAACTATGAATTGAAAAATCAACTGTAAACAAGTTAGACGTTCTCTATTCCACAACATGCACTAACCTGTGCAATCCAATCCCCTATAGAATAAACCACTCCACTGATCACCATTTTGGCTAAAACCGGGTTTTCCTTTAGAGCTTCCTCATAAGCAGTCCAGTTGTGCTGAGGCGCATATCTTAGTATTTCATAGATGGTCCAACCCTAAAAGAGAAACCAAAATGAGTTTTAAACAGATCAAATTGATTAATGATCGCTAGTATTACTTAATCCACAAGCAGAAAAAACAGGATAAGAATCATCTATATCTGAAATGCAAACGCAGATAAAAAGCTAAAATCAATTAGAGACTATCTTTTACATTTACATAGAAAAAAGGTTTTAAATAAAAGAATTTCGTTCCCCAATTTACAGATCACCAATTATGGTCAAACTCACTAACAAGCAACTATAAAAAATTTTGGAGGAGAGGACTAAACAAATCATTCTCTCACTCTTCTCTCTCTCGGACCACAACATTAAAGGAGCCATAACAGTCTGCAAATGCATTTTACCAGCATCAGATGCTAACATCCACGCAATCACCACCAAATTGGTGAATTATTGCTCTTTGTATCACACGGTCGAATTATTACCCATATCTACCCAGCTTCTGGTATAAACATTCATACTTCTTCATGGATTTACCTCCATGTTACCTGTCTCATCCTTTCATCTAATACATCTAAACAAAAGAGTTCCAACTGTGCTCACCTAAAATAATGTTGCTTCCTTTCTTTCCCTTCTAAAAGAACACATTATAAGTTAAGTGGATGGTTTGCCAAAATTTTTGCTGAAACATGAAATCATGTTTGCTTCTAAGATATCTAAATAGTACAAGTCACTGACAAAACCACTCAGAAATCAATCCCCAACTCCATCCATTCTTCTTTAAACAAACCAAACATAAAACATAAACCAATTACGGACCTCCTCTTGCGATAAAACAACACACAGCAAATACAAAAGTTCACGTATTTCCCATATTAGCACATACACACATACAGAATTTGTTTAACTCTCAATCACTCCCATCCCCAGGTTTCACTTAATCAACAAATGAATCCGCTTGGTTTGACAAATATTCAAAAAAGTCAAAACCTTTTTCACAATCTCGATGTAGGTTTTGATAAATTTTGAAACTTTACATTCAAAAATTATATGTAAAGCATAGAAACTTACATGCCAATAATCTTGATCAATAGTGAGCAACTTAGTGATGGCAAAAGTTCCAGCAGCAAGAGCTATAGTAGCATTTATAGTTCTATGAACCAACTTCTCCATTTCTTCATTATCTCTTCTTTCTCCATCTCCAATTGAATTTGAAGAAGAAGCTGAAGAGAACCCTTCAAGTGACAACGATCCATCACTGAACCCGCCAACCTGACTCACCTGACTCGCCAACTCACCGTCCTCTCGACCAACCACAACACCCTCTTGCATGTCTGTAGAGTCCTGGCTCTGTACTGGGATCACGTCAAGTTCTTCTTGCAGCACTGAGTTCATCACCCAGTTGCTGTGGTTTCTTTGTTTGGTTCTCGAGAAAATGGGGTTGTGGTTTTCTGGGTGGGTTTGAGAGAAGAAGGTTTGGGGGTGAAAGAGGGAGGAACTGAGTTCAGCTGACCGAGCTGACGCACTGTCGTCGATCTTAAGGATAAACTGGATCTGTTTCCCCGAGTTGGCAATTCGAGAAATCACTTAAATACCGGGTGATTAGGTGGATGATTTAGTGTTAATGCAGTACGTTGCTCTTAGTTTAAGATCATGTAATGAACGGTGGATTTGATGTATTGAATCCGGAGATTCATAAGACGGCTTATTATTGGTTATGGTACATTGGGATTGTAGATTTTTCTTTAGGGTAGATCTTTGCGTAGAAGATTACTTTTCCTGTGGTGTCCAATGATGATTTGAGAATCTGGAGATAAGGAATGAAGTCCACATAAGAAAGGCCGATTTAGAAGATTAAAAAAAATATATATGAAAACACGTTGCCTTGATAGTTTACAAGCAGTTGAAACGGCACCGTTTCTATCAGTAGGTAGCAGGCTTACAAATGAAACATTGATAAATTCTATTTTTAATGTTAATTCTGTGGGCGTAGGGAGAAGAAGCCCCAGGTCATGAGAATATGGGTCCCATTTAATCCAGAACAGACAATTAGAGCCCATTAGAAATCCTACACGTTGAAGGATTGAGGGCCCATGGCCTGGCCATTTGCGAACCATTCAAAATTTTATGGCCATAATTTGTGAGAAGAAGAAGCAATTAGAAGATATTTTTGTTTGTATATGGAAATACACGAAAAAATTTGTATATAAAACTTGTCGTAATGCTACCTTTGTATTTCTAGTCAGTTCTACGTGTATATATATATATATATATATATATATATATATAAATATTTGAGTCGATTACGTATATCTTGCTAATTTTAGGTAGTAGCAAATACATTATAAGTCAATATTAAGTTAAATCACAAAAATGATAAATAACCCTCAAGATAGTTTGAATTTAGGAAGTCAATAAAATGAGCCAAATGTATCATTTTAAATATATATATTTTTTTTTTGGAAATTAGTTACTAAAGAATTTTAGGAAACTTATATTTTTGTTTTTTTTATTTTTAATATGCATTGAGATAGTGTCTTGTAATAGCTTATTTAAATTTAAATATATTTGTTTATGTGAAAGGGTTTGTTTTATAATTTTAACTCTAAAACCTAAAGTTTTCTTTGCAATCTTTTTAATTGAATTAATAATAAAAAATATAATTATTAGGTAAATCAAGTTACCCATCCGTTTATCTAATATAAGAAAGAAATTTGATTTTTGTAATTGCTTTGCTTTATTGATGCAACCGTAACATTTAGAATGTTGACACCTGAAATTGATTATATACTTTAATTTAATATATCAAACATATCGCACATATTAATTAATTTCCAAATAATAGGGATTTAACTGGCTGACAATACCTTGCTTCAGATTTTTACAGGATTAATGTTCATCGTAACTTGTTGTAGACAGTGTCATGAACACCTAAAATAACTTATTGATGATGTAATTTGCTTAAATCACAATAACATGAAAAAACAAATATGGGAAGGTTTTGCCCATAAAAAAATGTTTCAAGTTGGAATGCAATAGCAACATTTAATCTAACAACACAGCTTGCACCAACAAAATCAATGCAAATTACAACAAATCAAATAAAAAACAAAAATGGAGTGGAAGAGAGCATATCAACTCTCAAAACAAGGCGATCTTGACTTTGAATTAGTTTTGCGTTCGAATCACATCCTCGGTCTTTATCTGTGGTAGAATTTCTCTTTCTGTATCTATATAACAAAATACCTAAATTTTGAAATAACTGAAATTACAAAACTTGTGGATTATTTAAGGTTAAGGATGTTACCCAAAAACTAAAAATTGCCCTTCATCAAAAGATAGCCCCTCTAAGCCGGCGCAATTAATAAAATTAGGCTTGTATTTTTTTTTTTTTTTTTTTTTGCCATATCAATTGAGATACTGTCTAGTGATAGCACTTTTTTATTGATAAATTTGCTTATGTGAAAGGGTTTATTTTAAAATTTTAACTGTAAACGTTATTTTTCTTTGTAATATTTTTAATTGAATTGAAACTTGTAAAATTGTAGACAATTTTTAAATCTGAAAACTTTTGTCTTTTAGTAGTGTTAATACGTGATTTTGACACCAACGAAATGCACGTGTGAAATGTTGAATTGACCTAAAAGACACACATGAATGGAAAGGAAAAATGACAGTAAATGCAGTGAGAAAGGAGTTTTAAAGTGGTTCGGATACTAAGGAAGCAAGTCCTACGTCCATTGATGTTTTTATTAATGATAAGGGTTAGGTCGTTTTAGATGACTGACTTGATAAGGGTTAGGTCGTTTTAGATGACTGACTTTACACTGATAATACAAGGTATCAAATGTTGTCTATTCTAGAGAGAGAGAGAGGTTGGTCAAGAGTAAATGTGCGAATCCCCTTAATGAGAAAGGATCTCTCCACTTATAGTGGGATGTCTTGAGGTAATGATCACTGAATCTGTAAGTTGGTGGGATGATCCGTGCAAATCCTTCTTTATGTCACATTATCCATCTTCTAAAGCAATTCACGTAATTTGCTACAGGGATTGGACACGCGAGATCATCACAGCTCTTGGCTGGCCTGACGTGCATCCACTATTCTGACAGAAGCAAGCTGTGGGTATAACCATGATCACATGACGCGGCTACGCTAGAATGCCAGTAAACTCTTCCCGAGGTCTGACCTTTCGTACTTAACTGGGCGCTACGTTAGCCCTATTTTCCCAGGCATAACAAGTAGTAATTCTTTTATAAATGATAAAGATTTAGCTCAATTCTTTGTTTCGACAACCCTCATACCTTGTTTTGTTGATTCTTAATACAATTATCTGACAATACCTTGCTTCAAATTGTACTTTTCTTTTCAAAAGGAATTAGCATGTTACTACCTTTTCTGCATTTATTTATTTAAATGCAGAAAAAGAATTAGCAGTTTATTTTCTATCATTCTCTATGTGTTCCATATATATATATATATATATATATATGTATTCTTTCAATCCTCAAAATTATTTTGAAGCCAAAATTAAAATCCATCCGAAAAACATTCAACAAGGCATTAGTTAATGGATAGGCATTGATCAGGCTAAGGAACATTTTCTCTTAATTTTCTCTTAGAAAAGTAAATTAGCATTTTGATGGAATTTGCATCCTATTATAATTATCTCGACGTTTTTCATCTTAAATCTTAGAATTATTGAAGACAAGTGTTGAACAGGCAGGCGACCTGCGGTAGATCTTCTCCCATTTATAAATTTACGTCTTAATTATTTGGAAATCAGCAGGGAATTAAGCGAGGTATGTTCCTTTGTTTTTTTTTTTTTAAACGAATTCCTAATTGTATACTATAATGTTTAATTCAAGTGTTACATATGGTTCGCTTCTCTTTACAATAATTCAATTATTAATCTCCAAAAAAATATATTATAATAGAGTGGTTTTAAGTGAATACTTATTACAAAATCATTTTAAAATTTTAATAACTTATTTTTTTTTTCTATACTGTTATACCTGCTCACAACAGATCAACCAAAACAACCACAAAACACACAACACAAAAACAGAATCACACACACAACACACCAAGGTTTACCGTGGTTCACTTGCTTGGATATGAGCAAGCTATGTCCACGTTGAGCTTGGGAAACCAACGAACTCGCTGCACTATATTGATCAAGATTACAAAACATAACTCGACCAGAGATTTGAACCATTTCCAGATCGTTACAGAACCTGTGAACACCCTAGAGACATAGATCTAGTACCCAAGATACACTGCAAACTCTAGCACCCTCAAGTGGCCTGCAAACCAGCCACTCAACACCCTGTTACAAGATTCAAGATCAAAACTATACCCAAACCCTAAAAAGAGACAGTCCGTTTTACAGAGAAAAAGAAAACACGAAAAATAGGTTCAATCATTTGAGAAGGGACTGTTGCACTGCTTTTATACTATTGACTATCAGACTAATTTGCCACCATTGGATTCTCAGCCAACCAACAAACAGGATTGATCTTTACTTGGCTCAAAATGATGTTGTCTCACTTAATGATAAAACGTCACCGTATAAAGCCATCACTCTAACAATCTCCACCTTGATGGGTTTATTTGTGACTGTAGTGCAGCTTGCTCTTTATGGGATCCTTCATTGCTCTGGTCACTCTAATTTACTGAATGGATAACAAATTCAAGTAGCGCTTGAACTTGGTATGAGTGACTGTCTTGGTACCCATGTCTGCTGGATTTTCTTCGGTTGAAACCTTTAGCAGTGCAATCTCATCTCTTGAGATCAGGTCTCTCACAAAGTGATATCTTACATCTATGTGCTTGGTATGTTCATGGTACACCGGATTCTTGCTCAAATGTATTACACTCTGACTGTCAGAAAAGATTACATGTCTCTGACTTGTTAACTTAGCTTCACTGAGAATTCCTTTTAGCCAGATGGCTTCTTTGAATATGTCAGCAACAACCACATATTCAGCCTCAGTAGTGGATAATGCAACTATCAGCTTTAACTAGGATTTCCAGCTGATGCAGTTGCCTCCTAAAGTGAAGTAGTATATAGTGTTTGATTTCCTGGTGTCTCTATCACCTGCAAAGTCTGCATCTACAAACCCAACCAACTCAAGTGAAGCAGTTCTTTTACAGTAGTGCAGTCCAACATTTAAAGTGGCATTTACATATTTCAGAACCCATTTTAAAGTAATCTAGTGATCCATACCAGGATTAGACATATACCTACTGAGTAAGGAAATTACAAAGGCTAAGTCAGGCCTAGTGCTAATCATGGCATACATAAGAGATCTTATCATATTGGCATATGGAATATGTTCCATCCTAATCATTTCAGGTTCAGTTCTAGGACATTGTGATTTACTCAGTGTGAAGTGACTGGCTAGTGGGATTGTAACAGGTTTTGCACTTGCCATACCAAATTTTTCTACCAGTTTGTGCAGATATGAACACTGGTGCACTCTTAGCTTACATTTATGCCTATTTCTGTCAATTTGCATTCCTAGGATCTTTTTTGCATTTCCTAAATCTTTCATTTCGAACTCAGCACTCAATTTTTCCTTTAATTTACAAATCAAGGACTTAGACTTGCTAATTATTAACGTGTCATCCACATACAATAGTAAGTACACAGGTAGGTTATCACTTAGGGCAAAATAAAAGCAGTTATCATATTTACTCCTAGTGAAACCTATACTCACAATGAATGTGTCAAATCTTTTATACCATTACCTAGGGGATTGTTTTAGGCCATATAAAGACTTGAGAAGAAGGCAGACATGGTCAGGGGTTTTTGGATCTATAAATCCTACAAGCTGGTTCATATAGATCTCTTCCTCAAGATCCTCATGAAGGAAGGCAGTAGTCACATCTAATTGTTCAAGTTCTAAATCTAGGTG
The DNA here is from genome assembly GCA_026229545.1 of Pistacia atlantica. Classification (NCBI taxonomy): domain Eukaryota; kingdom Viridiplantae; phylum Streptophyta; class Magnoliopsida; order Sapindales; family Anacardiaceae; genus Pistacia; species Pistacia atlantica. Next base: position 9,542,565 of record CM047899.1, on the reverse strand, counting down.
AGCTACAATGGAGAGCATTAGTCTAATTGTTTTATACTTGATCACTGGGGAAAAGACTTCATTGAAGTCTATTCCCTTTCTTTGGGTGAAGCCCTTGGCTACTAATCTAGAATTATACCTAAGTGGTTCTCTGGTTGTTACTCCATCACTCAATTTGAACAGCCACTTACATTGGATTACCTTCTACCCTTTTGGCTTTGGTACAAGAACCGAGGTTTTGTTCACCTTTAGAGAATTCATCTCAGCTTCCATGGCAGTCCTCCATTTGTCCATTTCCTTAGAGTTTACTGCTTTCTCATATGTTTTTGGTTCAATTCTCTGCACTCAGATTAAGAAGAAGGGCAGTATAAATGAGGTCAGCATATGAAAACCTTGTGGGAATCCTTACCTGTCTCCTAGCCCTATCTCTTGCAAGTTGGTAATCTTGCAAGTTTTTAGGCTTAGTTTCAGTATCTTCAGTTGTTTTTGTCTCATCCTCTTGTTCTGGATCATAATGTCCAGCTTCTTCTCTAGATTCAAGAACAACTTTAGTTTCCTGGATGGTTTTAGGATCCTACAGTGGTTGAGGTTGGGCAGGAAGCTCCACCTCAATTTGTGTAGTCTTAGGCTGATTAGAACTCTCCCTTACACTTGGATTTGGACCTACATTAGAGTTAGTACTTTTACAGGGAAATACACCCTCATTAAAAATCACATCTCCGCTTACTACAACTTTAACCCCAAGGGACTCCTTGTCCCACAGCCTGTACCCTTTTGTTCCTTCTTGGTATCCCAGAAAAACACACTTTGTAGACCTTGGGTCCAACTTTCCACCAACAGTATGTGCATATGCAGCAAAGCCAAAGACCCTCAAGTGTCCCAGATCAGGTTTTCTTCCAGTCCACATCTCTTCTGAACATTTTAGGTTTATAGCAGTGGAGGGACTTCTGTTTATCAAGTAGGCTGAGGTGGTTAGAGCTTCTCCCCAAAAGGAGGTGGGAAGTTTGGAGGTGATAAGCATGCATCTCACTTTATCCAGGAGGGTTTTGTTCATTCTCTCAGCCACCCCATTCTGTTGAGCGATGTGTTTCACAGTCCTATGCCTCAAGATCCTTTGATCACTACAAAACTTATCAAATTCTTGGTTGTAGTATTCTAACCCATTGTTAGTTCTGAGAACTTTAACCCTCTTATTCATCTGATTTTCAACTAAGAGTTTCCATTCCCTAAACTTTTCTAAGGCTTGATCCTTAGTCTTTAATAGGTAAACCCAAACCTTTCTGCTGTAATCATCTATTAGGGACATAAAGTAACTGTTTCCCCTATAGTTTCTAATCCTCCCAGGTCCCCATAGGTCAGAGTGAATAAATTCAAGTTGACTAATGGCTTGGTGTACCCCCTTTTGGAAACTGTTTATGTGTTGTTTTCCTAGTATGCAATTTTCACAGAAGTCTAGTGAAGAGATCTTATCCTTACCAAACTGACCTTGATTGTTTAGGGTATCCATGCCTCTTTGGCTTATGTGACCTAGTCTAAGGTGCCACTTTTCAGTGTTGGATAGGTTGGCAGGCATAATCACAGAGTTTAAACAGTTGGAAGATATGCTCCCACAGAGTATGTAAAGCCCATTCTTTTTCTCTTATGTCAGGATAAAGTTCCTATTTTTGTATATGTTCAGGCTTCCATTCTCTACCTTATAACTACAGCCTGATTCATCTAGGGTTCCTAGAGATATCAGGTTTCTTTTTAGTTCTGAGATGTACCTGACTCTTGTGAGTTTAACCAATTTTCCAGTGTTAAGACTTGGAGTTATAGAGCCAATTCCTCTAACCCTACATGTATTATTGTTTCCCATGTAAACTGTTTTTGAATCAGTATCCTCAAACTCCTGGAACCAGTTTCTATTTGGACTCATATGGAAAGAGCATCTTGAGTCCAGCACCCACTCATTAGCAGTGTCGGACATTGACACTGTAAGTAACTCAGGTTCATCTACTAGGTTTGTAGTGGTGGCTAGGTTTGTCTTTGTGTTCCCTTGTTTTTGTTTCTTGATCCATTCAAAACAGTTCTTTTTAATATGACCAGCCTTATTACAGAAAAAACATTTTCTAGTTTCTTTACTCTTGTTATTACCCTTCCACTTTTTCTTATTCCTATTCCCCTGATTCATAAAATTACTTCTCCCTGTTTGACTAACTCCACCTTGGTTTTAACAAACAGGTTCGACCCACTCCTTTTCTAGACTTTCAACTGTAACTCCCTAGCCTTAAGACCTGCAACTATTAGATCAAGGGTTGGTACAGTGTACTGTAACGCATTTTGACTACTTGGTAGTCATCAAGCAGTGAGTTCAAAAGGATCATAGCTAGGCTAGTACTTCCTAATTCTTGATATGTTCCTTTTAGGATCAGAGTCATTTTAATAAATTCGTTTAAAATGTCCTTTATACTCCTAGAACTATCCATTTTGTAAGAAAATAAAGTGCCCTTCAAGAAAGCTAAATTAGGGGCAGATTGTAAAGCATACAAAGTATTGAGTTTACTCCATAGTTCTAGTGGTGATTCGATCCCATCTACCTTTCTGAGGACACTGTCTGACTGATTTAGAACGATCAGATTTTAAGCTTCTTCATTAACTTCCCCCTTCTTCGTTAGTTTTTCCTTCGGCCACTTCTTGATGCCTTCTTCTAGTGCGATTGCAACCTTGTTGTGTGAGAGAATATCTTTCATCTTCTTCTTCCAACTCCCGAAATTGATCTTCCCATCATATTGGGAGATCTCCATACGTGTAGTGGTCATTGTACTGTAACGGTAGGAAAGAAAGGTCCAAGGGGTACGTGGTGTTGTTACACCAAAGGTCGCCAAGTGGCAGACAATTTTTAAGGCAGTTACGGGTTTCCAGCCTAGATACCCTCAAACTTGGCCAAGATTTGACTCCTTAGATCCTAATGGAAACTCAAAGGAATCACTTATTCGAAAATCCCCAATTTTCGAAACCCTAATTTCACGAAACCCTAAATTTCATGAAACCCTAATTTCACGAAACCCTAATCTCCAAGAAATAACTCTGATACCACTGTTATACCTGCTCACAACAGATCAACCAAAACAACCACAAAACACATAACACAAAAACAGAATCGCACACACAACACACCAAGGTTTACCGTGGTTCACTTGCTCGGATATGAGCAAGCTACGTCCACGTTGAGCTCGGGAAACCAGCGAGCTTGCTGCACTATATTGATCAAGATTACAGAACACAACTCGACCAGAGATTTGAACCCTTTCCAGATCTTTACAGAACCCGTAACACCCTAGAGACACAAATCTAGTACCCAAGATACACTGCAAACTCTAGCACCCTCAAGTGGCCTGCAAACCAGCCACTCAACACCCTGTTACAAGATTCCAGATCAAAACGATACCCAAACCCTAAAAGGAGGCAATTTGTTTTATAGAGAAAAAGAAAACACGAAAAATAAGTTCAATCGTTTGAGAAGGGATTGTTGCACTGCTTTTATACTGTTGACTATCAGATTGATTTGCCACCGTTGGATTCTCAGCCAACCAACGAACATGATTGATCTTTACTTGGCTCAAAACGACGTCGTCCCACTTAATGATAAAACGTCACCGTATAAAGCCATCACTCTAACATATACAAATTTCAGAATCTTCATATCACAAAGAAAAATTTGATTTGATTTATATACATAGTAATCAATCGTGTGTGCGTCATATATATATATGAAAAGTTATAAATAACTATTTTATGTGCCATTTTATTATATTTTCAACTATTGGATTGTGATTTATCAATGACTTGAAATTAGTGTCTCAAATTAAATGTGTGTGTGTATATATATATAAAGTGTGAAGGGACTCCCCCTTTTGTAAGGTGATGAGCCTTTAGAAGGGAACACCATAGTGTTGATGCCTTCTTTCTTGCTCTGATACCGATTGTCACAACCTTATTTGGATTGCATAGCCTTACAGCTTAAATTATAGCAGTTGGCTCTAAGTAAGCCTAAAAACACATACACAAAGAACATGATATTTAACGTGGTTCGGCATAACCCGCTTACATCCATGAATGGGAGAAATCTACTATAGTTTCATGAACAAGAGTACACAACACCATAAACACTTATATCCAATACCCTGTGTTCTCATATTTTCTCATAACCTTGAATTGGTTCTGACCCCTATATTTATAAGGTAGTATATGGGATATTCAATTTCTAATATGATTCATATTTCAATTCCTAATAGGACTCTCCTAATTGCATTCCTAATAGGATTCACATTCTTATAACAATGGTATTCCTTATTAAATTAACTTCCCAAAGAAGTAATAATTTTACAAGGAAACAATTAGGAAAACTAGCCACATATACCAACAATCTTCATGTCACGACGTTGCGGAATAAGGTTGTGACACTCTCCCACACCCACTTGTATGCACACCCTTGTGCATATCATTCTTGTGAATGCCAGCAAGACAATCATTAAAGTTTTCAGCTCGTGGCACTATCTGATGGCTTAAGGGATGCTGGTTATCTTTAGGCGTGACTTTGCTTCGTGTTGACCCATTACGACACCTCGAAAGATACATGCTTCCACCTATGGCACATGAGACCACTACTCACTTCCATGCTACGCTGTTGTCGGTGCCCACATGTTGCACGTGCAACATGCGTCTCACGTATGCTTCTTCGACTTCACACATTGCCGGCTCTCAATATCACTCGTTATACACCACCGTGTCAACTTTCCACTCCTTATAGTGTTTAACATGCATCTTAGCGACCCCAACATTTTCTACACAAGCTCATAAGAGACCTCTTTGGCCAGGATCGTTTTGAAGGGAACACCATAGTACGTTGATGCCTTCTTTCCTACTCTAATATCAATTGTCATGACTTTATTTGGATCGTGTGACCTTAGAGCTTAAACAATGGCAGTTGGCTCTAAGTAAGCCTGAAAACTCACACACAAAAACACAATATTTAACGTGGTTTGATATAACTCGCCTACATCCACAGATGAGAGAAATCCACTATAGTTTCATAAACACGACATAAAATAGTACACAACACTATAAACCCTTATATCCAATAACTTGTGTTCTCACATCCTCTTATAAACTTGAATTGGTTCTCAACCCAATATTTATAGGTAGTATTTGAGATATTCTATTTCTTATAAGATTCATATTTCAATTCTTAATAGGACGCTTCTAAATACATTCTTAATAGGATTCACATCTTTATAACAATTGTATTCCTCTTTAAATTAACTTCCGAAAAAAGGTGGTAATGCTTAGGGAGGGTAATGATGAAACTAGAGAGATGAGGGTGTATGGAAGGAGAGGTAAATGAGCTGGCAGAAGATAAAAGGGAGTTGGTAGAAAAGTTTCTATTGTAAAAAGGTGTTAAATAATGTGTTGGGATGTGACAAATGGCATTTCTTGGTTGGCCAGGAGGGAAATTTGGTTATTGAGAGAGAATAAGTTGGAGAATAAAAAGAAGAAAAGAAAGGGACATTTTCACCAAGAAGGATATTGGGAAAATGGGAAGGAGTTGGCCCTCAAAGTCCAACACTATTTGGGTTTTTTTTTTTTTTTTTGAGTTTTGGTTGTTCGTTTGATTGTGTAGTTGGTAAGTTTTTGCTAGTTCATTTGTCTGTGTAGTTTGTTTGCTAGAATATCAATACAAGCGACTATTATTTTCTAGGTTTTGGCTATTGTTTGCTGATATTTTACTAGGTTTATCTTGATTATTGTGTGTTGTTTTAATTGTGGTTGGTTGAGTTGGGAGAAGATCCTAACAAATTTTGTCAACCTATCTCTTTCCCCTCGTTTGACTTCCTCTTCATCTTTCCTTCTCATCCATGTTTGCATGTCAACCAGACACTCCCTAACGGTACCAATATCCACCCCAAGCTTCGATATCTCTCTTTCGACATTCTTTATTCCTCCCTCCATCCTCATACCAACCATCCCACAATCAAACCACTAATAGTCGAATGGGTTTGCACAAAGAGAGAAAAGGAACGTGAAAGCTCGGGTGACACTGGTGTGGTGTCTACCGTAGACATTCTGACGCTCAAGTTAGTACCGTTGAAGGTATTTTAGTGAGGGTTAAAAGCAGAAAAGGGTTTACTGTAATGTGGCTAGGGCTAGACTAACACAAAGTGGCTAGAGCACAACTTTGCGGTGGCTGAAAGTGGTAAAGTTAGTCAGAAATAAGCTTTACGATAGGGAAAACAGAGATTGTTGAGCAAGAATTTAGGAGTTAAAGCTATAAGTGATTTCTGAATGAATAATGAGAGGGATAATCTCTGTTTATATAAAGAACCAAGAAGTGAGAGTCATAGTAGGACTCTCAGTCTTACTGGTAGAGAAGTTCGAATTAGGAAGGAAGTCTTGTGACTTGCCTTTATCAGATTAGGACTATCAATTTGAGTAAGATCTTGGATCTTGGATGAAGTGGAAAGTAAATAGAATTTTGATTCCTATTTTGGGATGAATGTGGGCTAATGGGCTAGAGTCAGATTTAGCTTAACTTGTAGGAAAGCCCAACTCATGGAGTGGTCAATCCAAAAGGTGGATTTAAGAATAGACCCAACTGGAATTGAGTTAAGACACTAGACCGTAGTACATTTATTTTGTAATTGGACCTCATCAAGCCCAATATGATTTTTAGCCCATACAATTTGTATATGGGATATTTTATTTCTTATAAGATTCATATTTCAATTCCTAATAACACTCTCCTAATTACATACCTAATAGGAATCGTATCCTTCTAAAAATTGTATTCCTGTTTAAATTACTTCCCAAAGCAATAACACATTTACAAGGAATTAATTAGGAAAATGAGCCACATATCCCAGCAATCTCCACCTTGACACTCTTGTCACGATGTTTCGAAATAAGGTTGTAACAATTCTTGTCATGGGCCGAAAGTTTCACACCCAAAAGGCTAACCTATTAGGAGGAAGAGTTTCACACCCAAAAGACTAACCTACTAGGAGAAAGAGTTTCACACCCCCTAATAAACCCAAGATTTCCTTAATACACTTCTGATGTCCCTCATCACAGGTGGGCTCTCCTGCCTACTGTCTATCTTATTCTTGAGTGGATCCACCACTATCACACACGGACGCCCCTCTACGTGGGTGCTTAGTGGGACACTTAAAAATGAATTGTTAGGGACCCAGAGTTTTACACCAAAAGACTAACTTATTAGATGAAGGGACACAGTAGAGATTAGTAGGGTTTAAAAAGTAGGTATAATTAATACAACAACTAAAAACAATGATATGTATTTAATATTATTTTCATCTCTCTCTCCTCTCTCTTCCCTTCCTCATTAAATTCAAAATATTAAATTAACAAATATAAATTAATTTTGAGATTATGTTATTAGATATTTATCCAAAGACTAACATTTGCTGTAAAAAAAATAAAAGTAAAAATAAATGTAATTTAAAGGGCCTGTTGATCCTGCCCCTATATGTATTAAATTTAGAACTAGTATGATATAATATAACTAAGTCAATGTCCGGTCAATTTTTTTTTTTAAATTTATTTACATTTAATTTCTTTGTTCATTTTGACTGTCTTAATACTTCATTTAGATTGGATGGATAAAGAAGACAAAAATTATAGGTTATAAATGATGTCATATTTAAAACTTTTTTGGTCTGCTACTAAACATAAATCCTTATCATGATCACCATTTATATATATATAATACAATGCAGGGGAATTGTCAATGGATCCTGCGACTATTATTGAAGTTATAAATTGGATAGCTCCTCCCATTTGTAGATACTGGAAGTACCATAGAAAGTTTAATGAAATCTTGAGTTCTCTGGAAAGCATGAGAGATGATCTTAGTATCCGCACGGAAAATATAGAACTAAGATTGAATGGGGAGCTTCGTTATCATAAAGTACCCAACAAAGAAGCAGAAAGTTGGTTGAGAAAAGCTAAAAAGATCATCGAGGAGACAGAGAATTGAAGATAAATTCAGTAAAGGCAACTATTTTTTGCGTGGTTGGCGAGGAAAACTTCTTGATGAAAAGATTCAAGAAGTGAAAGGAGTTTATAAGCAAGGTGTTTTTACTGATGGTTTGGTAATTGATGCTCCTGATGATATTGGATTGCCATTACCAACTTCAGAAATGGTAGGTGAAGCCAGTGTAAAAGAAAAAATTTGGAAATACTTGATTGGGGATAAGGTATGCAAGATAGGTGTTTGTGGGATGGGAGGGGTTGGTAAAACAACCATCATGAAGCACATTCATAATCAGCTCTTGGAAGAAAGAAATAAGTTTGATAAAGTAATTTGGGCAACCGTATCCAAGGAGTATGATGTTGTTAAATTGCAACAAGACATTGCAACTGCACTGCAGGAAGATTTGTCCAAACATAGTGATATAACCATGCGGGCTGCAGTGTTACGAGAGACGTTGAAAGGAAAAAAGAGATATGTGCTAATTTTAGATGATGTGTGGAAGCAAATATCTCTAAAGGAAGTTGGAATCCCCGAGCCAACTGTAATGGATGGATGCAAATTAGTTTTAACAACCCGTTCCATAGAGGAGGTTCGATCCATGGGTTGTGAGGAAATCAAAGTTGAGCCACTTTCAGAAACGGAGGCATTCGATTTATTCTTGAGCAAAGTTGGATCTGAGCTTTTGGATATTCCCACTTTAAAATCAATTTTGAAACTAATTGTGCAGCAATGTGGTGGTTTGCCTCTAGCAATTGTTACGCTGGCCAGCAGCATGAAAGGATAGCGAGATGTTCGTATATGGGAGAGTGCATTAAATGATTTGAAAGCACGTATAGGAAGTGTTGAGGATATGGTAGATAACGTACTTGAACGTTTGAAATTTAGTTACGATCGTTTGAGAGATCCAAAAATCAAATATTGCTTCTTATATTGTGCTTTATATCCTGAAGATTTTGCAATTGACAAGGAGGAGTTGATAGAATATTGGATTGTTGGAGGATTTATCGATGAATTGGAGAGTAGAGAAGCTATGTATAACAAAGGCCATGCTAATTTGAAGAGACTAGAAGAAAATTGTTTATTAGAAAGCGAGGATGATGGGGATTCTGTGAAGATGCATGCTCTGGTGAGAGACATGGCAGTGCACATTACTAGTCAGAGTCCTCGATATCTGGTAAAAGCTGGGATGCAATTGAGAGAGCTACCAACTGAGCATGAATGGACTGTAGATCTTCAGAAGGTTTCTTTAATGCGCAACGACATTTCAAAATTTCGCTTAGATATGACACTTCCTAAGTTTACAGCACTCTCGACCTTGCTTTTGCAAGATAATGGATATTTAGAAGAGATTGATGACTCTGTCTTTATGCTCATGACTGAGCTTAAGGTTCTTGATCTTTCTTATTGTTATAGTATCAGAAATCTGCCCAATTCTATTTTTGGCTTGGTAAAACTCACTGCATTGTTGCTTAACGGTTGTGATAATCTAGAACATGTGCCTTCTTTGGCAAAACTTGGGGCTCTGAAGAAGTTGGATCTTGGTTGGACAGGTATTACAGCCATTCCTGATGGAATAGAGATGTTGGTACATCTCAGATATCTTGATCTTGATGCACACCATATAAAAGAGATGCCTGGTGGAATATTACCAAAACTCTTCCGTCTTTAATACTTGAGGTTAGATAATGCAGTTGCAGAAGCAGAAGAAGTTTCAAGATTGAGCAAGTTGGAATGCTTGGGTATTCGTTTCAGAAATCTGCAAGAATACCACATCTACTTTTCTCTAAAACAACAAAGATGCTTCAAGTACTATTCTTTAAATTCTGTAGGATGCGACTATCCTTTTCTAGAAGGAAGAAGGGGAAAAGCGGTAGGAATTGGTAGATTGACAAACTTTGGAGACTCCATTAAGATACCGACGGACATTAAGAAGCTATTCATTCAACGCTGTGATGATTTGAGAAGGGTAAGCGATATTTCTTCTTTAAAAGATGCACTTCAGACCCTTGAGGATCTGGTTCTTCAGTATTTGGATAATTTAATTGCAATTCTTGGAGAAGAAATAGACGGAGCTAAATCCAGATTACCAACACCAATAACACCTGGAATCTTCTGTTGTCTTAAAACTGTTAGAATATGGAGTTGTCCAAAATTGAAGAGACTGTTCCCGCCAAAGTTGCTGCGAAACCTACAAAACTTAGAAGAAATTGTTGTTTGGGGTTGCTCAGGACTTGTGGAAATAGTAGAAGCATCAAGTGATGAAGAAGAAGAAGATAAGGAAGCAAGTAAGAATTCTATCAAACTCTCTCTTCCAAAGTTAAGATCTATCAATTTGGAATATCTACCGGAATTAAGGAGCTTCTGTAAGAGTTGTTACGCAATCCATTGTGATTCCCTTAGAAGCATTTGTATAGCCGGATGTCGAAGGCTGAAGACGATCTCTCCCTTATTTCCGCAACCTGACAATGGGCAGCCATTTCCGCCTGCCTCCCTTGAAAGGCTCATAGTTGATCCAAAAGAATGCTGGAATTCACTGGAATGGGACCATCCCAACACGAAGAATGTCCTTGAACGCTTCCTTGAGTAGTCAATTTAAAATAAGTTGATTACAAGGTCAGTTAAAATTAAGTTTTTATTCTCTCTTTATAACAATGATTTAAATGGGTTTTTTAAGACTTTGCTTATTCATGCCTTCTTCATTGAATTTATAAAATTTACATTAAGATAGTAAGTTTTTAATGAATTAAGTTACTTAATAACAACTTTGTCTTAACATTTTTACAGTTCATCAATAAACAAAGAACAATTAAGAGTAATTTATGAAAAGTCTTTAGAAGTGTAAGAATTTCTGCATGATTATTTTTGAACAACTTTGGTTTACTTAGTGAATTAATGTTTATTGTAGCTATTTGTAATTCACTGAGAAATTGTAGCTATTCTAGACAATGTCACGAACACTTAAAAAGTAAGTTTTCTTTCACTTTCACTTTCACTTTCACTTTGTATCTCTTATTTATTTTTTATTTTTTTGTTCTTCATCATCTAATGCTTATTTTATTTTTCTTATTTAAATTTTCCTAGGCAGGGCTAGCTGACTAATTATTCCTTGCGCAAATTCTTTTTCTTCTATATTTGTTACCATCTTTTATGTAAAGTTTGTTTATCGATGTGTTTTCCTTAATTCGTTGTACTATGAAGAAACAAATATGTGAAGGTTTTACCATTGAAAGTGTCTGGAGTCAGAATGCAATAGCAAAAGATGGTCAACGAATACAAACAACATTTAATCTAACAACACAGCTTGCACCAAGAAAATCAATACAATTAATAAAATTAGGCTTCTATTCACCAATTTCTTTCTGCATTTAAAAAAAATGTTGAGTGCTAATACTGGTTTTAACAAAGAGCTGCAATCACTAACATTTCTTTTATCATATAGATAGAAGAAAAACTGATATGGCGCTAAGTACTCCTCAGAGACTTCACTATGTGCAATAGCAACAGCTCCATAAACCGATAGTGGAAGAACTAGCAATTCCCCATCCTTTCAAGCAAAAATAATAGACTGAGAAAAGATATTAAGCAAATTCTAGCTATAACACAAGGGTTCAAACTGCCCAGATGGCTTTATTTCCAAAGGAACACTATAACCATTGTTCTTATCAAGATCGCTGCCCGTCAGAGTGGCTTGTTCAGTGCAACTGAATCTTGTCCCGTCATATGCTCCATCAATCACCTGAAAATTTGTCAAATAGCTTTGCCTATTCTATCAAGAGAGAATGTATAATCCAATAATTCTATGCTTTCCATTCAAGGAAAAGAACAATAAAATTTCAAAAAACATCGTTTTTTCAACCATGGTATTAGCAGGATTATCAGAATTCCATGGGAAATTTCAGCGCATTAGAAGAAATCCATTGATTAATTTTCAACAAAAAGATCCAAGTCAACAACAATGCTTTGTTCTGAGAATTTATATTATATCTAATAACATTCATATAACTACATAATAACATTCATATAACTACATACAAGTGCAACCCATATAGAGTGATAAGCGATTGGTCTGGTGATTGTGTTTAGCCATCACTCAAGAGATGATCTTGATGGTAGAAGAAAGAGTCAAAGTGCGAAAAGAGAACAGTAATCAAGATATTGGCCCCATAGGTAACCATTACCATGCAACTAGCAATCAATAGATTTAGTGTGTGACAATATATGAAATATGTCCATGCTTAAGAGAGAGAGAGAAACTGGGACAAAGCGAGAAACAGTTTCTGGTGTTGTAAAACATATTATTCACGCAACCCACCACTAGAATCATAACAGAAAAGAAGAAGTTAATAAGACTCAACAAACTCGATTTAGCATACCTGGATTGTGGCGGTTTTCCTCTGTTCTCCCCCAGTTTTTGGGGAAAATGAAGAACCATCTCCTTTCTCAATGGTGAGTTCGACAGTTCGTCATCCTGTTAGCCTACAAATGAAAGAGCATCAGTTTCAAATTTCAGGACAGATGATAAATACAAGAGGTCTACTTATCTTTCACAACAAAGTTCATCACGTTTCAATCAAATAAGTCAATTTTTTTTTATCACAGAGCAGTTAAAGAAACAAATTAGAATTTTAGCACTGAAAGGAATGGTAATTTAAAAAGGTTACAGTATAGGAATAAATAGTTACAATAACATCAGTTTCCATAATATGCATATAGCAATGCTCATTGAAATAGAGACTAAAAGATAAACAAATCATTCTTAGAGATGACTGACCTTGGATATTTCAAGTATTGCTCAGGCAACAAAAATGACAGCCCAGGAGCCTGTTGTAAACAATATTCAATGAGATATTTAACATGCTCACATAGTCCTAATTAAATTTCTACTTGCTATTACTGAATTTATTGGCAAATTTATCGCAGATAAATATTATCAATGAAGTGGTTAAAGTTTAAAGAAATTATGACAATTCATTTATCAAATATATATGCTGTTCATGCATCGGAAATGTAATATGCTATTAGCAGAACAACTGCACTTGCCTGTAGCAACTCCAATTCTGCAACAGTATCAGAGATGCCGCAAGTCCAACAGATACTTTATCTGGGTCCTGATCCTTAATACAGTTTAGGAGTGCTTGCAATCCACCCTATTGAAAAGAGAAAACTGAAATATCATTCCAGTGGTTTCAGCAATGACCCAATAAAATGAAGATTTTGTAGCGTCTTATATTAGATTTTCAAGACATTATTCCCAGGCAGACTAAAGCCATGTAATGAGATGCATTAGAACAAAAAAGAAATAAGAAAGTCTTCGTTCTTCAGTGATAGGATGCTGATTTCAGGTCATGCACCTATGAATTAGTCCAACTGCATATCTGGAAGGGATACCAAGTAGACTTGACCCCCAAAAATGCACATCAAAACGAGTAGAAGGGAAATCTCAAATGCTCGTAATGGTCAAACTACCTAACTAAGGTCTTCATATAATAATCTTTTCAAAGTCAATCCAGCACTAGCAGTAGTTAAATGCATATGAGTCATGGCAAATAAAAGAAGATTTAATATGAATCGTTGTTTTTCTTTTATAAAGTAAATTTCAATTTCTTCTTTCAGATTTAAGTCTTATACGTTCCATCGATGAGAGATGCATACAGTTCAGAACCCTTTTCCTTTAGATCCGTTGGGATACTAGCGAGTATAGAATCCTTTTCATCCGTTGCTATCTGAATTCAGAAGAATAAAAATTATCCATTCGGAACCATAATATCCGCTCTAAAAGAGGAGAAAAGAACAGAAGGGAAATGTATTAAAATAAAGAAAACTAGATGAAAAAAAGAAAAAAATAATGGCATGAATGAAGAGAAGAGTTTAAGGTTTCAGATGTAAATGAATTTAACAAGATAATACTTCCGATTATGTGTTCTTTCTGAGAAAACAATACCAATGGAGAAAACTTTTCTAAATCAAATAGCAATCTGCATTTGCAGGAAACAACAGAAGAGGTACAGTAATTGGCAGCAAAAACAACAAAACAAGGCCGATCTTGACCTTGAATTAGCTTTGCAGATCGAATCAAATCCCCAGGTTTTATCTGTGGCAGAATTTTTCTCCCTACTGTCAGTGCATCTATGTATCAAAATAGGACACCAGACAAACATACATATTCTTCTAAAATTTAAGTAATAAAACTTTGAGTAATGCTATGCGTACTCATGGATCTTACTAACCTTTGTTAAAATTTTACATGATATTCGTACTATACTCATGGTATCCGTACTATGCTTTAGATTAATACGCTGGTTAGTAAAATTCGTTAGTACGCATAATATTATTGTAAAACTTTTGGCATTTTATGTAAACCTATTAAAGGTTAAAGATGTTACCCAAAAACTGAAATTGCCCTTCACCGAAAGATAGCTCCCGTAAGCCAGCCTATAGAAGAAGTAATAACAACATATGTCATAACTTGAATAGATGAAAATCCAAGAGGATGGAGAAAAAGAAGGACAATGTTAAGAAGTGTATGATACAATTAATAAAATTAGGCTTTTTTTTTTTTTTTTTTTTTTTTAATATGAATTGAGATATTTCTAGTAATAGCTCTTTTTGGTTGAAATGTTTGCTTATGTGAAAGGGTTTGATTTATAATTTTGTCTAAACCTTATTTTCTTTGTAATATTTTTAATTGACTTTTTAAATCCGAAAACTTTTGTCTTTTAGTATTGGGAGAACGACTTACACATACCCAAGGTTTTCCGAAACGACAAGTTGGTACCTAAAAGGTTTTGAAACGACAAATATGTACCTTCCGTCATGTTCTGTTAGTGATTTTCGTTTGATAATAGTGAAAATACTAAAATGCCCTTGAAAGTTTAATATTTTAGTTTTTTATAAATTTAAAAATTTCTAAAAAACCCCTTGGGTTTGCTACTTTAACTAAATACCTCAATATATAAAAATTTTTATAAAATAACAAAAACACCCCCGCCACCTACAGTGCCAGATTCCGACCACCACCGCTGGAATATGGCCGGAAAATTATGTTACGACATAGACCCGTCGGATCTGTGTCGTAACGCGGCGCGATCGGCTCTCTCGCGCGGCGAGATCAGCCACGGATCTTGTCGAAAAATGCTAGATCTACGCGTTACGACACAGATCGATGGGTCTGTGTCGTAATGCAATTTTCTGACCAGATTCCGGTGATGGTGGCCAGAATCGGCATTGCGGGTGGCGATGGTGTTTTTGTTATTTTATAAAATTTTTATATATTGGGGTATTTAGTCAAATTAGCAAACCTAGGGAGTTTTTTAGAGATTTTTAAATTTATAAAAAACTAAAATATTAAACTTTCAATGGCATTTTAGTCTTTTCACTATTATCAAACGAAAATCACTAATAGAACATGACGAAAGGTACCTATTTGTAGTTTTAAAACCTTTTGGATACCAACTTGTCGTTTCGACAAACCTTGAGTATGTGTAAGTCGTTGGGCCTTTAGTATTAAACTGTTGGAGGTTTGCAAGTGAAATTGACTTTATTCTTTGATTGATCGCTTATATTAATTCTCTTATAAATAACAAAGATTTAAAATAATCAAAAGACTAACCTATTAGAGGGAGAAATTCCTCTCTTTATAAGTCCAAGACCTCCCTAACGTGCTTTCATGGTTACCTTTAGAAGGGAACACCCTAGTATTGATGCCTCCTTTCTTGCTTTGATGCCAATTATCAAGACCTTATTTGGACCGCACAGCCTTAGAGCTTAAACAATGATAGTTGGCTTTAGGTAAGCTTGAAAACACACACACACAAAGAACACGATATCTAACGTGGTTCGACATAACTCACTTACATCCATGAATAAGAAAAATCTATTATAGTTTCATGAACAGAACATACTAGAGTACACAACACCATAAACACTTATATCCGATATCTTGTATTCTCACATCGACTCATAACTGTGAATTGGTTCTTACCCCTATATTAGTATATGAGATATTTTATTTATTATAGGATTCATATTTCCTAATGGACTCTCCTAATTATGTTCCTAATAGAATTCACATCCTTATATAAGTTGTATTCCTTATTAAATTAACTTCCCAAAGATACATGCTTCTGCCTATGGCACACGAGACCACTCCTTCACAGTGTTTAACATGCGTCTTAGCGGCCCCAGCGTTACCTACACAAGCTCACGGGAGACCTCTTCGGCCAAGGTCGCTTAGAAGGGAACACCACAGTGTTTACGCCTTCTTTCCTGCCTTGCTTCCAATTGTTCAGACCTCATTTGGATCGAGTTGTAATACTCTTAATTTTACGGAATTTTTCGAATTTTATTTTGTGATTTTTGGCGGTATAGTGTAAGAAATTGAAACTTTGATGGGGGTATATGTAATGTCCGAAACGAGAGGGGGCTGAAGGTATTTGCCAGATATTTTGATGGATAATGTTCGCTCAAAATAAGAGGGGACAAGAAGTGATAGGGAAAGAAAGAAAACGGAGAACAAGAAGAGAAAGAAAAAAGGGGAGAGAAAAGAAAAGAAAGAAAAAGGAGAAAGGAAAGAGAAAGAAAAGAAGAAGGGAGTTTGGCCGAGAGGAAGAGTGGAAGAAAGAAAGAAGAAGAATCAGTGAGGTGAGTGGATCAAACTGAATCCTCCCCCAAAAGCTTAAATCTATGTTTTGCATGTTAGGTTGTGATTTTTAATTTAATGTTATGATGAAATTTGAGTAAATTGTGAAGTTATTTAAAATTGTCTTTTCTTTATGCTTCGCTTAAACTTTAGAAGTGTGTGATTTGTGTTTTGAGTAAGATGTTTTGCATGTTTCGGCTGAGTTGAGTTTGGGGAAAGTTTTGATGGGTTTATTTTGGTTCTCTTTCTTATATACATGGAGTTAAAATCTTGGGCATGTATATATATGTTTTTAGAGTTTGGCATGTTACATGTATTGTTAATTGATGAATATAGGACGTGAGTTATTGAAGTTGTATTGTGTCTTAAGAAGGGAAATAAGAATCAGTTAATTAATGAATGGAAAGCTTGCTTGTTGGGTAAATTTTTTTGACGTTGGTCTGCTGTGGTTTTCTTGGTGGAACTGGAAAGAATGTTTGGCTTCTTGTTGTTCATAAATTCCCAAGTTGACTTACTTTGTTGGTGGAATTGTTATAAATAAAGAAAGTTCTTTTATTTATATATTGCATATGTATTTTATATGTTTATGGATTCCACGACTTGATGGATATTTGAAGGATATAGGACTTGGGTTTTGGATTTAATGAAATTGGTGTTTGGGTTCAATGGAAGTAATTGGGTCCAATGGTGTTTGGTTAATTGAAATAGTTGGGCTGTTGAGTTTTATTGTTTAAAAGAGCCGGCTATTTTATTGAGGCCCAGTTGATTGTTCGGTTATTGGGTTCTATTTATTAATTGGTGGGCTTAATTGAATTGGTGGATTTAGTTATATTGATGGGCTAACTGAATTAAGGGGTTTAATTGTTAAGTGGACTGACTTATTATTGATTGGGCTCAAAATTATGTTGATATGATTTTTGAGTCTTATTCTCTGGTGGGCTGATCTATAAGTAATGCCGCCCAGATTGTATATTGTATGACTGGGGTTTTCTTTAAGGGAATTGCTATTCTTACAAAGAAGTCTACAAAGTAGACATACAAAGTTAATCTCCACCCTTCATCTTCATCATTTCTCTCTTTTCCGTTTTTCTTTTGTTTTTTCCTTCACTTTGTAAGCTACTTTGTAAATTTCTTTGTAAAGATAGATCTATCCTTTCTTTAAATGCTTGCATTTGAGAACATTGGCTCCGCTTGATACATAATTTGGAAAAACTTTCTAGTTTTCCCAATAAAGTTAAAACAAAAAATTTGTCTGTTGGTTCACTTATTCTCAATATATTATTCTATATTATTCAATTTTTTTTAAAACTCCTTAAACTTGTTAATTTAATTAAACAATCCAATTTTTTTTTAAATTGACAAAAACACCCTAACAACTCACATTTACCATATTCTGGCCACCATTGTTGGAATCTGGTGTAATAGCATACTACCGACTGAATCTGATCGGTAGTATACCGAATTAGCCTTTTTCGGTTGGTGGATCTACTGCCAAGGCCGCGATCGGCGATCGTTGACGATCAAATGCGGTCAGATCTAGTTGTAAATCTAACATTTTCGGTGTATGACCGGCAAGATCTAGCAGACATACGCCGATACGACGACTCCGGCCACCCTTCAGCGGTGGTGATCACTGTCCGTATTTAATGGGTGGGTTGAAGGGTGTTTTTGTTAACTTTTAATATTTTATTATAGGGATGTTTAGTAGATAAACAAACATAAGAGATATTTTTGTTAATTTTCAAATTCTATATTGTAATACCCTCACCCAATTTAATTTTTTTCAAAATATTATTTTAAAAACTATTAGAAAAATGAACCAAACAGACTCATTGTTTTCCCTTATTTGAAATCTTCCTGTTTGGGGAGTTTGCATAGTGACTAAAGTTTATGTTTGTTCTTATAGATGTTGTTATTATTATTATTCCAAATGGTTTTTTGAATGACAATGATAAGAAGATTATTATTTATAATTGGTGGAGTTTTAGGTGTTCGTTGTTGAGTTAGTACTAAACGTAGCAAAACGGTGTGGGCTAGATACGGGTTGGGTCTAAATGGGTACGGATCCAATTGGTTGATCTAAATAGGCCCAAAATATTGGACCCACATCTTACTCTATGCGGATACAGGTGGACCCGCAGGTACACCCCCACAATTTCTGCAGTTTTAATATTTTCCAATTACACCCACACAATCAAATATTCCAAATTCAATTAAATTCACCACAAAAAGTTCACAAGGTACTCAATTTGTCATCAGTTTAAGACTAGCAAGCATATAGAAGACGAATACACAAATACAAATAAAAACACTCAACCAACAATTAACTTATATCTTACTTACAAATGTTTATTAAATAAAATACACTCAACCAATCTTCAAAAGTTTCAAATAGCAGCACTACCAAAGTAATGCCCCTTTCTAACTTATTTCAGCTTTCATTTTTTTAATATTCATAATTATGATTTATGTCATTTAATCACTGAGATTGTTTCATAGAGATAAATGAAATAAAAGTGATGTATTTAGTAACATCTCAACAAGTATTAAAAGTAAAAAATTGATCTGAAAAATATTTTCAGGTTTTAAATATGGAAGAATTAGTCCACACTACTCACTAAGTCACTATATGATTTTTTGTGTAAACAAACTTGGAAATATAACATAAACCTTAAAAATAATATACCAGAAAATTAAGAAAAAAACAGTTCTAAGGCATCATTTCTACGCATTCTTGAATACCAATATGTTATTTAGTCTACATTAAAAAAATAAATAATATATAGACACCATCGCTTAAGCTCAACTGCCCTTAAACTACTTTTCTTACATCCACAACAAACAGTAACACATAGAGATAGTGGGAATAAAATTCAATCAAACCAAAATTACAACTTAAAAGTAGACCACATGCAATTAACCAATTACTGGGAAAAAAGTAGCTTTAACAACGATAAAAAGCAAAACAAACAAACAAAACGAAGTTGCATACAATGGGAAAGGAAGTATTATTAAAAAGCTGCAATAGACAACTAAAAACCCAGTTCTATTATTCTGTAAACCCAGTTTTCATTTCCCAAATACCTTGGTTTCTAGAGTGCGAGAAAATGTGAGAAGGAGACCGACTGACGGTGGGCTGTGCAGCTGACGGCGGAAGCGAGGAACGGTTGACGACTCGTAATCGTAACTCTCAGTCTCACCAAAATGAAATCTTTAAATCCCTAAATCATAATTGTAGCTCTCAAACTCTGTAGAGGCAATAGAGTGTTAAGTGTTTTAGGAAATTTTTTTTTTTTTTTAATTTATGTGGGTACTCGCAGGTTAAGTTGGCCCACCCGCAAGGAAAAACAGGTAGGGCTGGGTACGGGTCTATTTTAAATGGGTCTATAAAGGAGGATCCGTACCCTATTTTTTTGCACGGCTATGGGTCCTCCCGTGGGTATGAACCCGTTTTGCCAGGTTTAGTTGGTAAATATTCAATACTGGCCTTTGTAGACTTTGCAGGCTGTTATTGGTTGTTTGTCCAAATCGGAATTGTTTCAATCTCGTTGGAATTAAGATGCATTGATGTTTTACGAAATTTATCTGTTCACATGTGAGTTAATTATTTTAGTCCCTAGGGTGCTTAGTCAAGTATATTTTTAATTTTTACAAACAAAAACGTCCTTAAACTTAACAACGTTAGTCTAATACTGACAAACAAAGGGTAAATATAACTTTTCATAAAAAATAAAAACCTTTAATATATAAAGATAAAAGAATAATTTATTTTCTACAAAAGTAATATCAACAGCCGCTTAAAATAATAATCCATATATTATTAGACAACCATTATTTGTATCATTCTTATTTAATTAACAAAATATTTTCTTACTATTAAACTTGCATTCAAAATTCGAGTATAGGAACAATATTATTTCAAATTTTTTTTCAGCTCTCTCAAAAATAAATTATTGGTTTTGGCCCTAAACATGACAAGTTAACAACATTATGAGAGTATAAAGGTTTAACTACTCGGGTAAACATGACAAGTCATCAGTACTTGAAGCTTGAAAACAGAATTCATTGTTTGATTTTGTTTTATAAAATAAGATTTTGGAAAGGAATGCTTTTAAAATTTTGTCATTGTTGGAGCTTATTTTTTTTTCCCCCTTATAGATTTGTAAATTCATCTTCAAAATTGCCAAAGTCATTGTCTGGTCAATTTCCTTTCTTAATTTATTTATATTTAATTTCTTTGTTCATTTTGACTGTCTTAAGACTTCATTTAGATTGGATAGATAAAGAAGATAAAAATTATAGCTTATAAATGATGTGATATTTTAAACTTTTTTGGTCTGCTACTAAACATAAAATTATCTTCATTTATATAATACAATGCAGGGGAATTGTCAATGGATCCTGAGACAATTATTGAAGTTATAAAGTGGATAGCTCCTCCCGGTTGTAGATACTGGAAGTACCACAGAAAGTTTAATGAATTCTTGAGTTCTCTGGAAAGAGAGAGACAGGATCTTAGTATCCGCATGGAAACTATACAACAAAGATTGAATGGGGAGCTTCGTTATCATAAAGTAACAAACAAAGAAGTGGAAAGCTGGTTGGGAAAAGCAAAAAAGATCAACGAGGAGACACAGAGAATTGAACATAAATTCAAAAAAGGCAACTATTTTTTGCGTGGTTGGCAGGGGAAAACTTGTTGATGAAAAAATTCAAGAAGTGAAAAGAGTTTATGATCAAGGTGCTTTTCCTGCTGGTTTGGTAATTGATGCTCCTGATGACATTGGATTGCCATTACCAACATCAGAAATGGTAGGTGAAGATAGTGTAAAAGGGAAAAAATTTTGAAACTCTTGATTGGTGATTAGGGTATGCAAGATAGGTGTTTGTGGGATGGGAGGGGTTGGTAAAACAACCGTCATGAAGCACATTCATAATCAGCTCTTGAAAGAGAGAAATAAGTTTGATAAAGTAATTTGGGCAACCGTATCCAAGGAGTATGCTGTTGTTAAATTGCAACAAGACATTGCAACTGCACTGCGGGAAGATTTGTCGAAACATAATGATATAACCATGCGGGCTGCAGTGTTACAAGAGATGTTGAAAGGAAGAAAGAGATATGTGCTAATTTTAGATGATGTGTGGAAGCAAATATCTTTAGAGGAAGTTGGAATCCCCAAACCAACTGTAATGGAATGGATGCAAATTGGTTTTAACAACCCGTTCCACAGAGGTGGTTCGATCCATGGGTTGTGAGGAAATCAAAGTTGAGCCACTTTCAGAAATGGAGGCATTTGATTTATTCTTGAGCAAAGTTGGATCTGAGCTTTTGGATATTCCCACTTTACAATCAACTTTGAAACAAATTGTGAAGCAATGTGATGGTTTGCCTCTAGCAATTGTTACGTTAGCTAGCAGCATGAATGGAGAGCGTGATGTTCGTATATGGGAGAATGCATTAAATGAATTGAAAGCACGTATGGGAAGTGTTGAGGATATGATAGATAAGGTACTTGAACGTTTGAAATTTAGTTACGATCGTTTGAGAGATCCAAAAATCAAACATTGCTTCTTATATTGTGCTTTATATCCTGAAGATTTTGCAATTGACAAGGAGGAGTTGATAGAATATTGGATTGTTGAAGGGATTTATTGAGGATTGGAGAGTAGAGAAGCTATGTATAACAAAGGCCATGCTAATTTGAAGAGACTAGAAGAAAATTGTTTATTAGAAAGCGCGGATCATGGGAATTGTGTGAAGATGCATGATCTGGTGAGAGACATGGCATTGTACGTTACTAGTCAGAGTCCTCGATATCTGGTAAAAGCTGGGATGCAATTGAGAGAGCTACCAACTGAGCATGAATGGATTGAAGATCTTCAGAAGGTTTCTTTAATGCACAACAACATTTCAAAATTTTCACTTAGATATGACACTTCCTAAGTTTACAGCACTTTCGACCTTGCTTTTGTGATATAATTCATCTTTAAAAGAGATTGATGACTCTGTCTTTACGCACATGACTGAGCTTAAGGTTCTTGATCTTTCTCGTTGTTATAGTATCAGAAATCTGCCCAATTCTATTTCTGGCTTGGTAAAACTCACTGCATTGTTGCTTAACGGTTGTGGTTATCTAGAACATGTGCCTTCTTTGGAAAAACTTGGGGCTCTGAAGAAGTTGGATCTTGGTTGGACGGGTATTACAGCCATTCCTGATGGACTAGAGATGTTGGTACATCTAAGATATCTTGATCTTTATGCATACCGTATCAAAGAGATGCCTGGTGGAATATTACCAAAACTCTTCCGTCTTCAATACTTGAGGTTAGATTATGCAGTTGCAGAAGCAGAAGAAGTTTCAAGATTGAGCAAGTTGGAATCCTTGGGTATTTGTTTCAGAAATCTGCAAGAATACCACATCTACTTTTCTCTAAAACAACAAAGATGCCTCAATTACTATTATTTTAATTCTGTAGGATTGGGAGATTATTTTCCAGGAGGAAGAAGGGGAAAAGCGGTAGGAATTGGTGGATTGGCAAACTTTGAAGACTCCATTAAGATACCGACTGACATTCGGAGGCTAGTCATTGCAGGCTGTGATGATTTGGGAAGGGTAAGTGATATTTCTTCTTTAAAAGATGCAACTGACTGGAGGACCTGCTGGATTTATTCGTGCAAACAGATGGAGTGCTTCTATTATTTGTCCTCTTACACAACTGCACTTCAGACCCTTGAGTATCTGTTTCTTGAGTATTTGGATAATTTAATTGCAATTCTTGTAGAAGAAATAGACGGAGCTAAATCCACATTGCCAACACCAATAACACCTGGAATCTTCTCGTCTTAAAACTGTTCAGATAGTTAGTTGTCCAAAATTGAAGAGACTGTTCCCGCCTAAGTTGCTTGCGAAACCTACAAAACTTAGAAAAAATTGATGTTTCGTGGTGCTCAGGACTTGTGGAAATAGTAGCAGCATCAAGTGATGAAGAAGAAGAAGATAAGGTAGCAAGTAAGAATTCTATCAAACTCTCTCTTCCAAATTTAAGATCTATCGATTTGCAATTTCTACCGGAATTAAGGAGCTTCTGTAAGAGTTGTTACGCAATCCATTGTGATTCCCTTAGAAGTATTATTATAAACGGATGTCCAAAGCTGAAGACGATCTCTCCCTTGTTTCCGCAACCTGACAATGGGCAGCCACTTCCTCCCGCCTCCCTTGGCTCATAGTTGATCCAAAAGAATGGTGGAATTCACTGGAATGGGACCATCCCAACACGAAGAATGTCCTTGAACGCTTCCTTCAGTAAAGTTATAATAAGTTGATTACAAGGTCAGTTAAAATTAAGTTTTAATTTTCTCTCTTTATAACAATGATTTAAATGGGTTTTTTAAGACTTTGCTTATTCATGCCGCCTTCATTGAATTTATAAAATTTACATTAGGATAATAAGTTTTCAATGAACTAAGTTAATAACAACTTCGTCTTAACATTTTTACAGTTCATCAATAAACAAAGAACAATTAAGAGCAATTTATGAAAAGTCTTTAGAAGTGTAAGAATTTCTGCATGATTATTTTTGAACAACTTTGGTTTACTTACTGAATTAATGTTTATTGTAGCCATTTGTAATTCACTGAGAAATTGCACGAACACTTAAAAAAGTAAGTTTTCTGTCACTTTCACTTTGTATCTCTCATTTATTTTTTATTTTTTTGTTCTTCATCATCTAATGCTTATTTTATTTTTCTTATTTAAATTTTCCTAGGCAGGGCTAGCAGGCTAGTTATTCCTTGCGCAATTTCTTTTTCTTTTATATTTATTACCATCTTTTGCATTGTAAAGTTTGTTTATTGACGCGTGTTTTCCTTAATTCGTTGTAATATGAAGAAACAAGTATGCGTGTTTCCCTTAATTCACTGTAATATGAAGAAACAAATATCTGCATTAAAAAAAAAAAAAAGGAAAAAAGAAAAAAGTTGAGTGCTAATGCTTGTTTTAACAAAGAGCTGCAATCACTCACATTTCTTTTATCATATAGATAGAAGAAAAATTGATATGGCATTGAGTACTCCTCAAAGACTTCACTATGTGCCATAGCAACCACTCCATAAACTGATAGTGGAAGAACTGGCAATTCCCCATCCTTCCAAGCAAAAATAATAGACTGAGAACAGGTTAATGTAGAAAAGATATTAAGCAAGTTCTAGCTATAATAGATGATGCACCTGCACACTTAAGGTTGTTTTGTATCAAATTGCCCAGATGGCTTTATTTCCAAAGGAACACTATAACTGCTGTTCTTTTCAAGACCGCTGTCCATTAGAATGGCTTGTTCAGTGCAATTGAGTCTTGTCCAGTCATATGCTTTATCAATCACTTGAAAATTTGTCGAATAGCTTTGCCTATTCTATCAAGAGAGAATGTATTGTCCAATAATTCTAAGCTTTCCATGCTAGGAAAAGAATAATAAAAATTCAAAAAACACCGTTTTTTAACCATGGTATTAGCGGGACTATCAGAATTCCATGGAAAAGTTCAAGCACATTAGAAGAAATCCATTGATTAATCCTCAACAAAAAGATCCAAGTCAATAACAAAGTTTTGTTCTGAGAATTTGATTACATACTGAAAGTTTTGTGAAGCCAAAAACGGAGCCGTTTCACTTGAGTCAAAACGGGGTCGTTTTGTTTAAAGCCATTCCCAAGTTTCAGCCATCGATCAAGACAGATCCAAGGGCCGAGAACGCCGATGACTTCATATATAAAGAAGCCCAACTGACACTTAAAGAGACGCGTATTCTCGATTAATCGGGATTAGGGTTGAAAAAGGGGAAACACACTGTTAGGGTTTTCTTCGGTTGAATCTTTAAGGGTTAGTCTGCTTTGAGTGAGAGAGGGTTGAGTTTCCTTCTAGAGGCTGGTTTGTCCTCTGCTTGCAGATTGTAGAGAGGTTCTGGAGGTGATTAGGCCGTAGTGGTGGTAGTCTGCTTTGAGGCGACTTGTAATCGTGTTTCTTCTTGTATTCTTTGTATCGATCTGATTAGTGCGGTTCCCAGGTTTTTCGAGCTCAACGTGGATGTAGTCTATCCAAGATTGGATAGGACGAACCACGTAAAATTGTGCCTTGTGTATTTGTGTGTGATTTTCTTGATCTTGAAATCGTGTGTGTTGTTTGTGTTGCGGATTGGTTTATTAGGCTTAGGTTATAACAGTGGTATCAGAGCTTCCAAGTTCTAAGGGATTTAGGGTTAGAAGTCGTTTGGTCCTCGTACAAATTCTGAAATTAGGGTTTGTCAAGATTTGGGGGTTTTTCGTTTTCAAGAGTCTAGACCGTTAGGACTTCAGATCTTGTTAAGTCTTGGGGCTAATTCGTGAGAATAAGTTACAAACACAAGGGATCGACGAAATTCGTACAAGTTCTGAAATTAGGGTTTGTCAGATTTGGGGGTTTTTCGGATTAAAGGCTTATAGGTCTTTAGGGTTGTCGAATGGTCCTTGATTCAAGTCGAATTGGTTAGTCTGAGTCACAAACACAAGTCAGAGTAGAAGTCTCGGTATCGTCTAAGGGTATATAGGCTGGAACACCCGTAACTGCCTTTAAAAACTGCTTGCGATCTTGGCGAATTCTGGTATAACAACGCCACGTACCCTTTGACTGTTCTGTCTGCTGTAGTAGTCTAGTCATTTCAGTCTTGTTTGTGTCTTGCATTGTGTAAAACAGTTTAAGGGTATATAGGCTGGAACACCCGTAACTGCCTTAAAAACTGCTTGATCTTGGCGAATTCTGGTATAACAACGCCACGTACCCTTTGACTGTTCTGTCCTGATACTACTATACAATGAGCACTACTCGTATGGAAATCACCCAATACGATGGGAAGATAGATTTTAATACATGGAAAAAGAAGATGAAAGCCCTTCTTTCTCACAATAAAGTCGGGCTTGCCCTAGAAAAGGATGCTACCAAGTGGTCTGAAGAGAAACTGAAAAAGAAGGCTGAAGTGGATGAGGAGGCCTACAATCTTATCATAATGAATCTGTCCGATGCAGTCTTGCGAAAGGTTGATGGTATGGAAACACCACTTACACTCTGGGGTAAACTCGAATCCCTTTATTCCTTACAGTCTGCACCAAACTTAGCTTTTCTTAAAGGAGCACTGTTTTCTTATAAGATGGATGTTACTAAGTCTGTAGAAGAAAACCTAGATGAGTTTCTTAAGATGACACTAGTACTGAAAGGTACAGATCAGGAGTTGGGTGACTCCAGTCTGGCAATGATATTGTTAAATTCACTACCTGATGAGTACTTAGTGGTAAAGAATGCTCTACAATACATTGGGACAGTTCCCAGTGTTGACCTGATTATAGCAGGTCTTAAATCTAGGGAATTGGAGTTGAAAATACAGAAGAGGAATGGCAATAACCTGTTTGTCAAAGGAAGATCAGATCCAGGTCAATCAGGAAGGGATAGCAATAGGAATTTCCAACAACACATAAACCCTAGGGCTAAGAAAAAGGGAAAGAATAACAAGCCTAAGGGAGAAACTAGGAAGTGTTTCCACTGCAATAAACCTGGCCACCTTAAGAAGAACTGCTATGATTGGATAAAGAAACAAAAACAGCAAAATACAGAGAGTAACCTAGCTAGCACTAGCACTGGCATTGAAGTTTCAGAAGCCCTCACTATCTCAAACCATGCTAGTAGTAAGGAATGGGTCCTAGATTCAGGGTGCACGTTTCATATGAGTCCCAACATCCAAAGGGTTCCGAACTTTAAGAAGGGAGAACTAGAAACTGTCTTCATGGGCAATAATCATTCTTGTAAGGTTCAAGGCATAGGAAACATAACCATTAGGTTAAACAATGGCAAAATCATAATGCTAACCAAAGTGAGGTATATACCTGACCTCAAAAGAAACCTGGTCTCCTTGGGAACTTTAGATGAAGCTGGATGTAGTTATAAGGCAGAAAAGGGATCCATAGTGGTGTACAAGAATGATGAAATACTACTTGAAGGGGTCAAACAAAATGGGCTATACATTCTGTGTGGGCAACACTGTGCACTCACTGTTAAGTCTGCAATATCACCTTCAAGCCTGACTGCCGCAGAGAAATGGCATCTGAGACTTGGCCACATAGGCCAGAAAGGTATGACAGTGTTAAGCCAACATGGGTACTTTGGTAAGGAATCTATACCTGATTTAACCTTCTGTGAAGTCTGTGTGATGGGAAACAAACGACAGAATGAGTTTCCGGAAGGGAACTCATCTGGCTGAAAAAGGGTTAGACTATGTTCATGCAGACCTGTAGGGTCCTGAAAGGGTTAGAACACATGGAGGGAATTGCTATTTCCTCTCCATTGTGGATGACTATAGCAGAAAGGTATGGGTGTACCTACTTAGGTCCAAAGATGAAGCCTTAACCAAGTTTAAAGGCTGGAAAAGCTTGGTTGAAAACCAAGTTAACGAAGGTAAAGACCCTTAGGGACGATAATGGTGGAATCAGAATCATGTCGGACTTTGACTCCTATTGTGTAGAAGAGGGAATCTTGAGGCATAGGGATGTTAGGGAACCCTCAAAGAAATGGAGTTCTTTGAGAGAATGCAGAACCCTTCTTGAAAGGGTTAGATGCCTTCTATTCACAGTTGGTCTACCAAAAACTTTTTGGGGGGAAGCCTTAGGCACAGCAGCTTACCTTATAAACAGAAGTCCTTCTAGCTCAATAGACTTCAAATGCCCCAAGAGAAGTGGTCCGAAAGGAGACCATCTCTTGAACACCTAAGAGTCTTTGGATGTGCAGCATATGCACATACCAGAGATGGAAAGTTAGAACCAAGATCCCTCAAGTGTGTCTTCTTAGGGTATCAAGAGGGAACAAAGGGGTATAGGCTATGGCAAAGGGATGCCCAGTGGGTCGGGGTAATTGTCGGTAGGGATGTGATCTTCAATGAAATAGTTTTTCCTTGCAAACCCTGGCACTAATACAGGGTAGCTCACAAGAGTCTGAAACCTCGGGACAAAGCCCAGGGACAACCCGGTTTGAGGTGGGACGATACTAACCCCCACGACCAACACACCCCAAATAAATAATCCCGACCTGTTGAAGATCAACCTCAACAAAATCGGGAGCGGGAGGGTGAAGATTACCCTACCGACAATGTCAAGAGGATCGCGGACAACACGGCCCCGATGCTAGGTTAGCAGGGGGCAGTCGGAAGGGAAATCGCACCCCCTTGCAATACAGGCTATCTTGACTGATTTATACAAAGACTCCTAGTCAGGGCGAAACACATCGATCAGAACCAAATACCTATGATGAAGCAATGAGTTCAAGGGATAAGAGATTGGTTGTGCTATGGAGGAAGAGATGGAGTCATTGCACTCAAACAAAACCACGGACACCGGTTCCAAAGCCAAAGAATCAAAAATTGGTTGAATGCAGATGGTTGTATAAACTGAAAGAAGGGATAAATGAGTCTGACCCACCAAGATTCAAAGCAAGGTTAGTGGCAAAGGGCTACACTCAAAGAAGCGGTATTGATTTCAGAAATATTTTCTCCAAAGAGTTAAATTTAAAACAATTAGACTCATGTTAGCAATTGTAGTTCAACATGATTTAGAGATAGAACAATTGGATGTTAAAACCGCTTTCTTGCATGGTGAGTTGGATGAGAAAATATTCATGAGTCAACTTTGTAGGTTTTAAATGACGCACATTATGTATGCACTTAATAAATCTACTGTATGGACTTAAAGCAGTCCCACTGAGCAGGTGGTACAAGAGATTTGATGCTTTCATAATAGGAAATGGATTCACTAGAAGCATGTATGATAACTTGTTTCTACTTTGCTGTATGAATGACATACCAATCTACCTTCTGCTATACGTAGATGATATGTTAATAATTAGCAAGTCCATGTCTCATATTAATGCATTAAAGGCCAAATTGAATACCGAATTTGATATGAAGGACTTAGGGAAGGCAAAGAAAATACTAGGAATGATGATTGATAGAAAGCAGTGCACATACACTTAAACCGCATCACCCTCATACTTACAAAAACTAGTGTTAAAATTTGGGTGAATGAATCCAAGCAGTGGACAATGCCCTTAGCAAACCATTTCATACTTAGTAAGTCACGGTCCCCAAAAAGCAGTCGAAAGATTGAAAATGGAGAATGTCCCATACTCGAATGCCATAGGTTACGTAATGTATTCCATGATATCCACCGACGACTTAGCATATGCAATATCACTATTAAGCAGATTCATGTCAAACCCGAAATGAACACTGGAATGCATTAAAATGGTTGATGAGATACATTAATGGTACTGTTCAAATTGGTTTAATGTTCTGTAAAAGATATGCATCACTTGATCTGGTGGGGTATGTCGATGCAGATTTTGCAGGTGATAGACTCGAAGTCCACGCCTATTACTTCACCTAGGGGGAAGCGTAGTTGGAAAGCTCGTTGCAACCTCTGGTTGCATTGTCCTACGAAGCCGAGTATGTAGCGATTTAGATGCATTCAAGGAAGCAACATGGTTGCAAGGAATCCTTAAAGCTAATCTATGAATGGCACAAAGACAACATCTACTCGATAGTCAAAGTGCCATCCACTTAAGCAAGAACCTAGTGTATCACGAACGAACTAAACATGTGGATGTAAGGCACCACTATGTCAGAGACTTGATTGCAAAGGGAGAGTTAAATCTGTTGAAGGTACCCACTGAAGACAATCCAGCAGACATGGGAACAAAAGTGGTGACCACAGCCAAGTTCAAGCATTGCTTGAATCTGCTTCATATTAAGTAAGTACTGTCCGTAAAGAGCTGAGAAGAAATACAGGACAGCTCACTGCACTAAAGGGAATGAAGTTGGCTTCAAGGTGGAGCGAAAGTTTTGTGAAGCCAAAAAGCGCGTTTCACTTGAGTCAAAACGGGGTCGTTTTGTTTAAAGCCATTCCCAAGTTTCAGCCATCGATCAAGACAGATCCAAGGGAGTGAAGAACGCTGATGACTTCATATATAAAGAAGCCCAACAGTGACACTTAAAGAGACGCGTATTCTCGATTAATCAGGATTAGGGTTGAAAAAGGGGAAACACACTGGTTAGGGTTTTCTTCGGTTGAATCTTTCTGGGTTAGTCTGCTTTGAGTGAGAGAGGGTTGAGTTTCCTTCTAGAGGCTGGTTTGTCCTCTGTTTCTTGCAGATTGTAGAGAGGTTCTGGAGTGATTAGGCCGTAGTGGTGGTAGTCTGTTTGAGGCGAGACTTGTAACCGTGTTTCTTCTTGTATTCTTTGACTGCGATTAGTGCGGTGGGCTTCCGGTTTTCGGAGCTCAACGTGGATGTAGTCTATCCAAGATTGGATAGACGAACCACGGTAAAATTGTGCCTTGTGTATTTGTGTGTGATTTTCTTGATCTTGAAATCGTGTGTGTTGTTTGTGTTGCGGATTGGTTTATTAGGCTTAGGTTATAACACATACCTAGTTATGATTACATGTAAGTTTTTGGAGAAGGTAAAGGAAGAAATGAAATGACGTGCAAACAAATTTCATTTTCTTTCACAGTTTTTGGGCAATTTGTGTTCTTTGAAAAATTGGTCTTGTGTAGTTAATGAGTTAAAGCATTTTATTCATTGTTTAGTTAGATCAAATGCAATTGCAAATTTCCTCTATATTCATTATTATGATGCACTGTTTAATTATAACAAGGACAAAAATAGAATGTATAGGATAAAGGATGGAAAATAAAGATGACGTGATTCATTTACAAAAAGCATAATGAGGCGAAGGTGAGGTTCAACTACCTTACCAGTTTTGCGATATTCCCAGCCGTTAGTGGTGCTGAATATCCATCTAGAACAACCTGAATCCATTAATTAATTATTAACCAAAATTTATATTATATCTAATAACATTTATATAACTACATACAATTGCAGCCCATTTAGAGTGATACGTGATTGGTCTGGTGATTGTGTTTAGCCATCACTCAAGAGATGATCTTGATGGTAGAAGAAAGAGTCAGAAAAGAGAACCGCAATCAAGATATTGGCCCCGTAGGTAACCATTACCATGCAACCACAATGAATTTGAGCGACAATCCATAACAGAAGCAACTAGAAACCAACAGAGTTACTGTGTGACAATAGATGAAATATGTCCGTGCTTAAGAGAGAGAGAGAGAGAAACTGGGACAGAGTGAGAAACAGTTTCTGGTGTTGTAAAACATATTATTCATGCAACCCGCCGCTGGAATCATAACAGAAAAGAAGAAGTTAATAAGACTCAACAAACTCGATTTAGCATACTTGGATTGTGGCGGTTTTCCTATGTTCACCCCCAGCTTCTGGGGAAAATGATGAACCATCTCCTTTCTCAATGGTGAGTTCAACAGTTCCTCGCATTGTTAGCCTACAAATGAAAGAGCATCAGTTTCAAATTTCAGGACAGATGATAAAAACAAAAGGTCTACTTATCTTTCACAACAAAGTTCATCATGTTTCAATCAAATAAGTCAATTTTTTTATCATAGAGCAGTTAAAGAAACAAATTAGAATTCTAGCACTGAAAGGAATGGTAATTTAAAAGGGTTCCAATATAGGAATAAATAGTTACAATAACATCAGTTTCCATAATATGCATACGGCAATGCTCATTGAAATAGAGACTTAAAAATAAACCAATCATTCTTGGAGATGACTGACCTTGGATATTTCAAAAGCATTGCTCAGGCAACAAAAAAGAACCCAGGAGCCTGTTGTAAACAATATTCGGTGAGATATTTAACATGCTCACATTGTCCTAATTAAATTTCTACTTGCTATTACTGAATTTATAGGCAAATTTATCGCAGATAAATATTATCAATGAAGTGGCTAAAATTTATAGAAATGATGACAATTCATTTATCAAATATATATGCTGTTGATGCATCGGAAATGTCATATGCTATTAGCGAGAACAAGTGCTTGCCACTAGCAACTCCAAGGATACGGCGAGTATCCGAGATATTGCAAGGAACCAACGAGATACTTTATCTGGGTCCTGATCCTTAATACATTTTAGGAGTGCTTGCAATCCACCCTATTGAAAAAAGAAAACTGAAATATCATTCCAGTGGGTTCAGCAATGACCCTGTAAAATGAAGATTTTGTGGTGACTTATATTAGATTTTCAAGACATTATTACCAGGCAGACTAAAGCCATGTAATGAGATGCATTAGAATTGTTGATGCGTGATTTTGATACCAACTAATCGACAAGTGCGAAACGTTGATTGGTCAAGAGACACACGTGATTATGGATGAAATGTAGAGTAAAAGCAACAATGAGAGCTTTTTAAAGTGGTTCGGATGCTAAGGTAGCAAATCCTACGTCTACTTATAGTTTGTATTAGAATCGTGGGTCAGGTCGCAACAACGGACTGACTTACAAGAAATTTGGGAAAAGTAAATACAAAAGTATAATGATAGGAGAGAGAGAAAGCTAGTTCATAGTGCAAGAAGGCCGAATCCTTTTAATGAAAAGATCCTTCCTTTTTATAGTGAGGTGAGTGCAGTTGATGCGTGATTTTAACACCAACTAATCGACACGTGCGAAACGTTGATTGGTCAAGAGACACACGTGATTATGGATGAAATGTAGAGTAAAAGCAACAATGAGAGCTTTTTAAAGTGGTTCGGATGCTAAGGTAGCAAATCCTACATCCACTGATAGTTTGTATTAGAATCGTGGGTTAGGTCACAACAGCGGACTAACTTACAAGAAATTCGGGAAAAGTAAATACAAAAGTATAATGACAAGAGAGAGAGAAAGCTAGTTCAGAGTGCAAGAAGGTCGAATCCTTTTAATGAAAAGATCCTTTCCTTTTTATAGTGAGGTGAGTGCAGATAACCATCATTAAATATGTGGGTTGGTGTGAATGTCAGGACTAAATCCAAGACATCGTCCCATTGCCTTCCAAGTGATTTTACGCGATTTGGAGCGGGGAAGTGGACACGTGGGAGCTCCACAACGCCTTGCATGCCTGACGTGTGCTTACCGTTCTGACGGGAGCAGGTAACCCCCATCACATGATTTCCCACATCAGCCCTTGATTTCCCAAGCATAACCGAAGTCCCCTAGTTTTTAAGGTTTGAGGGTCAAACCTTGGAAACTAAGTCATGCCGCGAGTGGTGGCCTTGACCATTCCGACTTGAATGAAAGAAGCTCGGGATATGACCTTTTGCGAACATGACTTCGCGCAAACCTCGTCCGAATGACCTGATAGCCGTTGCCCAAGCGTCCTGACTTCACTGGGCGCTCCTTACGCACCTTAGAGATGGAGAACTGGTGAGGTCGCTCTTGCGGCCGACAGTGCTCTGCGTGTCAAGGGCGTCGCGGCGCATTAAATGCGTTGTGTGCTGGTGCGTTACTGCTTTGGCAGAGCATTAATTGCACGACGTGCTCGAAACGACAACCCTCATCACAACAATAAGTGCGGCGTGGGGCGCATTTAATGCGGAGAGAGAGAAACGTCGTTTCGATTCTGAGGGGCGGTTAACGCCGGTTCGCGATTCATATAAAAGCCCAGATTTTCCAGATGAGGCCGCCAGAATCCCATTTGTCTCGAACAAAAACTCCCTGCAAACCGGAAGCCTTTCTTTCCAGATACCTGAAGCAAGAACCATTCACGGTCACGTCCCCCAAAAGGTAAGGGTTTTTACTCCCTCTTTTTTTTCTTTTTTTTTCATTATCTGGTGGTACAATGGCGTTGCGTCATCTGATGTTTCATCAGAGGCACGATGATCGGAGTTCTATCCGTGAATGGCGGATTGGAGTCAGCCGTTAGGTTTTAGGGAATTCGCCCCGAAGCCACGTGCGGGCGGCGTACGATGGCTAAAATGACCTTTATGCAGCGGTCTTTGCGAGCTGCGGAATGGAACCTTCAGCATCCAGATCCGAAGAAGGAGCCGGTTCGTCTTCGCAGGATGTTCCCGTGGATGAATCCCTCGAGGTTTTCTCGGTTCTCACCCGAGAAGAATTCGATAGGATAAAGCAGTTCATGCGTCCGTAGCGGAGTGTTTCTGACCCCACCGATCGTCGCGGCATCCTTCCGATGGCTTGGCTGCGATCTCCGAAGAGATCTTCAAGGGTGGGGGGTTGATTCCTCTCCACCCTTTTATTAGGTCGGTCCTAGACCACTTAGGGATCGCACCAATGCAATTAACGCCAAACGCGTATGTCATCTCTATTGCGATGTACATTGCGTGCCTTGAGAGCGGCTTGGGCTAATTAACAGCGGTGGAGCTCGGCTGTTCGTATTACCTGAAAAGGAGCAAGGACAAAGACTCCTATTATTTGTCTCGGCGATCTACCATCGCCGAAGGGATACATAGCTATCCCAGCAATGCGGGGGCCTATGAGACGAAGTTCTTCTTCTTCTGCTATGACGCACTGCCGCTTTCAAGAACCAAGTAGGTCCCTCATCGCTAAATTCATTAACTGTGTGAACGCCTTTTCTAACGACCTGTATTCTTTTGCAGTTAACAAGACGACCAGCTTGGACCTGCTTACCGACCCGAACAGGATCGTGTCTTTTGGGGTTCTCCCTGAAGAAAGTCGGGATGCGAGGAAGCTCGTGACGATTGAGAACTTGCGGAAGTACGGTTTTTTCAACGACCAGGCGTCTTT
This sequence comes from Pistacia atlantica, assembly GCA_026229545.1. NCBI lineage: Eukaryota > Viridiplantae > Streptophyta > Magnoliopsida > Sapindales > Anacardiaceae > Pistacia > Pistacia atlantica. Next base: position 9,507,238 of record CM047899.1, on the reverse strand, counting down.
AGAGTCCCTAGAATGTAAGTTGCACACTGATTCCTTTCTGGTCATGGAATAATTTTTGCTTAGTTACTAACGACCTTCACGCAACTACCATGCCTTCGAAAGAATCCGAGCAGCCCCAACGAGCACCATTTAACTTCCCTTGTTCGAGGAAAGAAAGGGAAGTCGAAGCTGCCTAGCCAGCGGCCTGGCTAAGGTGCTGCTGCCGACCCTCCCGAATCCCGTCCCCGAGAAAGAAACGAGGGGCGAGCAGGTCACTCGACCACCGCTCGCAGGCGGAAGGCTCCAGCGCAGTGGTCGAAAAAGAGGAAGGAGATTCAGGTTGAGGAGTCAGAGACCAAATCTGAGGAAGAGCCACTAAGGTCGCGACGGGACGTCAAAGGAGGTCGGGCAAGGACCCTGCGGATGAGGACGTCGTTGTCGACAAGGCGAAGGACACACGAGTCTTTGGATTGGTAGGGAACTTGCCTGAATACTGCGGCACGATCTACTCTGCTCGAGTGTGGGCTATCGGAATCGTATGATGAGTTCTCCGATACGGGCGACGACCTGATGACCACGTCGTTCCGGCATCTAAGAAAGGTAAATGAACTGTTCTTAAAGTTTGTCCGCCATTTTCGTTCTAACTTCTTGTTCGCAGGCTTTGCTTGCCATGAGGATGTCCATGGAAAAGCTCAGCTGGGGCCCGCGAAGGGGGCAAACGATCTGAAAGAGGAGATCGCGAAGCTCAAACAGACCACGCGACCATAAGCCGAAAGCCCCAATCGTTTGAGGCGCGCAGATCTTGAGCCAAAAGGAGGCCGCTATGCAGACAGTTGACTTCCAAAAGGCGGAGCTCGAATGACGTGTGGATGAAGTAAAAGAGCTTCAGAGGACAACCGCTAGGCTCTCCAAGGAAGTCGGGGAGAAGGACCAAGAGCTCCAGACGACCTTAACACGGGCCCAGCGAGCAGAACAAGAAAGGGAGGCCTCCGAAAAAGAAAGGCTAGCTCTCGAGGCCAAACTCTAGGAGAGTCGGGAAAAAATTGCTTCCCTGGCTGAAGAAATGCGGATCCAGTCAAAGGAGATCGAGGATAAGGCCACCGACTAGGCGATGGGTCCATCTATACCCTGCGATCAAAGAACCCAGATCTGGATATGTCCGACCTCCCAAAGGGGTGGCAAGAGACCTTGCAGATTTTGGCGAAGGAAGATGATCAAGCAGCAGTGGCCGCCTGAGGATCCTACCAGGCTGAAGGCTTGGGTCTTGCTTCGAAGGTTCCCTCCACCGACCAAGCTTAGTGCGATGAGACCGACCCCATAAGGGATTAATAGGGTCTTGAACAATTTTTGTACATGAAATACACTGCTTTTAATTGATGTTCGCTTAATCATATATGAATGCAGTTTACAATTCAGTTCGTTTTCTATAGGCAATATCACATGCGAATTGTTACAAGCGAACAGGATAATATTTCACAATAAAAAGGAATCTAACAAGATTGAAACCTAATCTGCAACGAGAGCTGAGCTCGGGATTACTGATAGTATGGCCGGAGGCGCTCGGCATTCCAAGCTCGGGGTACTTTAGAATCGTTCAGCCTTTTGAGATGATAAGTCCTCAGTCTGATCACCTTGTCGACTCGGTACAGACCTTCCCAGTTCGGTCCTAATACTCCCGCGCTTGGCTCCTTGGTTCCGGGGAGAACCTTCTTTTAGCACAAGGTCACCGACCTGAAAGTCTCTTCGCTTGACCTTTGAATCGAAGAATCTCTTCGCACGCTATTGGTAGGCTATTATCCTCAGCAAAGCTTTGCCGCGGTGCTCCTCGACAAGATCCAGACTCGCTCTCATAAGTGATTCGTTTTTATTCTCATCGTACAAGTCTCTCTGAAGAGAATCCAATTCCCACCTCTACGGGAATCATTGCTTTGTAGCCATAGGCTAGCCAAAAAGGGGTTTCTGAGGTGGAAGGTTCTTGAAGTTGTCATGTACGCCCATAAGACCTCGGGAAGATCATCGGCCCAATTTCCCTTGGTTGCCCCAAGCTTGACCTTTAGAGTGTGCTTGATGGTCTTGTTGATAGCTTCAACTTGGCCATTTGCTTGCGGTCTGGCGAGGCAAATTTTTTATGGATGCCCAGCTCGTCGCTGAACTGCTTGAACTCCTCGTTATCGAATTGCTTTCCATTATCCGAGATGAGGGTGTGGGGAATTCCGTAGCGGCACACTATATTCTTGAAAACAAAGTCTTTCAGCTTTCTAGTCGTGATCGCGGCCAGCAGTTCAGCTTCCACCCATTTTGTGAAATAATCTACCGCGACCACGACATACTTGACCCCTCCTTTTCTGACTGGCATGGGACCGATAAGGTTGATCCCCCACATGGAAAATGGCCAGGGACTAGACATCATTATCAGCTCGTGAGAGGGCTCGCGGAATGTTCGCGAACCGCTGGCACTTGTCACATTTCTTGACAAAATTGTGCGTATCTTCTTGGATCTGGGGCCAATAATATCCCTGACAAACAACCTTGTTCACAAGAGATCGAGCAGCTGTGTGATTGCCACAGATCCCTTCGTGAATTTCCCTCATGATATAGTCTTCTTCTTCACTGGTTACACATCGGAGGAGAAGGGCACTGAATCCTCTCTTGTACAGCTAGTCCCCGATGAGTGTGTAGTGAGCAAAATCTTGCTCGCAGGACCCTTGCCTCGACCTTGTTGTCTGGCAAGGTCCCATCCTTAAAGTATTGTGTTGTTGCATTATTTTCTTTCATATTATTGATATTATATTATTTCATTTGTTTAAGGGTTTGGTGATTTTTTTTAATTTTTTACTAGTTGTTTGACAAACAATTGTGGAACCACGGAGGCCCCCTCTGGGCAAAAATCCTGGGTCCGCCACTTACTGCAAGAACCATAGAAAGTTTAATGAAATCTTGCATTCTCTACGAAGCAGGAGAGAGGATCTTAGTATCCGCATGGGAGATATAGAACAAAGTTTGAATGGTCAACTTCGTTATGATAAAGTACCAAAGAAAGAAGTGGAAAGTTGGTTGAGAAAAGCGAAAAACATTATCGAGGAGACACAGAGAATTGAAGATAAATTCAGTAAAGGCAACTATTTTTTGCGTGGTTGGCGAGGAAAACTTGTTGATGAAAAGATTCAAGAAGTGAAAGGAGTTTATGATCAAGGTGTTTTTTCTGCTGGTTTGGTAATTGATGCTCCTGATGAAATTGGATTGCCATTACCAACATCAGAAATGGTAGGCGAAGCTAGTTTAAAAGAAAAAATTTGGAAACACTTGATTAGTGGTAAGGTACGCAAGATAGGTGTTTGGGGAATGCATGGGAAGGGTTGGTAAAACAACCATCATGAAGCACATTCATAATCTTGGAAGAAAGAAATAAATTTGATAAAGTAATTATGGCAACCGTATCCAAGGAGTATGATGTTTTAAATTGCAACGAGACATTGCAACTGAACTGGGGGAAGATTTGTCGAAACATAATGATATAATCACGCGAGTTGCAGTGTTACAAAAGATGTTGAAAGGAAAAAAGAGAGATGTGCTAATTTTAGATGATGTGTGGAAGGAAATATCTATAGAGGAAGTTGGAATCCCCAAACCAACTGCAATGGATGGATGCAAATTAGTTTTAACAACCCGTTCCATGGAGGTGGCTCCATCCAAGGGTTGTGAGGAAATCAAAGTTGAGCCACTTTCAGAAATGGAGGCATTCGATTTATTCTTGAACAAAGTTGGATCTGAGCTTTTGGATATTCCCACTTTACAATCAACTTTGAAACAAACTGTGAAGCAATGTGATGGTTTGCCTCTAGCGATTGTTACGCCAGCACCATGAAAGGAGAGTGTGATGTTCATATCTGGGAGAATGCATTAAATGAATTGAAAGCATGTATAGCAAGTGTTGAGAATATGGTAGAGAAGGTACTTGAACATTTGAAATTTAGTTACGATCGTTTGAGAGATCCAAAAATCAAACATTGCTTCTTATATTGTGCTTTATATCCTGAAGATTTTGCAATTGACAAGGAGGAGTTGATAGAACATTGGATTGTTGAAGGATTTATCGATGAATTGCAGAGTAGAAAAGCTCTGTATAACAAAGGGCATGCTAATTTGAAGAGACTAGAAAGAAATTGTTTGTTAGAAAGGGATGATGGGAATTGTGTAAAGATGCATGATCTGATGAGAGACACGACATTGTACATTACTCGTCAGAGTCCTCGATATCTGGTAAAAGCTAGGATGCAATCGAGAGAGCTACCGACTAACCATAAATGGACTGAAGATCTTCATAAGGTTTCTTTAATGCCCAACAAGATTTCAAAAATTCGCTTAGATATGACACTTCCCAAGTTCGCAGCACTCTCGACCTTGCTTTTGCAAGATAATAAATATTTAGAAGTGAAAGTTTTTATCAAGAAAACAAGAAAGGTCTGGAAAAACAAGAAATGAAAACAGAGAAAAAAAGGCGGGTTAACGATTCACAAGAACCACGTGAATGTATATTATGTTTTTGTTAATTTATTACAGAGGAGAATGATGACTTATTTACAGATATTATGTTATATTACACAAGCCTAAAACGTCATCGTTTCTTTATTATCCTTTTACTTTGTTTTACAAACACAACTCTTCTATATTTCCAATATTACAAACTCAACCATACGTACAGCAACTATCAGTATACTGAACTTCAACAAGCTGTCTTCTATACTGATATCCTCCCGTAAATTGAACGACCTTCCTTCAACTACCAATACCAAGCCGACTTCTTATACTAATATTCTCCCGTAAACTAAACATTCTTCAAGCTTTCCACTCCTAATTCTGTCAATACTATACTTCTAGCATTTGATCACAAAAAATATAGAAAAACATAGTACAGAAAAACAGAGTAATACTAGTGACACCTTCCTTTATATCACCATTTCATGAACACCTTGTAACTAACACTCCCAAGTTGACTTCATAAACTACTATCCTCCCGTAAACTAAACATTCTTCAAGCTTGTCACTTCTAATTCTGCCAAGACTAAATTTCCAACAATTGAACACGAAAAACAAAGTAGCACTTCCATCATATCACCTGTTTCATGAACTCAGTTAATTAGAGTTATTCATTTAGACACTTCAGTATTAGCACTAGTGTCATCACTTGGTAAAGCATCTGTAACATTTAGCTTGTCTTGGAGCATAGCAAATCGAGAACTAGGAAGTGCTTTGGTTAATATATCTGCCATTTGACATTTTGAAGCAATATATTGAACCACCAACAATTGTCTTGTAACCAGCTCTCGGACAAAGTGCACATCAATTGCAATGTGCTTTGTCCGAGCATGAAAAACGGGATCAGATGAGAGTGCTCCAGCACTCATATTATCACACCAAATAACTGGAATGTTACTGATTTGAATGCCAAGTTCCTTGAACAAATTTTGAATCCACACTACTTTAATGGCAGCCTGGCTAAGTGAGTGATACTCAGCCTCAGTTGAAGATAAAGAAACTACTTTTTGTTTCCTAGAAGACCACTGAACAAGATTTTCTCCTAAGCAGACAGTACATCCACTGGTGGAACGTCTATCCATTTCATCTCTAGCCCAATCTGCATCAGCAAATGCTTCCAAGGCAAAAACCTTCTTCCTAGTGAAAAGAATACCATATGTTAGAGTGCCTTTTACATATCGTTAAACACATTTATAGGCAATCCAATGAACTTTAGTGGGCTACTGTAAATACCGACTAAGTTTATTTACAGCAAATGCAAGGTCTGGCCTAGACAAAGTCAAATATTGTAACCCCCTAACAATGCTTCTATATAGAGTAGGCTGATCAAACACTTTACTATCTGTTGAACCAAGTTTGAGACCAATGGCCATCGGTGTAGAACAAGGCTTAGAGTCTGCCATCCCTGCCTTTGTGAGTAAATCTTAAGCATATTTGGTCTGTGTAAGAAGTAAACCAGATGAGTTTCAATTGACTTCAAAGCCTAGAAAATATTGAATTGAACCCAATGTCTTTAGAGCAAACGTAACATTCAAATCTGCTATTAGTTTGGAAATCAGATGATCATCATTTCCAGTCACCAATATGTCGTCCACATACACAAGTAAATACATAATAGTAGAACCTTGTTTATAAAAGAAGAGACCGACATCGGATACTGAATTAGCAAAACCCCAACCAATCAGCACAAATTTGAGTTTATCAAACCAAGCTCTAGGAGCTTTCTTAAGGCCATATAATGCCTTTTGCAATCTACACACTTGCTGTGAATTATGTTTATGTGATTCAAACTCAGAGTACCCTTCCGAAGGTAGCATGAAGACTTTTTTGTTAGCTCACCATTTAAAAATGCGTTATTTACATCCAGCTGCTGAATATCCTACCTTTGATGAACTGCCAAGGACAACATTACCCTAATAGTAGCTGCTTTAACCACTGGAGAGAAGGTGTCAAAATAGTCCAATCCAAGAGTCTGCTGAAAGCCTTTGGCTACCAGCCTGGCTTTATATTTTTGGAGGGTACCATTAGAGTTCACTTTGGTCTTAAAAACCCACTTACTTCCAACAACATTCATCCCTTCTTCATATGGAACCAACTCCCATGTATCATTTTTCAACAAGGCTTGATACTCAGAGGACATAGCTTGTCTCCATTCTGGAATTTTTAGTGCCTTAGTAACTGATCTGGATTCTGGCAAAATAGTAGTTGAGGACAGCAAAGCTGGATAAGCAACATGCCTTTGGACAGGTCTAGTACCAGTCTTTGACCTACTTAGCATAAGGGTGTACATTCAAGGCTGAATTTGAATCAATAGGAACCAGATCAGAAGTAAAATGATTAGGAGCTGAAGTTCTTGCAAGAGACAAATTATGTTCAAACACGTCCTCAGTGGAATGGATAGAAGCTGTTGAAGAGTGTAAGTTAGGCTCAGACGGAGGATTATTTAGAACTGATGCTACTGCAGGAAATACATTATGCTTAACCATGGTTTCACCCAGATTGGTCAGTAGCTGCGAAGAGTTTAACTTATGCTCAGAAGTAAGACTAAATGGACCTGATGCTACTGCAGTAGTTGCTAAAGAGGGTAAGGTAGAAATGTCATTATACTCTGAGGAATCACCTGTTGGATTGGAACCTGACAACTCATGTGAGACCACTGGTACTTCAAACAAACCTGCTGGATTTAGTTGAAGGCTCCAGGATGAGGAAGGTGAACTTGCAACCATAGACTCACTATCTGTCAGTGTCACATTTTCAGAAGTAAAGCCACTTTTGAAAGGGAAATCAAGCTCATTAAATCTCACTTGCTTGACAATATAAATTCGACCCTTTGAGTTTAGGCATAAGTAACCTTTGTGGGTGAGGCTATAACCAAGAAAAGCACATATTTCTGTGTGAAACGCAAATTTGTGCTTGTTATAGGACCTGAGATAAGGGTAACAACTGCAACCAAACACTTTGAGTTCACTATAGTTAGGCTCTTTATTGAACAAGACAGCATACGGAGATGCAAAATCAAGGACTGATGTTGGTAGTCTATTAAGAAGGTAGGTGGTTGTACTAAAGGCAGCCCACCTGTAAGTTAGTGGCATCCCAGCATGAGCCAAGAGTGAGAGACCAAATTCGGTGATGGATCTATGCTTTCTCTCCACCCTTCCATTTTGTTGGTGGAGATATGGACAAGGGTGTCTAAATAGGATTCCATGATGTTGAAGATAACCAGTAAAAGTTCTGAATTCACCTCCCCACTCAGTCTGCAATCCCTTTATTTTGTGGTTTAATTGCTTCTCTATAAAACAATGAAATTGGACAAAGGCTATGTAAGCTTCAGACTTGAGTTTTAAAGGATATATCCATGTAAAACGACTATAGTCATCAACAAAGATAATATAGTATTTATAGCCTTCTTTGGATGCGGTAGGAGCTGGTCCCCATAGGTCAGAGTGAATTAACTCTAAAGGGACTATTGCTTTGGAAGAAGATGTAGGAAAATGACATTGTTGAAGGTTTCCATACTGACAAGCCTCACAAAAAAACTGTTATTGCATTGCAACTGTTGTTTACATCCAATTTGTCTAGCACAACATCAAGAGTTCGACTCTTGGGGTGTCCTAACCTTGCATGCCATAGCAAAAGTAAGTCTACACTTGCAAATTTATTTAATTTTGCAGCAGTATAACATGCACCAGTAGAGCTAAGAACCTCATTACTTGATTCAAAAACATTCTCACTATTATCAGTACTTGAAACACAAACTACACCAACTTTATTCAATTCTTCAGTAGCATTACATACAGCAAATTTATTTAATTTTGCAGTAGTATAACATGCACCAATAAGGCTAAGAACATCATTATTTGATTCAGAGACATTCTTACTAGTATCAGTACTTGAAACAGAAACTGCATGCAACTTTATTCAATTCTTCAGCAGCATTACATACAACAGTAGACTAACAACTAGCCACATTTGAATCTGGAGCAGCTTTATTATTATCAACACTTGAAATAGAATTAGCTTCTGATGAGGACAGAAATGCAGCAACAGTAGAACTAGTGAATTGTGGAGTGGAGGTGATAGCATGAGAAAGTTCAAGTTGATACAGTTTATCCTTAACAGTGCCATGAAGCAATATCGTTCTACTACTTTTGTCCTTTACCAAACAACAATCGGCATGAAATTCCACAATAACATTATTGTCTCTAGTTATTTGTGAGATGCTTAGGAAGTTCTTTGCAATTTTGGGAACACATAGAATGTCTCTAAGATGAATCAATCTATGAGTATCAAAAGAGGGAATCAATAACATACCTGTTTGTGTAATTGGAATAGCTTCCCCATTACCTACTTGCACCTTGGAATTTCCAGGATAATTGGACTTAACCATCAAGTTGGATCCATCAGCTACCATGTGATTGGAAGCTCCAGAGTCCATATACCATGACTGATCACAGAGTGTTTGTGGAGTAGCTATAGGCTGCAGATGAGAAGCTGAATCAGAGAAAATATCTTTGACATTTTGCGGTGGCAGATTACCAAAGGCATCAAGGTTGATGTTATGATAAGTAGGTACAATCGAGAATTGATTTCCTACAGTTGATGGATAGAAACCTACAGAATTGTTCTGTATTGGTGGACCTCTAGACGCAGATTGATCATGAAACAAACCAAAAAAGGAAGGATTCTGCACTTGTGGATTATTGGATGTGTAACCAGGAAAGTTGACATGATTGGATGCATTTGCAAACAAAGCCTGAGTGGAGCATTAAAACCTTCATTAGAGACATTTAAGGAGGAGGCAGGATGAAGTGTAGCCAATTGGTTGTGGTTGAGAACCATATTTTGGACCAACAAACCCCTGATACTCTTGATCAAACCGGTGATAGCATTGTATGGCAGAGTGTCCTGTTTTTCCCACACACTTGACACACTAATTTTGGTTTGAAAAACCCTCTACCTCTACCTCTTCCCCTCATTGGATTGTTATTCAGTTGAGCACCTCCAGTAAAGAACTGTTGTGCATTAGGGAAGTGGTAAGGTCTACCAAAAACTTGGTGGTTATGAGGACTATTATTCCCAAACTCAACACCTGTTCCTTTAGAATAACTCGGTGCTCCTACTGTAGTACTATTATTAGTACCAGGCTAATAACTATAGCCTGATATTTGAGGATAGTTGGATAGCAGTGGCTTAAGTTCAGGTGTTGTACTCATTACAAGATTAGATATAGGTGCATGTGAGTTACTGGATTCTTATCTAGCAGCAAATAAAGCAGATGTCATTTGTTCATGAAAATTGGTCAGACTATTGTGTTGTTGTTCCAGTCTTATCTCATGCTTATGAAGCATAAATTGAGCCTCCTGAATACTTGTTGTACTACTGTTGTAAGTCAAGTTAGCAACCATTGCATCATACTCTGGACCAAGACCGTCTAGAATATACAACAAATGCTCCTCATCACTAAGATTAACACCACTAGCTACCAGCTGATCTCCTAACTCTTTCATTTTCAAGACATACTCGTTGATGCTAGATGAATCTTTCTTAGTAGTTTGTAACAAGTTTCTTAGATGTAGAGTCCTAGCCTTTGAGATAGACTGAAAATGTAACTCCAAGGTGTTCCAAATTTCATAAGAGCTCACACACTTTGCTACATGTCTAAACATAGCTTTAGGTATTGACGAAAACAACCAGCTTACCAAACATTGATCAGTTCGTTTCCAATTAAAATACTTAGGGTTTGGCCGTTTTATAATATCTTCAGAATTATCAGACTTTTCAATAACAAGCATAGGTGGACATATTTTCTCACCAATTATAAATCCATCAAGATCATGAGATGCAAGTGCTGGAAGAATTTGAGAACGCCAGTGACTGTAATTCTTTTCTCCAAGCTTTCTTGAAACCGTAGGAAGCAATGGAGTATCTGGAATTGACTCTGTTCGGCAGAGTTTGTTCTATCTTTGATTTTGAAGTGAAATTAAAGGATTCAGGAATCACTTGAGCCATTGACGTTTGTCTATAGCTCTGATACCATGAAGGTTTTTATCAAGAAAACAAGAAAGGTCTGGAAAAACAAGAAATGAAAACAGAGAAAGAAAGGCAGGTTAACGATTCACAAGAACCACGTGAATGTATATTATGTTTTTGTTAATTTGTTACAAAGGAGAACGATGACTTATATAACAGATATTCTGTTATATTACACAAGCGTAAAACGTCATCGTTTCTTTATTATCCTTTTACTTTGTTTTACAAACACAACTCTTCTATATTTCCAATATTACAAACTCAACCATGCGTACAGTAGCTATCAGTATACTGAACTTCAACAAGCTGTCTTCTATACTGATAAGAAGAGATTGATGACTCTGTCTTTACTCTCATGGTTGAGCTTAAGGTTCTTGATCTTTCTCATTGTTATAGTATGAGAAATCTGCCAAATTCTATTTCTGGCTTGGTAAAACTCACTGCATTGTTGCTCAAGGGTTGTGAGGGTCTACAACATGTGCCTTCTTTGGCAAAACTTGGGGCTTCGAAGAAGTTGGATCTTGGTGGGACGGGTATTACAGCCATTCCTGATGGACTAGAGATGTTGGTACATCTCAGACATCTTGATCTTAATACACGCTTCATGAAAGAGATGCCTGCTGGAATTTATATTAATGGTTCTTTTTTTAATTAGATATTAAGTTTGAAATAAATTAAGGGCCTCACTTAATAACAACTTTGGCTTAACATTTATGGTCCATCAACGGACAAAAAACAATTCAGAGCAGTTTATGACAAGTGTTTAGAAGTGTAAGAATCTTTGCAGGATTATTACTTACTGAATTAATGTCTATCGTAGCTATCTGTAATGCACAGAGAGAATGTAAATTATGCAACCATTATTCTAGACAGTGTCACGAACACTTAAAAGTAAGTTTTCTTTCACTTTCACTTTGCGTCTCTTATTATTATTATTATTGTACTATGAAGAAACAAATATGTACAGGTTTTACCATTGAAAGTGTTTGGAGGAGTCAAAATGCAATAGCAAAAGATGGTCAAACGGATACAAACAACACTTAATCCAACAACACGGCTTGCACCGAGAAAATCAATACAAATTACAACAAATCAAATAAAAAAAAGGGGAATGAAAGATGAAACTTAATTTTGTAAGAAAGCATATCAACTCTCATTTGGCAAAACAAGGCAATCTTGACCTTGAATTAGCTTTGCAGATCGAATCACATCCCCAGTTTTTTTCTGTAGTTAAATTTATCTCACCACTGTCGTGTATCTATGTATCAAAATACCAAAAAATTGAAATAAATGAAATTATAAAACTTGTGCTTTTGATATAAACATATTAAAAGTTAAGGATGTTATCTAGAACTAATAATTGCCCTTCATTGATAGATAACCCCCCCTAAGCCAGCTCACAGAAGAAGTAAATAAAAATATATGTCATAAGTCGAATAGATGAAAATCCAACAGAATAGATAGAGAAAAAGAAAACATAATGTTAAGACAGTTTATGATACAATTAATGAGACCCAGTTGACGCATTGCCGTCAATTTCAAGACTAAACTGGATCCTGTTTCTCTAACTTGGAATTTGGAGAGAAATCGGCTTAAATACCAGGTGATTAGGTGGATGATTTGGTGTTAATGCAATACATCTTTCTTAGTTTCAGATCATATAATGGACGGTGGAATTGATGTATTGAATCCATATATTCACGGCTTATTATTGGTTCTGATACATGAGGTTGTAGATTATGAACCTATGTTATTGTGTATAGGATTATTGTTCGTTTGGTTTTCAATGATGATTTGAGAATCTGGGGATGAGAAATGAAGTCCACATAAGAAAGACAGATTTACAAGATTAAAAAAACATATATGAAAATCTGTTGACTTGGTAGTTGATAGGAGGTAAAACGGAACCGTTTTATCAGTAGGCAGTAGGCTTTAAAAAACACATAAATAAATTTGCTTTTTAATGTTAATTATTAATTCAGTTCGGTTTGCAATAGAAGTTTTATCAAATGGTTGCTTAGAATTAACTTCAGTTTTTTTTTTTTTTTTGCCCTTTGATATAATAAATAAATCAATAATCAAATTTCAATTACCAAAATTTTTAAAATTAAAGAAGTTCAGTGAAAAAAAGACTGGATAATTGATTGACTGAATCTTGAAGAGTGAGGCCCATCTCATCTCATCAGCTAAATTCTGTTGGGAGAAGAAGCCCCAGGTCATGAGAATATGGGTCCCATTTAATCTAGAAGAGACAATTGGAGACCATTAGAGATCCACATATTGAAGGATTGAGGACCCATGGGCTGGCCCACGAACTCCGTGAGAAAGAAAGCCACATTTCTTAAATATCTGTGGTTGGTCAATAATAATAACATAATCTAGTAACTTGTAAACCATTCAAAATTTTATGGCCAGAATTGAAATAAGAAGTGACCAATAGATATTTTTGTTTGTCTATGGAAATAGGCAAGACAATTTTGATTTTTTTTAATGGTGCCAATTTGAAATATAGAACTTGCCGTAACGCTATCTAATTTATTTCTAGTCAGTTCTTTGTATGTTTATAAATATTTGTATTAGGAAATGTATCATTTTAAATTAAAAAACAGGTTTATTTTTTTAATCCTCAGGAGAGGATATCACACAACAACCCTCCAAATATTTTATGGGCAAAGGTAGTACCTTTGCGGTTAGCGGGAAATCAAACCTAGAATTGTGGGTTAAACTCATGTGTAACCCTTTTGGTTCATCCTTACTGCTGGGTTACCAATGGGTGGGTTACTAAACAATTTTAGGAAACTTATAGTTTTCTTTTCTTTATTTTTAATGTGAATTGAGATGCTGGCTTGTAATTGCTTATTTAAATTGATATATTTGTTTATGTGGAAGGGTTTGTTTTATATTTTTGAGTTTAAACCTAAAGTTTTCTTCATAATCTGTTTAATTGAATTAATAAAAATATTTTATTTCAAATAAAAAATATAATATTATTAGGTAAATCAATTTACCCATCCAGTTACCTAACATAAGAAACAATTTGATTTTTGGAATTGCTTCGCGTTATTGGAGATGGGATATTGTTGATGCAACCAGACACTTTAAAAACTTTAGAATGTTCACACCTGAAATTGATTGTATACTTTAATATGTCAAACATATTGCACAAAACATTCACCAATACACTAACTATTGACGTTATAATACGATGTAGGGGAATCGTCAATGGCCTCGAGGAAACTTAATGAAGTATAAACTGCATAGCTCCTCTCATTTGTAGATACTGGAAGTATCATATGAAATTATTTATATAAAGGTATTTATGTTGTGAGGATTACTTTAAAAAAAACGTTGGTTTTCTTATTAGGTTGATTTTAACAATAATGCTAGACGTATAAAAAAAATTATAAAAATTTCATGTACAAAGTGATGTGACAGGAAATAAACGAAATAGTGAATACAAAAAATCGAACTCATCATATTCACTTTCATTCATTTTCTATCACATCGCTTTGCAACAAATCTTTATATATTTCTTTGTGCATCTAATATTACTTTAATTTTAGCGATTCACAACAATTATAGTAGATAGTGTCATGAACACCTAAAATAAGTTTCTTCTCCTTTTACTTTCATTTTGCAACTCTTTTTTCATCATTTGATGCTTCTTTTATTTTTCTTACCATATGTATTACCATCTTTTGCGTGTTAAATGTATAGTTTGTTTGATGATGTAATTTGCTTGAAAAAACAAATATGGGAAGGTTTTACTCATAAAAAATGTATCAAGCTGGAATGCAATAGCAACATTTAATCTAACAACACAACTTGCCCCAACAAAGTCAATACAAATTACAACAAATCAAATAAAAAAACAAAAATGCAATGGAATGGAAGATGAAGACAATATATCAACTCTTATTTGGCAAAATTAGGCGATCTTGACCTTGAATTAGCTTTACAAATCAAATCACATCCTTAGTTTTTATCTGCGGCAAAATTTTATCTCCCTACTGTCATGTATCTGTGTATCAAAATACTGAAAAATTGAAATAAACGAAACAATAAAACTTGTGGCTTTTGATATTAACATATTCAAGGTTAAGGATGTTACCCAAAACTGAAAATTGCCCTTCATCAAAAGATAGCCCCCCTAAGCCAGCTTACAAAAGAAGTAGATAACAATATATGTCATAACTCAAATAGATGAAAATCCAAGAGGATGGAGAAAAAAAAAGAGCCTAACTATATTTGGGTTCTAATACTGGTTTTAAAAAATAGCTGCAATCACTCACATTTCTTTTATCATATAGATAGAAGAAAAACTTAAATGGCATTGAGTACTCCTCGGAGACTTCACTATGTGCCATAGCAACGGCTTCATAAACTGATAGTGGAAGAGCTGTCAATTTTCCATCAAGTAAACAACTTTTTCCCACCCAAAAAATAGCTTAATGAAACTTTCCCACTCTCAGACTTTTTAAAATACCACTTTCCTACCCAAACACAAATCTATTAGTAATTTTTGTTGTGAAGAAGGGCAAGATGGTCAAAAGCTAATTAAAAGGAAGAGTAGAATTGTCATATTTTCGTTTCAGCCGGATACCTTTCTAAACCCTAACCGCCGATTAGGCAGTTTGACATGATTTCGATGTCGTTGACCAGCGCCTACTCCACCCTTAGCTTCCCCCATCCTTCACTCACAAAAACCCCTCACTTTCCCACCACACCGAGCAGGCCAATCGTTGGCCACCACTGGTTTTTTGTTCGTGCAAATGTTGAGCTTTCAAGTCAAATTTTGGCCAATTTGGTTGCCGAAAATTCCACTTGAAGCCACCTGTAGCATTAGCGACACCTCCACCTCCTCTCTAAAAGCCCCATCATCCTAGACCTTGGTTGTTCACCATTCATCGGACGCCGACCATTCAACGAAAGGACTAAACCACATCGCCGGCAATTAGAGAGCTATCATGGTCCAGATTGTTAAGGCTATTGAAAAGGGATGGCCAGTGATTCATTTGGTGGTAGAGGGTCAGATTGTGGTCATCGAAGTCTACCAGAATCGTGCGCGAAAGTTTAATTTGCAATGGCTGGCGATTAGGGATTGAAATTTGGTTGGGGTATTTTTGTCTTTGCAATCAATGTTATTGTATTTAAAGGGAATTATCATAGAATTTGTGTTTTAGGTGGGAAAGTGGTATTTTAAAAGACTGAGGCTGGGAAAATGTAGTTTAGCCATTTTTTAGGTAGGAAAAAGTCATAAACTCTTCCCAATCCTTTCAAGCAAAAAATAATAGACTGAGAATAGTTAATTTACAAAAGATATTAAGTAAATTCTAGCTATAATAGATGATGCACCTGCACACTTAAGGTTGTTTTGGACGAGGGTTCAAATTGCCTAGATGGCTTTATTTCCAAATGAACACTATATATAACCGTTGTTCTTATCAAGCAAAAAATAATAGATTGAGAATAGTTAATCTACAAAGGCCGAACGATATGCACCTACCCATAGTTTGCGATAACGACAAGCTGGTACCCAAAAGGTTTAAAAATAACAATTATCCACTTTCTGTCCAACTCTGTTAATAAAATCTATTTAAAGAAGGGTAATATAATAATTTTATATCTATTAATTTTAAATTCATCAATAAATCCCTAAACTTTTTTATCATATTTTTTTATTTCATTTTTCTCTTCTCTCTCTTATCTTCTTCTTCATCTCTCCCTTCTCTTTCTTTCTTTTTCTCCGTCTTTTGACTCTTTTCTCTCCTCCCCTTCTTTTTCTTTTTTCTTTTTCTCTTTTCCCTTCTTCTCTTTCCTTTCTTCTCCAGTTCTTCGTCTTTTCCCTCCCCCTTCTCTTTTTTCCTTTTCTTCTCCCTCTTTCCCTTCTTCTTTCTTTCCTTTCTTCTCTGTTTTTCCTTTTTCCCTCCCTTCCCTATTTTCTTCCTTTCTTCTCGGTCGGGACCTCCACCACTCCAAACTCGCCACCAGAACCACCAAATACAACCATCACCACCACCACAAACCACCACAAATTTCAAACACTTCCAACCCAAACTGTAAAAAGTTATAAAAATTTGAAAAAAAATTAAAAATTAAAAAACTGAAGAGGAAAAGACCACCAAATACAACCATCACCACCGCCACAAACCACCACAAGTTTCAGACACTTCCAACCAAAACTGTAAAAAATTATAAAAATTTGAAAAAATTTAAAAACTGGAGGAAAAGACGGGTTCTTGCCTAGCGACCAAAGGGAAAAGAGGGAGAAGAAAAGTTAAAAAGACAAGAGGAAGAGGGAAAAGATAGAAGACAAGGAAAAAAAAGAACGAGGAGGAAAGGAGGAGAGAAAGAAAGAAAGAAAGAAAGAAAGAAAGGGAAAGAAGGGAAAGAAAAGAAAAGAAAAAGAAAAAGAGGGAGGGAGGGAAAAGGAGGGAGGGAAGCTGGAGAAGAAAGGGAAGAAAGAGAAGGGAAAAGACGGAGAAGAAAAGTAAAAAAAGAGAAGGGGAGAAGGGAAAAGACGGAGGAAAAGAAAGAAACAGAAGGGAGAGATGAAGAAGAAGATGAGAAAGAGAAGAGAAAAAATGAAATAAAAAAACTATGATAAAAAAAATTTAGGGATTTATTGATTAATTTAAAATTAATGGGTATAAAATTACTATAGTGCCCTTACTTAAACAGATTTTATTAATAGAGATGGACAGAAAGTGAGTAATTGTCATTTTCAAACATTTTGAGTATCATATTGTATGAAAAACTATGGGTATATGCATGTCGTTCTACAAAAGATATTAGGCAAATTCTAACTATATTAGATGATGCGTCTGCACACTTAAGGTTGTTTTGGGGAATGGTTCAAATTGCCCGGATGGCTTTATTTCCAAAGGAACACTATAAACGCTATTCTTATCAAGACTAGAGGTGGAAAATTTGGGCCGGGTTAGGCGGGTCAACCCTAACCCGGCCCGGGAAAATGAGGGTTAAGCCCGGACCGCCAAGTTGGCGGTCCGGGTTGACCCTAACTCGGTAGCAACCCCCGGGCGGGCCGGGTTGCACAATGGCAACCCGCAACCCGGCGGGTTGCTATTTTGTCTCTTTTGCAAGAGACCCGGCAACCCGCCGGGTTGGTTGTGTGCAACCCGGCGGGTTGGCAGAAAAAAATAAAAAAATAAATAAAAATTTTTATTTTATTTTTCAAATTACCTTTTACCCTTGAAATATAGCCGTTTTATAGCCGTTGAAAGGGTCTTTTTCGTCATTTCTCTTTCCCATTTTTTCCTATAAATTGGCCCTAAGTTCTCACATTTTTCTCACAACTCAAATTCTCTCATTCTCTCATATTCTCTAATCTCTAATCTCTCAATTATTCATTTATTAGTTTTTGCAATTTGCTCATATTTTAATTTTTATTAGTTTTTGCAATTTTTTAATTCATATTTCCAATTTTCCAAATTCCAATTTCCATACTTCAATAAGTCTAATTTTTTCTTATATTATAATTTTATTGTATCAAAATTGAATTAATATTTGAAATGTTAACAAACAAAAAAATTGAATTAAATTATTGATATTAGAAAAGTTAATTAAAAACAATTATATTTATAATTATTTATTTGAAAAGTTAAATAAAAAAAAAGGAAAATCGGGCTAACCTGCCCAACCCGCCACCTAACTCGCCGGGTTGGGGTTGGGGATGGCGGGACCCTGATGGGCCAACCATTTTGGGGAAAATGGCGGGCCTAACCCGGCCTGCCTTTGTTGGCGGGCGGGTTAGGCCCGGCCCGCCAAACAAAGTAACCCGCTGCGGGCCGGGTCGGGCCGTGAGCGGGTTACTTTTCCACCTTTAATCAAGACCGCTATCTGTCCGAATGACTTGTTCAGTGCAATTGAGTCTTGTCCCATCATATGCTCCATCAATCAACTGAAAATTTGTCAAATAACTTAGTCTGTTCTATGAAGAGAGATTGTATAGTACAATAATTCTAAGCTTTCCATTCAAGGAAATAAACAATAAAATGTCAATAAACATCATTTTTTAACCATGGTATTAGCAGCACTATCAATGTTCCATGGAAAAGTTCAACACATTAGAAGAAATCAATAGATTAATCGTCAAGAAAAGGATCCACGTCAATAACAAAGCTTTGTCCTAGGAATCTGATTACTTACCTAGTTATAATTACATGTAAGTTTAACTCTAAACTTTATTTTCTTTGTAATATTTTTAATTGAATTGAAACTTATAAAATTATAAACAATTTTTAAATCCGAAAACTTTTGTCTTTTAAGAGGCGTTTGGTTGGGGATAATGTAAGATTACTGGAGTTATATCATCTTATATTACTTGATTACCATATTTGGTTGTCAAATAATATAAGATTCTGGTAATCTTTAAATACCAATAATAGTTACTGTTGGTAATTAGAGATAATTTGATTATCTCTATTTTCTTAGGTATTCTAAGATTACCAGGGGTAATTTTTTTTACAATTCTATCCCTTATTAATAAAATTTTAGGACAATAATGCCCTTATTTTTAAATTTATTTACATGAATATAGCTTTTACTATTTCACCCCAATTAATTAACTTTTTGGACAAAATTACCCTTGAATTCAAAACAAATTGCATCCCACCCAAGCCACCACCCCCATCCACCTGCCACTGCTGGAATGGCACACGGAAGGCTAAAAATGGTTGTCGTGCACCGATATGGCCATTTTTGGCCAGATACCTGGTCAAAAATGCCTAGATCATGCCAGATCTGGTCGTTGACGGCCAAATCTGATATAGTCGTCAACGGCTAGAATGACGGCTGTTAACTGCCACATCTATGGCTGTCAACGGCCATTGATCTAGTGTTAGCGCCGATCATCACGTCTGGCCATTTCCGGCCAAATCTTTAGCTGGAAATGGCCATATGCACTGCAGGTCATTTCACCTTGCGTGCGCCATTAGGTTATCGGCCGCTTGTAGTGGTTGCCGGCTGCCAACAGTGGCTGGGTTGGTAGGGGTGCTTTGTTGATTTTCCAAACTTTTATTATGGGGTTGTTTTTACTAAGTTTTTAAATGTAGGGGGTATATAATAATCCAAATAATAATCAATATTAAAAATAATATATTAATAATATTTAATTAGAGGACAATTAAGTAATTTAAATAACATACCCACAAATTTATTCCTCTCAATCAAACATATTAATATAACATACCTATCAATTAACCAAACACATTTTCCTAAAGATTTTTAGTAATCTTCAAGGTAATCTAACTTTCCAGTAATCCAATATTCTCTTAACCAAACGCTCCCTTATTATTAAACTTCTGAAATTGACTATATGCTTAACTTTATGGCGTATATTAATTCTTTTATAAATAATAAAGGTTTAGCTCAATTCTTTGCTTCACCAACCGTCATACCTTGCTTTGTTGATTCTTAATATAATTATGTGACAGTACCTTGCTTCAAATTTTATTTTTCTTTTCAAAAGGAATTAGCATCTTCTGCATATATTTATGCGTTCATTTATATATTCTTTCAATCCTCAAAATTATTTTGAAGCCAAAATTAAAATCCATCCAAAAATACATTCAACAAGGCATTAGTTAATGGATAGGCATTGATCAGGCTAAGGTACATTTTCTTTTAATTTTCTCTAAGAAAAGTAAATTAGCATTTTGATGGAATTTGCTTCCTATTATAATTCTAATCGGCGTTTTTCATCTTAAATCTTAGAACCGTTGAAGACAAGTGTTGAACAAGCGGGCGACTTATGGTAGATCTTCCCATTTATAAATTCCCATCTTAATTTTTTGGAAATCAGCAAGGAATTAAATTAGGTATGTACCTTTTTTTTTTTTTTTTTTTTGACGAATTCCTAATTGTCTACTATAATGTTTAATTCAAGTGTTACATATGGTCGGCTTCTCTTTACAATAATGCAATTATTAATCTCCAAAAAAATATTATAATAAATTGGTTTTAAGCGAATACTTATTACAAAATCATTTTAAAATTTTAATAAGTTATTTGTTTTTCTGTACAAATTTCACAATCTTCGTATCACAAAGAAAAAATTAATTTGGTTTATATATGTTGGATGATGGCTTGAAACGTTACCGTATTGACACTTAAGTGGAACGACGTCGTTTTTGCTCCAACTGACAGAATCAATCTTGAGCGTTGATGAAAAAGGGAGATCCAACGGATGTCATTTAACCCTAATGTTCCCATATAAAAGCGAGAATTATTTTTGGCGGTTTATGCAAGGCGATTAGTCTTTCGTTTTGCGATTACTCTCTCTTCTTCGGTAAAACACCGTTGTTAAACCTTTAGGGTTTCTACAGTTTGGGTTGAGTGTTTCCTGTAACTTGAGTGTTGAGTGACTGGTTAGGTCATTTCTGGGTGTATTGTATACACTGCTCTTAGGGATTCGAAGGGTGTATCTCTAGGGTTTGGTTACAGGTTGAAGGAGAGTTTTTTAGAGTGACTTGTGTTGCTTATTGTGTAATCTGTAAACTTGACAGTTTTAGTGCAGCGAGCTCGTGTGATTCTCGAGTTCAACGTGGACGTAGCTTGCTCAATCTTAGAGCAAGTGAACCACGGTAAATGCTTTGTATTGTGTGTTTGATTCTTGATCTTGATTTGTTGCTTGTGTTGGTTGATTCTTTCTTTAAGGAGTTATAACAGTGGTATCAGAGCCATCTTTTGGAAGATTAGGGTTTCGTGTTGTGAAATTAGGGTTTCGCGAAATTAGGGTTTCATGAAATTAGGGTTTCAAAATTAGGGCTTCTGAAATTTGGGGTTATTTCTAACTGTGCAAAGGTATATAGGTGGAAACCGATATGACCTTAAAACGCTTAGCACAATTGGCGAATTCTGGTGTAACAAAGCCACGTACCTTCAAAGATTCTTTGTTGATTTACTTTCTTTATTTCTTATTATAACTGTGCAAAGGTATATAGGCTTGAAACCAGTAACAGCCTTAAAAACGCTTGGCAGCAATTGGCGAATTCCGGTGTAACAACGCCACGTACCTTCAAAGATTCCTTGTTGTTTTTCCTTTCCTGTATTTTTCATTATAGTGTAATGAGTACCACTCGTATGGAGATCTCCCAATATGATGGGAAGATCGATTTTCGGAGTTGGAAGAAAAAGATGAAAGCACTGCTGTCCCACAACAAGGTTGCCATTGCCTTTGGAAGAGGACTCAGAAATGGCCGGAGGAGAAGTTGAAAAAGAAAGAGGAGATCAATGAGGAGGCATACAATCGATAATCATGAACTTGTCTGAGGCGTCCTCGGAAGGTAGATGGAATTGAATCACCGATTGAACTCAGGGTAAACTCACTACCTTGTATGCTTTGTCACTCCCCCAACCTAGCTTTTCTAAAGGGGGCTCTATTCTCTTATAAAATGGATAGTGCTAAGAGTATAGAGGAAAACTTAGATGATTTTCTGAAAATGACTTTGGTTCTAAAAGGGACAGATCAAGCCTTAGGAGAAACTAGCCTAGCTATGATTCTATTGAATTCCCTGACTGAAGACTACCAAGTAGTCAAGAATGCCTTCTGATGCTGCATCTGTACCAAACCTTGACCTAATAACGGTAGGGACTTAGGGCTAGAGAACTAGAACTGAAAACTCGAAACGGAATGGCACTAAGTCTTTGTTAAGAGTAGACCAGAACCTAGTCACCTTTGGGAAAGGAAATCGAGAACAATCAGGGGGCTAGAAATAAGAAAAAATGGAAGGGCAGTAACAAGAATAGAGGTGAATCCAGGAAATGCTTCTTTTGTAATAAAACAGGGCATATTAAAAAGAACTGTTTTGAGTGGATTAAAAAGCAAAAGCAAGGGAATCTGAGAATAACCTAGCTACTACTAGAAACCTAGTAGAGGAGCTGAAGTCCTTACCGTGTCAATGAATGACACTGGTGAAGAGTGGGTGCTGGACTCAGGCTGTTCCTTTCACATGAGCCCTAGAAGAGACTGGTTCCAGGACTTTGAAAGGGTTGAAAATGAAACTGTGTATATGGGGAACAATAATGCTTGCGGAGTAAAAAGGGTAGGATCTTGTGACTCTAAGGGTTAACACGGGAAAAGTGGTAAGATTAACTAGGGTCGATACATACCGAACTTAAAAGAAACTTAATTTCCCTAGGCACCTTAGATGAATCAGGATGTTGTTACAAAGCAGAACATGGTTGCTTGAACATATATAGGGGTAACAACCTTATTCTGACAGGAGAGAAAAGAAATTGCCTCTATATCCTTTGTGGAAATTGTCCCCCAAAAGCTGTTTGAACTGTGGTTACCTCCACTAACTTGTCCAATACGGTGGCACCTTAGGTTAGGCCACATGAGTCAAAGGGGCATGGACATTCGAAGAATAAAGGGAGAGGGCGGGAAGGGTTTAAGGGAAGGACAAGACTTCCCTTCCAACCTTAGTGCAGGTTGTGTTCTGGGGAAGGGCTGACATAGAAATAGCTTCACCAGAGGGACACACCTAGCAACCAGTCCACTAGAATACATCCACTCTGATCTGTGGGGACCTGGAAAAGTAAAGTCTCATGGAGGAAATAATTACTTCATGTCTTTGGTGGATGACTATAGCCGTAAGGTCTGGGTATACTTGTTGAAAACAAAAGATCAGGCTCTAGCCAGGTTTAAGGATTGGAAAACCCTAGTAGAAAACCAAATGGGAAAAAGGGTGAAGGTCCTCAGAACAGACAATGGGCTAGAATTCTGCAATCAAGACTTTGACAAGTTTTGTAGTGACCAAGGGGTCTTAAGACATAGAACAGTGACATATACCCCACAACAGAATGGAGTGGCAGGACGAATGAATAGAACCCTCCTGGATAAGGTTAGGTGCCTGTTAATAACCTCCAATCTCCCCACCTCATTCTGGGGAGAAGCTCTTTCAACAGTTGCCTATCTGATAAATAGAAGCCCATCCACTGCTATCAACTTAAAGAGTCCTGAGGAAATGTGGACAGGAAGAGTCCCAACCTTAAACCACCTGAGAGTTTTTGGGTGTGCAGCCTATGCACACACCACAGGAGGCAAACTAGAACCAAGGTCTACTAAGTGTATATTCCTGGGGTATCAAGAAGGGACCAAAGGCTATAGACTCTGGGAAAGAGATACTCCAGGGGTCAAAATCATTGTGAGCAGAGATGTCATATTCAATGAGGGAGTTTTTCCTTGTAAGGAAACCAGAACAGGGACTGACCACATGACAAGAAAAGATGATCCCTTCACCCAACCTGAAGTTACTCCAATTGAGGTGGAGCTACTGTCCAAACTCAAACCGGCCAAGAAACGGAAGCTGGGCATCGATCATGGAGAAGAAACTGGACAACCTTATCCGAACATGAGGATGAGATAGAAAGCAGATGATACGAGACCCAACCTGAACACTTACAAGACTACCAACTTGCAAGAGACAGAACCAGAAGACAGGTAAGGGCACCCATGAGATATTCCTATGCTGACCTAATATACACTGCTCTTCTTGCAGGTACTGAAGTACAAAGAAGAGAACCAGAAACCTATGAGGAAGCCATGCAGTCAAAAGAAAGTAACCAATGGAAGGCTGCTATGGAAGCTGAAATGAAATCCTTGGAGGTGAACAGGGACTCGGAAGCTTGTACCAAAGCCCGAGGATCGAAACTTGTACAATGCAAGTGGCTCTTCAAATTAAAGGAAGGTATCACGATAAAGATCCCCTCGGGTATAACGCTAGACTTGTAGCAAAGGGGTTCACCCAAAGAGAGGGAATTGACTTCAATGAAGTCTTCTCCCCAGTAGTTAAGTACAAGACCATAAGGCTTATGCTGTCCATAGTAGCTCATCAGGACCTAGAGCTTGAACAACTAGATGTCACAACTGCTTTTCTCCATGGAGATCTTGAGGAAGAGATCTACATGTGCCAACCTATAGGTTTCATAGATAACAAGGCCCCTAACCATGTCGCCTCGTTGAAATCCTTGTATGGTCTAAAGCAATCCCTAGACAATGGTATAAGAGGTTTGACACCTTTATAGTAAGTATAGGATTCACTAGGAGTAGATATGACAGCTGCTTCTACTATGCTGTCCTAGATGAAATGCCTATTTACTTACTGTTGTATGTAGATGACATGTTACTGATAAGTAAGTCAAAACCTCTGATTTGTGAGTTAAAGAAGAAACTGAATGCTGAATTTGAAATGAAAGACCTAGGGGATGCTAGAAAGATTCTAGGAATGCAAATTGAGAAAGCAGTAAGTGTAAAGGCGAAAATTCACCAGTGCTCATATCTGCATAAGTTAGTAGAAAAGTTTGAAATGTTAGGGTCCAAAACAGTCTCCCTACCTTTAGCAAACCACTTCACCTTAAGCAAGTCCCAATGCCCTAATACTGATGCTGAGTCAATCAGAATGGAGACCATTCCATATGCCAATGTGATTGGATCCTTGATGTATGCTATGATCAGTACTAGGCCTGATCTATCATTTGTGATATCCTTGCTGAGTAGATTTATGTCCAATCCTGGTATGGAACATTGGACAGCCCTGAAGTGGGTGCTCAAATATGTTAGTGGGTCATTGAATGTGGGATTGGAATATTATAAAAGGTTTGCCTCACTTGAGCTGGATGGTTTTGTAGACTACGTGATTTTGTGTAGACTACGGGGATACCAGTGAGGGGACCACCGAGTCAACCACTTACTTCCCAGGGAGGCAAGCATTATGGAAGTCACAATTACCTATAGTTCATCTGTGGCTGAATATGTGGAGGCGATGTATTCAAAGAGGCAATATGGCTCAAAGGGATACTAAGTGAGGCAAAGCTGATCGAACGAAACCAACCATATTTTCAGCAGTCCAAAGTGCAATACACCCCGAGCAAGAATCCAGATACCATGAGCGAACCAAACACATTGATGTTCGCTATCACTTTGTCGAGATCGATCACTAGTGGGGAGATAATACTAAATAAGGTTCCCACGAGCATAACCCATCAGACATGGGAGTCGAAGATTGTTACTATTGCAAAGTTCAAGCATTGCTTGAACTTACTTGCATCATCGATAACAAGCAACAAGAGAACGATGAAGGACTCATGAAGGCAAGTTGCACTAAGCACGAGGGGCTATTGTTCAACCCATCAAGGTGGAGATTGTTGGATGATGGCTTGAAACATTACCGTATTGACACTTAAGTGGAAGCAGCGTCGTTTTTGCTCCAAGCACGGAATCAATCGGCGTTGATGAAAAAGGGAGATCCAACGGATGTCATTTAACCCTAATGTTCCCATATAAAAGCGAATTATTTTTGGCGGCTTTATGCAAGGCGATTAGTCTTTCGTTTTGATGATTACTCTCTTCTTCGGTAAAACACCATTGTTAAACCTTTAGGGTTTCTACAGGGTTGAGTGTTTCTGTAACTTGAGTGTTGAGTGACTGGTTAGGTCATTCTGGGTGTATTGTATACACTGCTCTTAGGGATTCGAAGGGTGTATCTCTAGGGTTTGGTTACGGGTTGAAGGAGAGTTTTTTAGAGTGACTTGTGTTGCTTATTGTGTAATCTGTAAACTTGACAGTTTTAGTGCAGCGAGCTCGTGTGATTCTCGAGTTCAACGTGGGACGTAGCTTGCTCAATCTTAGAGCAAGTGAACCACGGTAAATCTGTTTGTACTGTGTGTTTGATTCTTGATCTTGATTTGTTGCTTGTGTTGGTTGATTCTTTCTTTAAGGAGTTATAACAATATACATAGTAATCCATCGTGTGTCTGTGTGTGTATATATATCTATATATATACTGAAATTTTAAGTCTTTGATTTAAAATAATTTAACGGTTGATGAATGAAAAGTCACAAATAGCTATTTTATGTGTCATTTTATTACATTTTCAATTGTTGGATTGTGATTTATCAACGGCTATAAATTAGTGTCTCAAATTCAATCAAAAATTTAAATTATTGTAGCCTAACCCATATATATACACCCAAAAGGCTAACCTATTAGATGGAAAGACTCCCCCCCATTATAAGCCCAAGACCTCTACAATGTGCTTTCGATGGGTTATCTTTACAAGGGAACACCATAGTGTTTGACATCTTCTTTCCTGTTATGACATCAATTGTCACGACCTAATTTGGATCCGTAGCTTTAGAGCTTAAACAATAGTGGTTGGCTCTAAGTAAGCTGAAACACACACAAAAAGAACATGATATTTAACATGGTTCGACATAACCCGTTTACACTTACGGATGAGAGAAATCCACTATAATTTAATGAACATAACATACAAGAGTACACAACACCATAAACACTTGTATCCAATAGTCTTGTGTTCTCACATCCTTTCATAACATTGAATTGGTTTTCACTCCTATATTTATAAGTAGTATATGGGATATTCTATTTCTAATAGGATTCATATTTGAATTCCTAATAGGACTCTCCTAATTACATTCCTAATAGTATTCACATCCTTATAACAATTGTATTCCTTATTAAATTAACTTGCCAAAGAAATAACAATTTTACAAGGAAACAATTAGGAAAATGAGCGAAGTATCCCAACAATCTCCACCTTGCTGCTCTTATCACGACGTTGTGGAGTAAGGTCATGACACTCTCCCACACCTATTTGTATGCACACCCTCATGCATATCATTCTTGTGATGCCCGCAAGACAATTGTTAAAGTTTTTAGCTCCTGGCACCACCCAATGGCTTAAGGGATGCCAGTTACCTTTATGCGCGACTTCGTGTCATGTTGACCCATTACGATACCTTGAAAGATATATGCTTTTGCCTATGGCACACAAGACCAGTACTCACTTTCATGCTATGTTGTTGTCAATGCCCACATGTTGCACACCCAACATGCATCTCACACATGCTTCTTCAACTTCACAAGTTGCTTGCTCTCAATATTACTTGTTGTGCACCACCATGTCAACTTTCCACTCCTCACAGTGTTTAATGTGTGTCTTAGTAGCTCCAGCGTTTTCTACATAACTCATGGGAGACCTCTTCAGCCAATGTCATTTGGAATGGAACACCAAGTGTTGACACCTTCTTTCCTGCTCTAATACCAACTGTTACGACCTTATTTGGATCGCACACCCTTAGAGCTTAAACAATGGCAATTGGCTCTAAATAAGCCTGAAAATACACACACACACACACATACAAAGAACACAATATTTAACGTGGTTCGGCATAACCTGCCTACATCCGTGGATGAAAGAAATTCATTATAGTTTTATGAATAAGACATACAAGAGTACACAACACCATAAACCCTTATATCCAATACCCTGTGTTCTCACATCCTCTCATAACCTTAAATTGGTTTTGACTCCTATATTTATAGATATTATATGGGATATTCTATTTCTAATAAGATACATATTTCAATTCCTAATGGGATTCTTCTAATTATATTCCTAATAGGATTCGCATCCTTATAACAATTGTATTCCTCTTCAAATTAACTTCCCCAACAAGGTTATACAACTTGGGGAGGGTAATGATGAAACTAGAGAGATGAGAGTGTATGAAAGGAGAGGTAAGGAAGCTGACAAAAGATAAAAGGGAGATGGCAGGAAAGTTCCTATTGTAAAAAGGTGTTAAGGAGTGTGTTGGGCTAGGATAGATGGTATTTCTTGGTTGGTAGAGAGGGAAATTCAGTTATTGAGAGAGAATGAGCTGGAGAATAAAAGAAGAAAATAAGGGGATTGTTTCATCAATAGGGATATTGGGAAAATAAGGAGGAGTTGGCCCTCGAAGTCTAGCACTATCTGGGTTTCTTTTATTTGAGTTTTGGTTGTTCATTTGATTGTGTAGTTGATAGTTTTTGCTAGTTCATTTGATTGTGTAGTTTGTTTACTAGAATACTATTTGCTAATATTTTGCTGGGTTTATCTTGATTGTTGTTTGTTGTTCTTATTGTGGTTTATTGAATTGGGAGAAGACCTAACAAATTTTGTCAACCTATCTTTTTCCTCTCGTTGGACTTCCTCTTCATCTTTCCTTCTCATCCATGTTTGAATTTCATTTCAACTAGACACTCTCTGATGGTACCCATATCCACCCCAAACTTTGATATCTCTCTTTCGACACTTTCTACCCTTGCCTCCATCCTCATATCAACCATCCCACAATCGACTAATCTGATATAATTGGTTAGGATCCTCTCCCAACTCAACCAACTACAATAAGAATAACAAACAACAATCAAGATAAACCTAGCAAAATACCAACATACAGTAGCCAAAACCCAGAAAATAATAGTCACTTGTATTGATATTCTAGCAAACAAACTACACAAACAAATAAACCAGCAAATTCTACCAACTAATTAGTATATGGGATATTCAATTTTCTAATAAGATTCATATTTCAATTCCTCATTGGACTTTCCTACTGACATTCCTAATAGGATTCACATCCTTATAACAATTGTATTCCTCTTTAAATTAACTTCCCGAAGAAATAACAATTTTACAAGGAAACAATTAGGAAAACTAGCCACATATCCCAAGAATCTCTACCTTGATGCTCTTGTCATGACTCATGATGTTTCCAAATGAGGTTGTGACACTTCTTATCATAGGCCAGGAGTTTCACACCCAAAAGGCATAGGGCTCCCTACCTTTCCATCCACCTTACTCTCGAGCAAATCCACTATCACACATAGGGGTGTGGAAATCCGGTTAACCAAACCGGATTGATCACTTTTCAAACCAAACTGGTTTTTCGGTTCAAAGGATAATTCGAACCGAAACTGGACCGAATTATTCTTTGAACCGGTTATTAATCAAACCGAATTATTCTTTGAACCGGTTATTAATCAAACCGAATTATCGGTTCGGTTAACCAGTTTATAAACCGGTCATAAAACTACTCCTAAATCTGTAAATCTAATTCTAGTTTCTAAATATATAGACTCCCAATAATCAAATAAGTAAGCCAGCACTTCAATTTGCTGGAAATTTTCTAGTTCAGAGACAATTCATTCCAAGTGCCCATGATGATAAAGACACTATCAAACCCTCATACTTTCCTCAACAAAACCCAACCCCTATCAGCTATTGGTCACCGGATAACCTCCACCAACCCAAAATCTCCTCTCCAAGCTGAAGAGGAGAAGTAAAAGCAAGAGAAAAGGAGTGAAAGAGAAGAAATGGAGAAGACAAAAAAGAAAAAGAAAAGTGGAGAAGGAGAGGAAGAGAAGAAGAAAAACTGAAAAGAAAGAGAAAAGAAGTGAAAAGAGAAAAAGACCGGAAAAAAAACAAGTGGAGAAGCAAACCCAAGAAAAATAGGAGTTGAAGCAGAGTAGTAGACTGCAGACGCAATATCCGAGGAAAAGTGGGGGAAACTTAAAAGTAGGCATTTTTTACATTTTCTTATATTTTTTCAAAACTGGTTGTGGTTAACAAGTTTAATATTACCTTTAAACTGTTAACAAACCGAAAAATTGGTCTAATTATTTTTAAAAATTGAAACCGAACTAATTCGATTTTCGTTTTTTTTTTTTTTGGTAGCACTAATCACACGTGGATCCCCTTTGCATGGGTGCTTGGTGAAACACCCAAAGACGGATCATGTCAACTCTGATACCACTTGTCACAGGTCAAGAGTTCACACTCAAAAGGCTAACCTATTGGGTGGTGGGATTCCCCCCTATAAGCCCAAGATCTCCCCAATGCGGTTCTGATGTAGGATTCGTGACAATATATATATAGAAAAATAATAATCCATATATTATTAGATAACCATAATTTTTATCATCATTATTTAATTAACAAAATATTTTCATACTATAAAACATGCATTCAAAATTTGAGTAGAAGACAATATTATTACAATTTTTTGTTTTAGCTCTCTCAAAAATAAATTCTTGGTTTTGGTCCTAAACATGACAAGTTAACAACATTATGAGAGGATAAAGGTGTATTTGGTTCAAGGAATATTGGATTACTGGAATCTTATATTACCTTGAGGGGGGGCGTTTGGTTCGGGAATGTTAGATTACTGGGAATATTGGATTACTGGGAATATTGGATTACTAGAAAGATAGATTACCTTGGAAGATTACTGGGAATCTTTAAGAAAATATGTTTGGTTAGTTGGTGGGTATGTTATATTAATATGTTTGGTTATGGGAATAAATTGGTGGGTATGTTATTTAAATTACTAAATTGACCCTCTTTTAAATATTAATATAATATTATTTTTATTATTAATTTTTGAATTATTTTTTAACCCCTAATATTTCAGATTTAGCTAAAACACCCCCGCTTATAAAAAAACTTTAATTCATGACGAAATCACCCCCACCTCCTGCCGCCACACAACAACCGCGGAAAATCGCGGAGTCCCCTAAAAACATCGAAAGCGTGGGAGGCTCGGGAGGCTTGATATGGCCGTTTTGGCCATATTGATAGCCGAAACGGCCATATCGGGCGATCCCTCGATTTGGCCGTAAATGGCTAGAATAGATCGGCCATTTCCGGCCGAGATCGGCCCGATATGGCGTTTTCGGCCATCCATATGGCCAAAAACGGCCATATCGCCTCCTCCCGAGCCTCCCACGAATTTCCAGTGTTTTTAGGGACTCGGCAATTTTTCAGCGGTCGTCCGTGGTGGTTGACTTCACTTGTCGGTGGTGGTGGCTGGGTGGCTGTGGTGGTGGTGGTAAGGCGGTGGTGGTCTGTAAATTATTTTAAATATAAGGGCATTATTGTCCAAAATTTTAATTAAAAATGGTAAAATTGAAATAGGATATTAATGTAAATTTGTTTTAAAGTAGGGCTATTATTGTCCAAAATTTTTATTAATAAGGGATAAAATTGTAACAAAAAAAGATAACCCTGGTAATCTCAGAAAACCTAAGAAAATGGAGGTAATCAGATTAATTCTTATATTACCAATAGTAACCACTATTGGTATTTGAAGATTACTGGTATCTTATATTACTTGACAACCAAACGTGGTAATCAAGTAATATAAGATAATATTACCCCAGTAATGCCACTTAACCCCGAACCAAACTGCCCCTGAAGATTACTGGGAATCTTTGGAAAATGTGTTTGGTTAGTTGGAATAAATGAATGGGTATGTTATATTAATATGTTTAGTTAAGAGGTATTAATTGATGGGTATGTTATTTAACTAACCGGGTAAACATGACAAGTCAACAGTACTTGAAGCTTGAAAACATAATTCATTGTTTGATTTTGTTTTATAAAATAAGATTTTGGAAAGTAATGTTCTAAAATTTTGTCATTGTTGGAGCTTTTTTTTTTTTTTTCCTATAGATTTGTAAATTCATCTACAAAATTGCCTAAGTCATTGGTCAGTTTCTATTTTTAATTTATTTATATTTAATTTCTTTGTTCATTTTGACTGTCTTAAGACTTCATTTAGATCGGATAGATAAAGAAGATAAAAATAATAGATTATAAATGATGTGATATTTAAAACTTTTTTGGTCTGCTACTAAACATAAATCCTTATCATGATCACCATTTATATATATAATGCAATGCAGTGGAATTGTCAATGGATCCTACAACTATTATTGAAGTTATAAATTGGATAGCTCCTCCCATTTGTAGATACTGGAAGTACCATAGAAAGTTTAATGAAATCTTGAGTTCTCTGGAAAGCATGAGAGAGGATCTTAGTATCCGCATGGAAAACATAGAACTAAGATTGAATGGGGAGCTTCGTTATCATAAAGTACCAAACAAAGAAGTGGAAAGTTGGTTGAGAAAAGCCAAAAAGATCATCGAGGAGATACAGAGGATTGAAGATAAATTCAGTAAAGGCAACTATTTTTTGCGTGGTTGGCGAGGAAAACTTGTTGATGAAAAGATTCAAGAAGTGAAAGGAGTTTATGATCAAGGTGTTTTTCTTGATGGTTTGGTAATTGATGCTCCTGATGACATTGGATTGCCATTACCAACATCAGAAATGGTAGGTGAGGTTAGTGTAAAAGAAAAAATTTGGAAACACTTGATTGGTGATGAGGTACGCAAGATAGGTGTTTGTGGGATGGGAGGGGTGGGTAAAACAACCATCATGAAGCACATTCATAATCAGCTCTTGGAAGAAAGAAATAAGTTTGATAAAGTAATTTGGGCAACCATATCCAAGGAGTATGATGTCGTTAAACTGCAACAAGACATTGCAACTGCACTGGGGGAAGATTTGTCAAAACAGAATGATATAACCACGCGGGCAGCAGTGTTACAAAAGATGTTGAAAGGAATAAAGAGATATGTGCTAATTTTAGATGATGTGTGGAAGAAAATATCTCTAGAGGAAGTTGGAATCCCCGAACCAGCTGTAATGGATGGATGCAAATTAGTTTTAACAACCCGTTCCACAGAGGTGGCTCGATCCATGGGTTGTGAGGTAATCAAAGTTGAGCCACTTTCAGAAATGGAGGCATTCAATTTATTCTTGAGCAAAGTTGGATTTGAGCTTTTGCATGTTCCCACTTTACAATCAACTTTGAAACTAATTGTGAAGCAATGTGGTGGTTTGCCTCTAGCAATTGTTACGCTGGCCAGCAGCATGAAAGGAGAGCGTGATGTTCATATATGGGGGAATGCATTAAATGAATTGAAAGTACGTATAGGAAGTGTTGAGGATATGGTAGACGAGGTCCTTGAAAGTTTGAAATTTAGTTACGATCGTTTGAGAGATCCAAAAATCAAACATTGCTTCTTATGTTGTGCTTTATATCCTGAAGATTTCGCAATTGACAAGGAGGAGTTGATAGAATATTGGATTGTTGAGGGATTTATCGATGAATTGGAGAGTAGAGAAGCTATGTATAACAAAGGCCATGCTAATTTGAAGAGACTAGAAGAAAATTGTTTATTAGAAAGCGCAGATGATGAGAAACGTGTGAAGATGCATGATCTAGTGAGAGACATGGCATTGTACATTACTAGTCAGAGTCCTCGATATCTGGTAAAAGCTGGGATGCAATTGAGAAAGCTACCAACTGAGCATGAATGGACTGAAGATCTTCAGAAGGTTTCTTTAATGCGCAACTACATTTACAAATTTCGCTTAGATATGACACTTCCTAAGTTTACAGCACTCTCGACCTTGCTTTTGCAAGATAATAAAAAATTAAGAGAGATTGATGACTCTGTCTTTACGCTCATGATTGAGCTGAAGGTTCTTAATCTTTCTGGTTGTGAAAGTCTCAGAAATCTGCCAAATTCTATTTCTGGCTTGGTAAAACTCACTGCATTGTTGCTTAACCGTTGTTGTAATCTACAACATGTGCCTTCTTTGGCTAAACTTGGGGCTCTGAAGAAGTTGGATCTTGGTTGGACGGGTATTACAGCCATTCCTGATGGACTAGAGATGTTGGTACATCTTAGATATCTTGATCTTAATGCACGCTTTATGAATGAGATGCCTGGTGGAATATTACCAAAACTCTTCCGTCTTCAATACTTGAGGTTAGATAATGCGGTTGCAGAAGCAGAAGAAGTTTCAAGATTGAGCAAGTTGGAATGCTTGGGTATTCGTTTCAGAAATCTGCAAGAAGACCACATCTACTTTTCTCTAAAACAACAAAGATGCCTCAATTACTATTCTTTTAATTCTGTAGGATTGGACTATTTTTTTATAGAAGGAAGAAGGGGAAAGGCGGTAGGAATTGGTGGATTGACAAACTTTGGAGACTCCATTAAGATACCGACTGACATTCAGACGCTATTCATTGACCGCTGTGATGATTTGAGAAGCGTAAGCGATATTTCTTCTTTAAAAGATGCAACTGACTGGAGGGAATGCTGGATTTATCAGTGCAAACAGATGGAGTACTTCTGTTATTTGTCCTCTCACACAACTGCATTTCAGACCCTTGAGTATTTGTTTGTTGAGTGTTTGGATAATTTAATTGCAATAGTTGGAGAAGAAATAGACGGAGCTAAATCCACATTACCAACACCAATAACACCTGGAATCTTCTCTTGTCTTAAAACTTTTCAGATAGGCAATTGTCCAAAATTGAAGAGACTGTTTCCGCCGAAGTTGCTGCGAAACCTACAAAACTTAGAAGAAATTGAAGTTTGGAGTTGCTCAGGACTTGTGGAAATAGTAGAAGCATCAAGTGATGAAGAAGAAGAAGATAAGGAAGCAAGTAAGAATTCTGTCAAACTCTCTCTTCCAAATTTAAGATCTATCGTTTTGCGATTTCTACCGGAATTAAGGAGCTTCTGTAAGAGTTGTTACGCAATCCATTGTGATTCCCTTAGAAGCATTTATATAGAGGGATGTCCAAAGCTGAAGACGATCTCTCCCTTGTTTCCGCAACCTGACAATGGGCAGCCATTTCCTCCCGCCTCCCTTGAACGTCTCAGAGTTCGTCCAAAAGAATGGTGGAATTCACTGGAATGGGACCATCCCAACACGAAGAATGTCCTTGAACGCTTCCTTGAGTATTCAAGTTAAAATAAATTGATTACAACTTTACAAGGTTAGTTAAAGTTAAGTTTTTATTTAGTCTCTTTATAACAATTATTTAAATTGGTTTTTAAGACTTTCCTTATTCATCTCTTCTTCATTGAATTTATAAAATTTACATTAATAGTTCTTTGTTTAATTAGATAATAAGTTTTAAATGAATTAAGTTTAGGTGGCCTCACTTAATAACAACTTGAGCTTAATATTTACAGTCCATCAATGAACAAAGGAACAATTTATGAAAAGTCTTTAGAAGTGTAAGAATTTTTGCAGGATTATTTTTGAACAATTTTGGTTTACTTATTGAATTAATGTTTATCGTAGCTATTTGTAATTCACAGAAAGACTGTGGTCTTCATTCTAAACAATGTCACGAACACTCGTATTAAGTTTTCTGTCACTTTCACTTTGCATCTCTTATTTATTTTTTTATTTTTTGGTTCTTCATCATCTAATGCTTATTTTATTTTCTTATTCCAATTTTCCCAGGCGGGGCCAGCTGACTAGTTATTCCTTGCGCAAAGTCTTTTTCTTCTATATTTATTACCATCTTTTGTAATGTAAAGTTTGTCCATCGATGTGTTTTCCTTAATTTACTATACTATGACAATTCAGTACTATGAAGAAACAAATATGTGAAGAAACAAATATGTGAAGGTCTTACCATTGCAATAGCCAAAGATGGTCAAACCAATACGAACATTTCATCTAACAACACAGCTTGCACCAAGAAAATCAATACATATTATAGAAAAAAATCAAATAAAAAACAAAATGGAATGGAAGATGAAACTTAATTTTGTAAGAGAACATATCAACTCTTATTTGGCAAAACTAGGCGATCTTGACCTTGAATTAGCTTTGCAAATCGAATCACATCCCCTGTTTTTATCTATGGCAGAATTTCTCTCCCCACTGTCGTGTATCTGTGTATCAAGATAGGACATAAGACAATCATAAATATTCTTCCATACCAAAAAATTGAAATAATAAAACTTGCGGCATTTTATATAAACATATTAAAGGTTAAAGATGTTACCCAAAAACTGAAAATTGCCCTTCATCGAAAGATAGCCCTCCTAAACTGGCCTACGGAAGAAGTAAATAACAATATATGTCATAACTTGGATAGATGGAAATCCAAAAGCATGGAGAAAAAGAAGGATAATGATAAGACAGAGTGTATGATACAATTAATAAAATTAGGCTTCTATTCACCATCTTCATTCTGTAGTAAAAAAAAAATAATAATAAAAAATAAAAAAAGAGCTACAATCACTTACATTTCTTTTATCATATAGATAGAAGAAAAACTGATATGGTGCTGAGTACTCCTCAGAAACTTCACTATGTGCCATAGCAACAGCTCCATAAACTGATAGTGGAAGAACTGGCAATTCCCCATCCTTTCAAGCAAAAATAATAGATTGAGAATAGCTAATCTAGAAGAAGATATTAACCAAATTCTAACTATAATAGATGATGCACCTGCACACTTAAGGTTGTTTTGTACAAGGGTTCAAATTGCCCAGATGGCTTTATTTCCAAGGGAACACTATAACCGCTATTCTTATCAAGACCGTTATCCGTTAGAATGGCTTGTTCAGTGCAATTGAGTCTTGTCCCATCATATGCTCCATCAATCACCTGAAAATTTGTCAAAAATCTTTGTCTATTCTATTAGGAGAGAATGTATAGTCTAATAATTCTAAGCTTTCCATTCAAGGAAAAGAACAATAAAATTTCAAAAAACATCTTTTTTAACCATGGTATTAGCAGGACTATCAGAATTCCATGGAAAAGTTCAGCATATTAGAAGAAATCCATTGATTAATCCTCAACAAAAAGATCCAAGTCAATAACAACACTTTGTTCTAAGAATTTGATTACTTACCTAGTTATAATTACATGTAAGTTTTTGGAGAAGGTAAAGGAAGAAATGAAATGCGCCAAAAAATTTCATTTTTTTTTTTTTCACTGTTTTTGAGAAATTTGTATTCTTAAAAAGTTGGTCTTGCTTAGTTAACAAGTCAAAGCGTTTTGTCCATTGTTTAGTCAGATCAACTACAATTGTTAAATTTCCTCTATATTCATTATTATGATGCACCGTTTAATTATAACAAAGACAAAAATAGAACGTATAGGATAAAGGATGGAAAATCAAGATTACGTGATTCATATACAGAGAGCACAATGAGGCTAAGGTGAGGTTCAACTACCTTACCAGTTTTGCGATATTCCCAGTCATTAGTGGTGCTGAATATCCATCTAGAACAACCTGAATCCATTAATTGATTATTAGCCAAAATTTATATTATATCGAATAATAACATTCATATAACTACATACAAGTGCAGCCCATTTAGAGTGATAAGAGATTGGTCTAGTGATTGTGTTTAGCCACCATTCAAGAGATGATCTTGATGGTGGAAGAAAGAGTCAAAGTGTGAAAAGAGAACAGTAATCAAGATATTGGACCCTGTAGGTAACCATTACCATGCAACCACAATGAATTTGAGCGACAGCCCATAACAGAAGCAACAAGGAATCAATAGAGTTAGTGTGTGACAATAGACGAAATTGAAATATGTCCATGCTTAAGAGAGAGAGAGTGGAACAGAGCGAGAAACAGTTTCTGGTGTTGTAAAACATATTCACGCAACCGGCCACTAGAATCATAGCAGAAAAGAAGAAGTTAATAGGACCCAACAAACTCGATTTAGCATACCTGGCTTGTGGCGGTTTTCCTCTGTTCACCCCCAGCTTCTGGGGAAAATGATGAACCATCTCCTTTCTCAATGGTGAGTTCAACAATTCCTCGCCCTGTAAGCCTACAAATGAAAGAGCATCAATTTCAAATTTCAGGACAGATGATAAAAACAAAAAGTCTACTTATCTTTCACAACAAAGTTCATCATGTTTCAATCAAATAAGTCAATTTTTATCACAAAGCAGTTAAAGAAACAAATTAGAATTCTAGCACTGAAAGGAATGGTAATTTAAAATGGTTCCAGTATCAGAATAAATAGTTACAATAAATAGTCAATTTAATATGCATATAGCAATGCACATTGAAATAGAGACTGAAAAATAAACCAATCATTCTTGGAGATGACTGACCTTGGATATTTCAAGTATTGCTCAGGCAACAAAAAGGACAACCCAGGAGCCTGTTGTAAACAATGTTCAGTGAGATATTTAACATGCTCACATAGTCCTAATTAAATTTCTACTTGCTATTACTGAATTTATAGGCAAATTTATCGCAGATAAATATTATCAATGAAGTGGTTAAAATTTTAAGAAATGATGACAATTCATTTATCAAATATATATGCTGTTCATGCATCGGAAATATCATATGCTATTAGCAGAACAACTGCACTTGCCTGTAGCAACTCCAATTCTGCAACAGTATCCAGAGATGCCGCAAGGCCAACAGATACTTTATCTGGGTCCTGATCCTTAATACATTTTAGGAGTGCTTGCAAACCACCCTATTGAAAAAAGAAAACTGAAATATCATTCCTGTGGGTTCAGCAATGACCCTGTAAAATGAAGATTTTGTGGTGACATATATTAGATTTTCAAGACATTATTGCCACGCAGACTAAAGCCATGTAATGAGATGCATTAGAATAAAGAAGAAATAAGAAAGTTTTCATTCTTCAGTGATAGGTTGCTGATTTCAGGTCGTGCACCTATGAATTAGTCCAACTGCATATCTGGAAGGGATACCAGGTAGACTTGACCCCAAAAAATGCACATCAAAACGAGTAGAAAGGAAATCTAAAATGCTTGTATGGTCAAACTAAGGTCTTCATATAATATAATATTATCTCAGTCAATCCAGCACTAGCAGTAGTTAGTGTATATGACTTATGGGTCAAAGCAAATAAAAGAAGATTTAATATGAACCCGGTTGTTTTTCTTTTCTAAAGTAAATTTCAATTTCTTCTTTCAAATTAAAGTCTTATACCTTCCCATTAATGAGAGATGCATACATTTTAGAACCCTTTTCCTTTAGATCCGTTGGGATACTAGCGAGTATAGAGTCCTTTTCATCTGTTGCTATCTGAATTCAGAAGAATGAAAATTATCCATTCAGAATCATGATATATGACGTACAAAAGGGGAAAAGAACAGAGCGGAAATGTATTAAAATAAAGAGAAAAACATGAAAAATAAAATATGGCATGAATGAAGAGAAGAGTTTAACGTTTCAGAAGTAAATGAATTTAACAAGATAATACTGCCAATTATGTATGGTTTCCGAGAAAACAATACCAAT
This sequence comes from Pistacia atlantica, assembly GCA_026229545.1. Lineage (NCBI taxonomy): Eukaryota > Viridiplantae > Streptophyta > Magnoliopsida > Sapindales > Anacardiaceae > Pistacia > Pistacia atlantica. Next base: position 9,467,903 of record CM047899.1, on the reverse strand, counting down.
GGAGAAAACTTTTCTAATTCAAATAGCAATCCGCATTAGCAGGAAATAATAGAAGAGGTACAGTAATTGGCAGCAAAAACAACAAAATGGTGAATCTACAGGACAATCTGAAAGGAGAAACTCCAGAACTAAAATTGAAACACAAAAAATTGGTAATATCCCTCAGTCAAAAATCTTCTGAATTGCATTAGACTGGGAAGTCTCTATTATCACCACTCCTTTATTTGAAATTCCTTCTCATTTTTAGTAAGTTATTTTGAAAAATAAATGAATACCTTTAAAGCTTTCTTCACATTACCCTCCATGGTTCCATAAGGTTTTCTCTGAGGAATCCTTAGCAAAAATGATATGTCCTCCAGAGAATCCTAAAACAAAAACAAAGATAGATATTGATTTATATTCAAGTTAGAGAGTATGAGAACACAATGTAATTATTATATATCTACCTGTATTGCCTTCATGTTCGTGTTTGCGGGGATTGCTCTTCTTAAAGCAAGTTCTCCAGTTCTCGGGACTTTGGTGTCAGGAGAATAAAGCACTGCCTTTGCAGGAGAAACAGACCAAAGTTCCCAGCCAATCATACACAACGGAGATGAAATTTGGACAAAAATGAAGATAGCGGCAATCAGAGTCTTAGCTGTCTTCATCCCATTTCCAAAAGCTGATATGCACAATTTGGTCGGGATACTATGCCAATACTCCAGCCCCTACATAACTATAAATGCAATTTAGATACTGTGATTAACTCAAGAGAAATATAATTTCCTCAATTATTCTGGTCCAACACTATAAAGGTCTAATCGCTATGGGGGAAACAGAGAACTGAAAAAAGAAAACCACCGAGCAGTGTACAAATTTATTAATCCTGAAAGGCAAGGCCATTTCATTCATAACATTCTGGTTGTAAAGCAAAACTAATATCCTGGGTTTAGGTCATGGAAGAGACGACAAACAAAAGGATCCATGCCGGTAGAACACAAATTATATCTTGACAGCAAAATGCAGCTAGCAGGAAAGGAAAACGCAAGCGAAGCGCACAGCCACCATAAAAGAGCCATCACAGGTTTCAGACGGAACCCCACCACACTTAATAATAATGAATAATAAACTAAGAACTATTTACAACAATATGGCATTTCCAAATGTCTGTCAATTTTTCCTTATATCCTTAAATATATTCAACATTTTTTCCGCACAACTTTAAATGTACAAGGAATTCACCCCCAATCCAAGAAATATGTCAAAAATTATGCTTCACTAAGCGAAAAGAAATTATTAATTTGCCGAATCTAATAAGTAATAATATTGCCATCGGTACGACAGCCACCACCCTGACTAAAAAGTGCAAGTAAAAAATCTTATAAATCTACCTTCACTACATTGCTCTAGCAAATAATTTACCTCAATTTCATAAAAATTTGCAAATAAATGCAGTCTAACTAGCATGAGCAGCCCACACTTTACAATACATCAAAAATATGCGCCAATGAAAGCTAAAACACACTAAAAGAACCAACCCCACAAGCTATAATCATGAATAGAACATAGAATTAAAGTAAAATTAGAAGACCAACCGTTGTATCATCCTGTTTAGACTTGCATTGAACCTTGAGGAGGCCAAATCTTGCAGATTGTTTTCTGCTGAGAGGAACCGTGAAACGGACAGAGAGGATATTACGATTTGGTGTTGTGGAGAAAGTGAAAGACAGGTTGTGGGAGAAAGTGAAAGTGGGAGAAGATAAAGAGAAGGCCATGAACGAATGGAAGTTGTTTGGCCGTTGAAGATGGAAAGGATTTTGGCGGCTCTAATCTACGAGGAAGAAACTTAAGCTTATCTGGAAACTTTTAATTGGCTATTGTATTATTTGGGAGTGAAATGACTGCCATGTCCCAAGATTAAGCCTTTGTTTCCTATTATTTATAGGGTTTTAATTAAAATAACCAAAACTTGGGGGCTATAGAAATATGACCAAAATCCTAATCGCTATGCCCACATGGCCACCAAATAAAAATGCCCCCATATATAAACCAAGTTTTCCATCATTTTCAACCATTTCAAAAAAAAATTCTTTGGAGCCTATTTTCACTTTTGAGTTTTCTATCAATTATTGGTGAATAATCAACAACTGATTTGTTGAACTAACTTTAGGGAATTGACTTTCAACAATTTTGTGCAAATTTTTGGTGGTGAGAACGAAATTAATGGTGACATTACGATCGCAGGTTTACGGTCAATTGGAAATTGGTTGAGATGGGTAAAAAAGCTAGTTTCTTGGCTCTTTTTTTTGCCGATTTAGTATCACTGTTAGGTTTATGTTAACTTTTTAAAGTTTATGTTAAATGTCATGGTTTAAGGTTTTAGTTTTTTTTTTTATATATATATATAATTTAAACATTATTTTAATCGTGTTAATGTTGTGCATTTTGTTGTTTTTATGCTTTTATTTGTTGTGGGTGTTGGTTTTTTATGATAGGTTATTAGAGTTTTGATGTTCAGAATACACCTAGCGTAGGTTTTCCAAGTCACGCGATGGATCAGACGAACTAAAAAAACTCATCGCATGGTATCCAATTAGCGTGACAAGTCACACTAGGACAAAAAATGAGTGGGTAAAAAGTTTCATGCCACTCGCATGATCTTCTACGTTAAGTGTAAAAGGGCTATTTATGTCTTAGCGTGATGTTTCAGGCTAGGTCAAAAATGGTCACGCAAATAGCCAGAAAGTTTTACGCAACTCACATGGTTCGTTACGCTAAGGTGTGAAAGGGTTATTTTGCTTTTTTGACCTAGGTGATGTTTCACGCTAGGTGGAAACCAGGGCAATTTCGGCTTGTCTTCAACTAGCGTGAATGCTCACTCTAGGCCAAAATTGTCACACAAGTTGGGTTTTTTAGTCATTTTCATTTAATTTTTTATTATTTGATTTATTACTTACATATATCTCATACATTTGTTTGCAGAAAGTAGCAACAAACAGGAAAAGGAAATGGAAGAATGCACAATACAAGTACCGACGGTGATAAAGGAAGTATATACGGCATCCAAGCACTTTAGAGAAACCGTTTCCATTTAAAGTGACAAAGATGCAATGAAAGAAACTTGACGGACACTGAACAAGAAGCAAAAAGCCATGTTCAAAAACACTTGTTTAGTGCCATACTTAGAGCTGGACGCCTTTAGATTCAGTGGAGTACTTACACATTCAGTACTCTTACGAGAGATTACAAGGGGAGAACCTAAGGAAGAGTTTTGGTTATGTATCAACTGTGTGGACATTCGCTTCAGTCAATACGAGTTCGCACTGGTGACTAGGCTGAGATTTAATCAACTCACAAACATTAACAAATATATTCCATCGACTGTAGGTCGCAGGATACGAGGTCTATATTCCCCTAAAAACCGAAATCAGTAGCGTATAGTATCCTTACAAAAGTTTTTAAGGATACGAGGTCTATATGGGGCAAACTTGACAAGGACGCAAAGAAGAGGGCGGCATTGTTTTGTCTACATGTCGATTTAATGGGCGCAGAGAATAGGATGATCATTAAGACAGAGGTTATGTAGTTAGTCCACTACCTTTCATTGTTTAACAAATAACCTTAGGGGATTGACGTTTGGAAAATAACGTTTGACTCTATGAAAAATGCGATCCCAAGCCGGGTATGAGCAGGTCGTCAATCGGAAGACACAAAAGATTACTAAGTATATCCAGTCTTAGTTGTGTAATACCGATTAACCCGTTGGTAGAAATCCAAAAGGCATAGAATCCTTGCAATTACAGCTATGTGTGCACACGGTATCTGCTACAACTGGAACTTCCTACATGTACACGTTTGTTCCTACAGATTGACCATCCCGTGTTTTTTATTCCCACCCTGGACCTAGTATAGATGATTACTAATCGGGTGGACGATCATGTTCACCGATTTCCTTACATGGTTGGCAACCATATTTGTAGTCTGGGGAGTTAGATGTTTATCCCATTCAACTGTAATAAGTGAAAACAAAATAATGGTCAGTATAGTATGTATCGAGAACTAGGAATTAGTAGTTTAATAAACATTTTATACTTATATGTCATGTTTCGTTTCTCATAAAACCATCTCTGTAGTATCCCCCAAATGAATTCAGTGAGCATAGTGATTGACAAACCACGAGCATGTCATACCAACACGTTGAAGGACTCACCTATATTTGTTATCATTATGGTATATTGAAGTCCATTAAAATGAGACCTTGCCTATCTCTAATATCCTATTCCCTATAAGTATGCACCGACACCAAGGTTCATTGCATAAATAGCTGCCATGTGTGCTCAAAAATCAAACATTAGATACGCCTTAGCCATTTTCCAATACAATCCCTCAATGACCTTGACTTTTCTGTACTTAACTTTTATGTTCATCTTCAGTTGATGACAACAGGAGTCATGATGTGCATTTGGAAAAGTGGTACGCATTACAGCCTCGATGGCAGCATGACCACCCAA
>CM047899.1:9402025-9463313 GCA_026229545.1 Pistacia atlantica | reverse complement strand
CTCATAATGAAATTTTTTTTACTGCCCTGAAGAGTGGATGTAGGTAATTGAATTGATTACCGAATCACTATAATTCCTTGTGTACAGCTTCTCTTCTGTCTTTTATTTTATGTTATTTACTTGTGTTGTTTGCTACTGATTAGAAACTTAGGTTTGCACATTTTGCTTTATTCGGATAATCTCATGTTCAACAACATTCTTTCTTATTTTAGGTAAATGGATGGGTAACTTGATTTACCTAATAACATTTTTTTATTATTAGAAATAACATATTTTTATTAATTCAATTAAAAAGATTAGGAAGAAAACTTTAGCTTTAGACTCAAAAATTATAAAACAAACCCTTTCACATAAACAAATATATCAATTTAAATGAGCAATTACAAGCCATTTTATCAATTCATATTAAAAATAAGAAAAGAAAAATATAAGTTTCCTAAAACTGTTTAAAAACCCACCCATTGGTAGCCCAATGATAAGGGTGAACCAATGGGGTTGCACATGAGCTCAACCCACAATTCTAGGTTAGATTTCCTACAATGTATTATCTTTGTCTATGATTTACTTTGGGGGTTGTGGGGGTGGGTTGTATGTTATAACCTCTCTTGAGGATTAAAAAAAATGCTTTTCAATTTAAAATGACACATTTCTTATATAAATATTTATAGACGTACGAAGAACTAACTAGAAATAAATTAGATAGCATTTACGGCAAGTTCCATATTTCAAATTGGCCCATTAAAGAAAAAATTCCAAATTTTCTTGCCTATTTCCATATACAAACAAAAATATTTACTGATCGCTTCTTCTTGTTTCAATTATGGCCATAAAATTTTGAATGGTTTACAAGTTACTAGATTATGTTGTTATTATTATTGACCAACCACAGATATTTAATATATGTAGCTGTCTTTCTCACGGAGTTCGTGGGCCAGCCCATGGGCCCTCAATCCTTCAACATGTGGATCTCTAATGGGCTTCAATTGTCTCTTCTAGATTAAATAGGACCCATATTCTCATGACCTGGGGTTTCTTCTCCCAACAGAATTTAGCTGATGAGATGGGCCTCACTCTTCAAGATTCAGTCAATCAATTATCCAGTCTTTTTTTCACTGAACTTCTTTAATTTTAAAAATTTTGGTAATTGAAATTTGATTATTGATTTATTTATTATATCAAAGGAAAAAAAAAAAAACTGAAGTTAATTCTAAGCAACCATTTGATAAAACTTCTATTGCAAACCGAACTGAATTAATAATTAACATTAAAAAGCAAATTTATTTATGTTTTTTTTAAAGCCTGCTGCCTACTGATAAAACGGTTCCGTTTTACCTCCTATCAACTATCAAGTCAACGGATTTTCATATATGTTTTTTTAATCTTGTAAATCTGTCTTTCTTATGTGGACTTCATTTCTCATCCCCAGATTCTCAAATCATCATTGAACACCAAACGAACAATAATCCTATACACAATAACATAGCTTCATAATCTACAACCTCATGTATCAGAACCAATAATAAGCCGTGAATATATGGATTCAATACATCAATTCCACCGTCCATTATATGATCTGAAACTAAGAACGATGTATTGCATTAACACCAAATCATCCACCTAATCACCTGGTATTTAAGCCGATTTCTCTCCCAATTCCAAGTTAGAGAAACAGATCCAGTTTAGTCTTGAAATTGACGGCAATGCGTCAACTGGGTCTCATTAATTGTATCATAAACTGTGTCTTAACATTATGTTTTCTTTTTCTCTATCTATTCTGTTGGATTTTCATCTATTCGACTTATGACATATATTTTTATTTACTTCTTCTGTGAGCTGGCTTACGGGGGGTTATCTATCAATGAAGGGCAATTATCAGTTCTAGATAACATCCTTAACTTTTAATATGTTTATATCAAAAGCCACAAATTTTATAATTTCATTTATTTCAATTTTTTTTTTATTTTGATACGTAGATACACGCCAGTAATGAGATAAATTTAACTACAGAAAAAAACTGGGGATGTGATTCGATCTGCAAAGCTAATTCAAGGTCAAGATTGCCTTGTTTTGCCAAATGAGAGTTGATATGCTTTCTTACAAAATTAAGTTTCATCTTTCATTCCCCCTTTTTATATTTGATTTGTTGTAATTTGTATTGATTTTCTTGGTGCAAGCTGTGTTGTTGGATTAAATGTTGTTTGTATCCGTTTGACCATCTTTTGCTATTGCATTTTGACTCCTCCAAACACTTTCAATGGTAAAACCTTCACATATTTGTTTCTTCGTAGTACAATAATAATAATAATAATAATAATAATAATAATAATAAGAGACGCAAAGTGAAAGTGAAAGAAAACTTACTTTTATGTGTTCGTGACACTGTCTAGAATAATGTTTGCATAATTTACATTCTCTCTGTGCATTACAGATAGCTACGATAGACATTAATTCAGTAAGTAATAATCCTGCAAAGATTCTTACACTTCTAAAGACTTGTCATAAATTGCTCTTAATTGTTTTTTGTCCGTTGATGGACCATAAATGTTAAGCCAAAGTTGTTATTAAGTGAGGCCCTTAATTTATTTCAAACTTAAAATCTAATTAAACAAAGAACCATTAATATAAATTCCAGCAGGCATCTCTTTCATGAAGCGTGTATTAAGATCAAGATGTCTGAGATGTACCAACATCTCTAGTCCATCAGGAATGGCTGTAATACCCGTCCCACCAAGATCCAACTTCTTCGAAGCCCCAAGTTTTGCCTAAGAAAGCACATGTTGTAGACCCTCACAACCCTTGAGCAACAATGCAGTGACTTTTACCAAGCCAGAAAGAGAATTTGGCAGATTTCTCATACTATAACAATGAGAAAGATCAAGAACCTTAAGCTCAACCATGAGAGTAAAGACAGAGTCATCAATCTCTTCTTATCAGTATAGAAGACAGCTTGTTGAAGTTCAGTATACTGATAGCTGCTGTACGCATGGTTGAGTTTGTAATATTGGAAATATAGGAGAGTTGTGTTTGTAAAACAAAGTAAAAGGATAATAAAGAAACGATGACGTTTTAGGATTGTGTAATATAACAGAATATCTGTTATATAAGTCATCGTTCTCCTCTGTAACAAATTAACAAAAACATAATATACATTCACGTGGTTCTTGTGAATCGTTAACCTGCCTTTCTTTCTCTGTTTTCATTTCTTGTTTTTCCAGACCTTTCTTGATTTCTTGATAAAAACCTTCATGGTATCAGAGCTATAGACAATTGTCAATGGCTCAAATGATTCCTGAATCCTCTAATTTCACTTCAAAATCAAAGATAGAACAAACCTGTGTTGGAACAGGAGTCAATTCCAGTATACAGTCATTGCTTCCTACGGTTTCAGTAAAGCTTGGAGAAAAGAATTAAAGTCACTGGCGTTCTCAAATTCTTCCAGCACTTGCATCTCATGATCTTGATGGATTTATAACTGGTGAGAAAATATGTCCACCTATGCTTGTTATTGAAAAGTCTGATAATTCTGAAGATATTATAAAACGGCCAAACCCTAAGTATTTTAATTGGAAACGAACTGATCAATGTTTGGTAAGCTGGTTGTTTTCGTCAATATCTAAAGCTATGTTTAGACATGTAGCAAAGTGTGTGAGCTCTTATGAAATTTGGAACACCTTGGAGTTACATTTTCAGTCCATCTCAAAGGCTAGGACTCTACATCTAAGAAACTTGTTACAAACTACTAAGAAAGATTCATCTAGCATCAACGAGTATGTCTTGAAAATGAAAGAGTTAGGAGATGAGCTGGTAGCTAGTGGTGTTAATCTTAGTGATGAGGAGCTTTTGTTGTATATTCTAAACGGTCTTGGTCCAGAGTATGATGCAGTGGTTGCTAACTTGACTTACAAGAGTAGTACAACAAGTATTCAGGAGGCTCAATTTATGCTTCATAAGCATGAGATAAGACTGGAACGACAGCACAATAGTCTGACCAATTTTCATGAACAAATGACATCTGCTTTATTTGCTGCTAGACAAGAATCCAGTAACTCACGTGCACCTATATCTAATCTTGTAATGAGTACAACACCTGAACTTAAGCCACTGCTATCCAACTATCCTCAAATATCAGGCTATAGTTATTAGCCTGGTACTAATAATAGCACTACAATAGGAGCACCGAGTTATTCTACAAGAATAGGTGTTGAGTTTGGGAATAATAGTCCTCATAACCACCAAGTTTTTGGTAGACCTTACCACTTCCCTAATGCTCAACAGTTCTTTACTGGAGGTGCTCAACTGAATAACAATCCAATGAGGGGAAGAGGTAGAGGTAGAGGGTTTTTCAAACCAAAATTAGTGTGTCAAGTGTGTGGGAAAACAGGACACTCTGCCATACAATGCTATCACCGGTTTGATCAAGAGTATCAGGGGTTTGTTGGTCCAAACTATGGTTCTCAACCACAACCAATTTGCTACACTTCATCTGTTCCTCCTTCAAATGTCTCTAATGAAGGTTTTAATGCTCCAGCTCAGGCTTTGTTTGCAAATGCATCCAATCATGTCAACTTTCTTGGTTACACATCCAATAATCCACAAGTGCAGAATCCTTCCTTTTTTGGTTTGTTTCATGATCAATCTGCGTCTGGAGGTCCACCAATACAGAACAATTCTGTAGGTTTCTATCCATCAACTGTAGGAAATCAATTCTCGGTTGTACCTACTTATCATAACATCAACCTTGATGCCTTTGGTAATCTGCCACCGCAAAATGTCAAAGATATTTTCTCTGATTCGACTTCTCATCTACAGCCTATAGCTACTCCACAAACACTTTGTGATCAGTCATGGTATATGGACTCTGGAGCTTCCAATCGCATGGTAGCTGATGGATCCAACTTGATGGTTAAGTCCAATTATCCTGGAAATTCCAAGGTGCAAGTAGGTAATGGGGAAGCTATTCCAATTACACAAACAAGTATGTTATTGATTCCCTCTTTTGATACTCATAGATTGATTCATCTTAGAGACATTCTATGTGTTCCCAAAATTGCAAAGAACTTGCTAAGCATCTCACAAATAACTAGAGACAATAATGTTATTGTGGAATTTCATGCCGCCTGTTGTTTGGTAAAGGACAAAAGTAGTAGAACGATATTGCTTCATGGCAATGTTAAGGATAAACTGTATCAACTTGAACCTTCTCATGCTATCACCTCCACTCCACAATTCACTAGTTCTACTGTTGCTGCGTTTCTGTCCTCATCAGAAGCTAATTCTATTTCAAGTGTTGATAATAATAAAGCTGCTCCAGATTCAAATGTGGCTAGTTATTAGTCTACTGTTGTATGTAATGCTACTGAAGAATTGAATAAAGTTGCTGCAGTTTCAGTTTCAAGTACTGATACTAGTGAGAGTGTCTCTGAATCAAATAATGATGTTCTTAGCCTTATTGGTGCATGTTATACTACTGCAAAATTAAATAAATCTGCTATATGTAATGCTGCTGAAGAATTGAATAAAGTTGGTGTAGTTTGTGTTTCAAGTACTGATAATAGTGAGAATGTTTTTGAATCAAGTAATGAGGTTCTTAGCTCTACTGGTGCGTGTTATACTGCTACAAAATTAAATAAATCTGCAAGTGTAGACTTACTTTTGCTATGGCATGCAAGGTTAGGACACCCCAATAGTCGAACTCTTGATGTTGTGCTAGACAAATTGGATGTAAAACAATAGTTGCAATGCAATAACAGTTTTTTTGTGAGGCTTGTCAGTATGGAAACCTTCAACAATGTCATTTTCCTGCATCTTCTTCCAAAGCAATAGTCCCTTTAGAGTCAATTCACTCTGACCTATAAGGACCAGCTCCTACCATATCCAAAGAAGGCTATAAATACTATATTATCTTTGTTGATGACTGTAGTCGTTTTACATGGATATATCCTTTAAAACTCAAGTCTGAAGCTTACGTAGCCTTTGTCCAATTTCATTGTTTTATAGAGAAGCAATTAAACCACAAAATAAAGGCATTGCAGACTGATTGGGGAGGTGAATTCAGAGCTTTTACTGGTTATCTTCAACATCATGGAATCCTATTTAGACACCCTTGTCCATATCTCCACCAACAAAATGGAAAGGTGGAGAGAAAGCATAGATCCATCACCGAATTTGGTCTCTCACTCTTGGCTCATGCTGGGATGCCATTAACTTACAGGTGGGCTGCCTTGATTTTGCATCTCCGATTGTTGTCTTGTTCAATAAAGAGCCTGACCATAGTGAACTCAAAGTGTTTGGTTGCAGTTGTTACCCTTATCTCAGGCCCTATAACAAGCATAAATTTGCATTTCACACAGAAAAATGTGCTTTTCTTGGTTATAGCCTCACCCACAAAGGTTACTTATGCCTAAACTCAAAGGTTCGAATTTATATTGTCAAGCAAGTGATATTTAATGAGCTTGATTTCCCTTTCAAAAGTGGCTTTACTTCTGAAAATGTGACACTGACGGACAGTGAGTCTATGGTTACAAGTTCACCTTCCTCATCCTGGAGCCTTCCACTAAATCCAGCAGGTTTGTTTGAAGTACCAGTGGTCTCACATGAGTTGTCAGGTTCCAATCCAACAGGTGATTCCTTAGAGTATAATGACATTTCTACCTTACCCTCTTCAGCAACTACTACAGCAGCATCAGGTCCACTTAGTCTTACTTCTGAGCATAAGTTAAACTCTTCTGCAGCTACTGACCAATCTGGTGAAACCATGGTTTAGCATAATGTATTTCCTGCAGTAGCATCAGTTCCAAATAATCCTCTGTCTGAGCCTAACTTACACTCTTCAGCAGCTTCTGTCCATTCTACTGAGGACGTGTTTGAACATAATTTGTCTCTTGCAGGAACTTCAGCTCCTAATCATTTTACTTCTAATCTGGTTCCTATTGATTCAAATTTAGCCTTGAATGTACACCCTATGCTAACCAGGTCAAAGACTGGTACTAGACCTGTCCAAAGGCATGTTGCTTATCCAGCTTTGATGTAAATAACACATTTTTAAATGGTGAGCTAACAGAACAAGTCTTCATGCTACCTTCGGAAGGTACTCTGAGTTTGAATCACATAAACATAATTCACAGCAAGTGTGTAGATTGAAAAAAGCATTATATGGCCTTAAGCAAGCTCCTAGAGCTTGGTTTGATAAACTCAAATCTATGCTGATTGGTTGGGGTTTTACTAATTCAGTATCCGATGTCAGTCTCTTCTTTTATAAACAAGGTTCTGCTATTATGTATTTACTTATGTATGTGGACGACATATTGGTGACTGGAAATGATGATCATCTGATTTCCAAACTAATAGCAGATTTGAATGTTACGTTTGCTCTAAAGACATTGGGTTCAATTCAATATTTTCTAGGCTTTGAAGTCAATTGAAACTCATCTGGTTTACTTCTTACACAAACCAAATATGCTCAAGATTTACTCACAAAGGCAGGGATGGCAGACTCTAAGCCTTGTTCTACACCGATGGCCACTGGTCTCAAACTTGGTTCAACAGATAGTAAAGTGTTTGATCAGCCCACTCTATATAGAAGCATTGTCGGGGGGTTACAATATTTGACTTTGTCTAGGCCAGACCTTGCATTTGCTGTAAATAAACTTAGTCAGTATTTACAGCAGCCCACTAAAGTTCATTGGACTGCCTGTAAACGTGTTTAACGATATGTAAAAGGCACTCTGACATATGGTATTCTTTTCACCAGGAAGAAGGTTTTTGCCTTGGAAGCATTTGCTGATGCAGATTGGGCTGGAGATGAAATGGATAGACGTTCCACCAGTGGATATACTATCTGCTTAGGAGGAAATCTTGTTCAGTGGTCTTCTAGGAAACAAAAAGTAGTTTCTTTATCTTCAACTGAGGCTGAGTATCACTCACTTAGCCAGGTTGCCACTGAAGTAGTGTGGATTCAAAATTTGTTTAAGGAACTTGGCATTCAAATCAGTAACATTCCAGTGATTTGGTGTGATAATATGAGTGTTGGAGCACTCTCATCTAATCCCCTTTTTCATGCTCGGACAAAGTACATTGCAATTGATGTGCACTTTGTCCGAGAGCTGGTTACAAGACAATTGTTGGTGGTTCAATATATTGCTTCAGAATGTCAAATGGCAGATATATTAACCAAAGCACTTCCTAGTTCTCGATTTGCTATGCTCCAGGACAAGCTAAATGTTATAGATGCTTTACCAAGTGATGACACTAGTGCTAATACTGAACTGTCTAAATGAAGAACTCTAATTAACTGAGTTCATGAAACAGGTGATATGACGGAAGTGCTACACTGTTTTTCATGTTCAATTGCTGGAAATTTAGTCTTGGCAGAATTAGAAGTGACAAGCTTGAAGAATGTTTAGTTTACGGGAGGATAGTAGTTTATGAAGTCAACTTGGGAGTGTTAGTTACAAGGTGTTCATGAAAAGGTGATATAAAGGAAGTGTCACTAGTATTACTCTATTTTTCTGTACTCTGTTTTTCTATATTTTTTGTGATCAAATGCTAGAAGTATAGTATTGATAGAATTAGGAGTGGAAAGCTTGAAGAATGTTTAGTTTACGGGAGAATATTAGTATAAGAAGTAAGCTTGGTATTGGTAGTTGAAGGAAGGCCGTTCAGTTTACGGGAGGATATCAGTATAGAAGACAGCTTGTTGAAGTTCAGTATACTGATAGCTGCTGTACGTATGGTTGAGTTTGTAATATTAGAAATATAGAAGAGTTGTGTTTGTAAAACAAAGTAAAAGGATAATAAAGAAACGATGATGTTTTAGGCTTGTGTAATATAACAGAATATCTGTTATATAACTCATCATTCTCCTCTGTAACAAATTAACAAAAACATAATATACATTCATGTGGTTCTTGTGAATCGTTAACCCGCCTTTTTTTCTCTGTTTTCATTTCTTGTTTTTCCAGACCTTTCTTGTTTTCTTGATAAAAACTTTCACTTCTAAATATTTATTATCTTGCAAAAGCAAGGTCGAGAGTGTTGCGAACTTGGGAAGTGTCATATCTAAACGAATTTTTGAAATCTTGTTGCGCATTAAAGAAACCTTATGAAGATCTTCAGTCCATTTATGGTCAGTTGGCAGCTCTCTCGATTGCATCCCAGCTTTCACCAGATATCGAGGACTCTGACGAGTAATGTACAATGCCGTGTCTCTCATCAGATCATGCATCTTTACACAATTCCCATCATCCCTTTCTAACAAACAATTTCTTTCTAGTCTCTTCAAATTAGCATGCCCTTTGTTATACAGAGCTTTTCTACTCTGCAATTCATCGATAAATCCTTCAACAATCCAATGTTCTATCAACTCTTCCTTGTCAATTGCAAAATCTTCAGGATATAAAGCACAATATAAGAAGCAATGTTTGATTTTTGGATCTCTCAAACGATCGTAACTAAATTTCAAACGTTCAAGTACCTTCTCTACCATATTCTCAACACTTGCTATACATGCTTTCAATTCATTTAATGCATTCTCCCAGATATGAACATCACACTCTCCTTTCATGGTGCTGGCTAGCGTAACAATTGCTAGAAGCAAACCATCACATTGCTTCACAGTTTGTTTCAAAGTTGATTGTAAAGTGGGAATATCCAAAAGCTCAGATCTAACTTTGTTCAAGAATAAATCGAATGCCTCCATTTCTGAAAGTGGCTCAACTTTGATTTCCTCACAACCCTTGGATGGAGCCACCTCCATGGAACGGGTTGTTAAAACCAATTTGCATCCATCCATTACAGTTGGTTCGGGGATTCCAACTTCCTCTATAGATATTTCCTTCCACACATCATCTAAAATTAGCACATCTCTTTTTTTTCCTTTCAACATCTTTTGTAACACTGCAACTCGCGTGATTATATCATTATGTTTCGACAAATCTTCCCCCAGTTCAGTTGCAATGTCTTGTTGCAATTTAAAACATCATACTCCTTGGATACGGTTGCCATAATTACTTTATCAAATTTATTTCTTTCTTCCAAGATTATGAATGTGCTTCATGATGGTTGTTTTACCAACCCTTCCCATGCATTCCCCAAACACCTATCTTGCGTACCTTACCACTAATCAAGTGTTTCCAAATTTTTTCTTTTACACTAGCTTCGCCTGCCATTTCTGATGTTGGTAATGGCAATCCAATTTCATCAGGAGCATCAATTACCAAACCAGCAGGAAAAACACCTTGATCATAAACTCCTTTCACTTCTTGAATCTTTTCATCAACAAGTTTTCCTCGCCAACCATGCAAAAAATAGTTGCCTTTACTGAATTTATCTTCAATTCTCTGTGTCGCCTCGATGATGGTTTTCGCTTTTCTCAACCAACTTTCCACTTCTTTCTTTGGTACTTTATCATAACGAAGCTGACCATTCAAACTTTGTTCTATATCTCTCATGCGGATACTAAGATCCTCTCTCCTGCTTCGCAGAGAATGCAAGATTTCATTAAACTTTCTATGGTTCTTGCAGTCAATGGCAGACCCAGGATTTTTGCCTAGAGGGGGCCTCCGTGGCTTCACAATTGTTTGTCAAACAACTAGTAAAAAATTAAAAAAAATCACCAAACCTTAAACAAATGAAATAATATAATATCAATAATATGAAAGAAAATAATGTAACAACACAATACTTTACCATTTAAATAAATCTATGAGAAGCAAAACCTTGAGCAAATTATGTTGAAAATAACATTCAATTCACGAGGAAACACAAGAAAATTTTTACGTGGAAATACCTCTTCAATTAAAGAGAGCAAAAGACCACGAGAATCTAAAGATCCACTTAAAATCCAATATAATTAAAAGAGTTTACAACAATCACAATCTACCAAAACAGTTCTACACAAATTTCTTATTTCTCTTTTTTTTTTTTTAATATTATAATATAAATTTTCATGACTTTGATCAGGCCTAACTTAAGCTAAAGTCAACCAAAACTTAAATTAAGTCAATGCTACCTTAACTTTTAATATGAATTAATAAAAAAAGGGGAAATTTTCTTAGTATAAATATAGATAATAACTTAAATTTTTTTAATAATTTTGAGTGGTTAAACAGTGACGTTTGAAATATAAGAAAGTGGTGGGTGAAGGGTGAAGAATAACGTTCAGTAAAATATAGTTAAAGTTTAATTTAGGAAAGCGGGAACATTCTTAAACACAAAACAAACTCAAAAGATCCATGCTTTTTTCCATCAAATTAGAATAAAAAACCTCTAAAAAATAAGCATGATTCAACCTTAAAATAAACTAAAATAAAATAAGCAATACACATATCTAAAACTGAGAAAACAGAAAACAAAACTAATTGTGGCACCTTGATGAGTGAAAGTTCAACAATTTCAGTCTTCAAAAGTTTTAAGAATGAATAACATAGAGAAAGTGAAAGAGAGAATGAGAGAATAAAGAATTTGAGGGATACAATCATAAAAAATAGGTACACATAGAAAAGAATAGAGAGAGTTTTAAACTTTTAATATGATATAAACGTGATATATATATAGTTTTTTTATGAGCCTGGATATATGTATAATATTTTTCATTTTTTTTTTTAATTTGGAAATAGACTTATATATATAAATTTTTTTATAAATTTATATATATATATATTTTTTATAAATTTATATAAACAATTTTTTTTTTTTTTTTAAATGTGAGGGTAGGCCAAGGGGCTGGGTCTGCCTTGCTTGCAGTATCCACAAACGAGAGGAGCTATCCATTTTATAACTTTAATAATTGGTGCAGTATCCATTGACTCCCCTGCATTGTATTATGTAAATGGTGACAAGGATTTATGTTTAGTAGCATACCAACAAGGTTTTAAATATCACATCATTTCTAAGCTATAATTTTCATCTTATTTATCTATCCAATCTAAATGAAGTCTTAAGACAGTCAAAATGAACAAAGAAATTAAATATAAAAAAATTAAAAAAAGAAATTGACAGGACAATGGCTTTTAGGCAATTTTGTAGATGAATTTACAAATCTATAGGAATTAAAAAAAAAAACAAAACAAAGAAATAAGCTCCAACAATGGCAAAATTTTAGAACATTACTTTCCATAATCTTATTTTATAAAACAAAATCAAATAGTGAATTCTGTTTTTAAGCTTGTCATGTTTACCGGAGTAGTTAAACCTTTATCCTCCCTAATGCTGTTAACTTGTCATGTTTAGGGCCAAAACCAAGAATTTATTTTTGAGAGAGCTGAAAAATAAATAAATTGAAGTAATATTGTCTTATACTTGAATTTCGAATGCATGTTTAGTAGTAAGATCATATTTTGTTAATTAAATAAGAATGATACAAATTATGATTGTCTAATAATATACGGATTATTATTTTTCTTCGTTAAGAGATGATAGAAAGAAAAAAAATAAAATCACAAGAGAAATCGAAGCGCATTGGGGAAGTCTTGGGCTTATAAGAGGGAGTCCCTCTTTTAGGGTGTGAAACTCCTCCACCTAATAGGTTAGTCTTTTGGGTGTGAAATTCCCGACCCGTGACAAAAAGTGTTATGACCTTATTTCTCAACATTGTGGCAAGTGTCATGTGAAACTCTTCTACCTAGTAGGTTAGCCTTTTGGGTGTAAAAATCCTGGCTTGTGACAAGAAGTGTCACGACCTTATTTTGCAATGTCATGGCAAGAGCGTCAAGGTAGAGATTGTTGGGATATGGGTCTCGTTTTTGTTGAGATTGTGAAGCCAAATTCAATCCAACATTAGTGTTGGATTAAGAAATGAGTTTTCCTAATATGTTTTTTACGGAATTGTTTTCCCTTTAGGAATACAATTAGGAATAGGAATAAAATTCCTACTAGGATATGAGATTTGAGTCTTATTAAAAATAGTATCTCATGTATTATCTGTAAAAAGAGGTTAAGTCCTAGAGTTAGTGGTCACAAAAAGAGAATAGAAGGTAAAACCACAATTAGAAAGGGAGAGCCACCAAAGAGGTTTAGCAAGTGAGTCAATTTGTGAGGCTTGTGAGAAGCTATTGTAAGTTTTTTCTTCTTCATAGTGAAATTTCGCAACGGCAAAATGGACATACCTCTCATATGGAGAGTGAGCCACTATAAATCTTGACTCTACTCTTAGAAATAAGCTTGATGCTAAATCTAATAAATGTTTTTTCATTAGTTATGGTGACGCCGAGTTTGATTATCGTTTCTAGGATGACCAAAACCACAAGATTATAAGGAGTAGAGACGTCATATTCAATGAAAATGTAATGTACAAGGATAGGCTCAACATAAAGTTAGAAAATCTAAGCATTGAAGTGAAGAAGCAAGAGGTAGTTCCTTTGAAAAACTTCCCAATGAATGACATGCAAGACAATGACCAGGAAGATCAAGATAATATAACTCCAAAAGTTGAACCACAAATGCTTGTGTCTAAGACTATAAGGCTACCATAGAGGTACTCTCTTTCATTGCATTATATTTTACTAACTGATGGCGGTGAAGCAAAATGTTATGAGGAAGCGATGCAAGTCGATGACTCAATCAATTGGGAGCTAGCTATGAAGGATGAGATGGACTCATTATTAACAAATCAAACCAGGTAGTTGATAGAGCTACCACAATGGAAGAAGACATTGTAAAACAAGTGGGTTTATCGGGTGAAAGATAAACATGATGGCAGCAACCAATGTACAACAGGACTAGTCGTGAAAGAATTTCAGTACAAAGAAGGCATTGACTACATAAATTTTCTCTCTAATTGTCAAGTAGACTATAATAAAAATAGTACTTGGTTAATGGCAAAAGAATACCTTCATCTTGAGCTATTAGATATAAAGACAGCGTTTCTTATGGAGAACTGGATGAAGAAAATTTACATGTAGTAGTCATAGGGTTTTAAAGTATAAGGAAATGAGAGAATGGTGTGCAAACTTCAAAAGAGTCTGTATAGGCTAAAATAGGCACCTAGATAGTGGTACAAGAAGTTTGACAGGTTTATGAGACATTCCACATCGCTTGGGAAGGAGGGGCTAACCAGGGGAACTCCCTCAATAGTCAAGACGCGTTTTGGGCCTAAGCAACGGTTCTTGGGCTTGAAAACAAAACTGTGAGGGCCTAGGCTTTGGAGTCAGACCACCTAAGCTGCCAAAGTGGATAATATCTTAACTGTGTTGGGCTAACAATGGGCCGAGGTATTACAATTGGTATCAGAGCCAATCCTAACTAGAAGTGTGCAGATAGTCAAGAGATCTTGCCTAGTCCAAGAGGGATCATAGTGAGGACGTTGGATCTTTTGGGGGGGGGGCGGAGAGATTGAGACATCCCATATCGTTTTGGGAATGAGGAGCTTGAGTTGGTTAAATACAAGGGAAAATCCCCCAATAGTCAAGATGCGTTTTGGGCTTAAGTAAGGGTTCTTGGGCTTGAAAACAAAATCGTGAGGGGTTGGACTTCAGAGTCAAAGCGGATAATATCTTGACTGTGTTGGGCCAATAGTGGGCCGATGTATTATAATTAAGACATCCCACATCGCTTGGGAAAGATGTGCTTGAGTTGGTTAAATACCAGGGGAACCACCTAAATAGGCAAGACACATTTTGGGCCTAAGCAAGAGTTTTTGGACTTGAAAACAAAACCATAAGGGGCTAGGCTTTGGAGTCAGACCACCCAAGCTGTCAAAGTAGACAGTATGTTAGCTGTATTGGGCCGGTAGTGGGTCGGGGTGTTACAATTAGTATCAGAGCCAATCTTAACCCACAAGTGTGCGGATAGTCAAGAGATATCACCTAGCCCAAGAGAGATTGCAGCGAGGATGTTGAATCCTAAAGAGGGGGAAGGGAGATTGAGACATCCCACATTGCTTGGGAAGGAGGGGCTTGAGCTGGTTAAATACTAGAGGAACCCCCTAAATAGTCAAGACGTGTTTTAGGCTTAAGTAAAGGTTCTTAGGCTTGGAAAAAAAAAACTGTGAGGGGTTGGGCTTTGGAGTCGAACCACCCAGGCTACCAAAGCGGACAATATCTTGACTGTATTGGGCCAACAGTGGGCTGGGGTGTTACTGTTTATGTGTAGTAACGGTTTCCTAAGATGCCAAGCAGACCATTGTTGTTATTTCAATAAACCTGGTAACTCTTATATCATCTTATTACTATATGCAGATGACATGTTGATTGCAAGGGCTTGTAAACAGGACATAAACAAGCTAAACATGCAATTGTCAAAGGAGTTTGCCATGAAAGATTTGAGCTGTAAAAAAAACCTTGGTGTGAGGTTTACTGGAGATAGAGTCAAAGGTTTTTTGAAGCTGTCACAAGAAGAGTATGTGAGGAAAGTACTCAATAGGTTCAATATGGATGGACCAAAGCCAATAAATACCCCTTTGGCTAGTCACTTTAAACTATCCAAAGATCACTCACCTATAACAGAGCATGAGCGAGACTACATGGCCAAGGTACCCTATGCATCAACGATTGGTAGTCTTATGTATTCATGGTGTGTACAAGACTAGACATAACACATGCATTGGGAGTTGTGAGTAGGTACATGTGCAATCCAGGAAAACAATATTGGGAAGCAATAAAGTGGATTCTTAGATATTTGAAAGGTACCATAGATTCATCATTATGCTTTAAGAAGTCAAACTTAGAGCTACAAGGTTATGTGGCTGCTGATATGGTTGGTGACATTGATAATTGTAAGAGTACCACAAGTTATGCTTTTACATTAGGTAGGACAACAAAGTTACAAAAGATTGTTGCTCTCTTTACTATAGAGGCAGAGTATGTTGTTGAGATAGAAGCTAGCAAAGAGCTAATATGGTTACAATGGTTCTTAGAAGAATTGGGTTAGAATTATGAGAGAAGCGCTTTGTATTGTGATAGCTAAAGTGTAATTCACTTGGTAAAGAACTCAATCTACGATGCTAGGACAAAACGCATTGAAATTCAATACCAATTCATATGCTCGGTTTTGGAGGAAGGAGTCATAGCCCTCGAGAAGATTTAAAGGAGTAAAAATCAATCTGATATGTTTACAAAAGTAGTTACCATTGAGAAACTGATGTTGTGTGCAACTTCAATTGGACTTCTCAGTTGAAGAAAGAGAAGTTGATGTCGCTGCTAATGGAAGTGAAGAATTGAAGACGTGTTGAATTAGTCTCCAAGTGGGAGATTGTTGAGATTGTGGAGCCAAATTCAATTCAAAAATTAGTGTTGGATTAGGACATAGGTTTTCCTAATATGTTTTTATGCAGAATTGTTTTTCCTTTAGGAATACAATTAGGAATAGAAATATAATTGCATTAGGAATTAAAATACAATTCCTATTAGGATATGCGATTTGGGTCCTATTAGAAATAGTATCTCATGAATTACCTATGAAAAGGGACTAAGTCCTAAAGTTAGTAATCACAAAAAGAGAATAGAAGTCAAAGCCACAATTAGAGATTGAGAGCCACAAAAGAGGGTTTAGTAGGTGAGCCAATTTATGAGGCTTGTGAGAGATTCTTGTAATTTTTCTTCTTCTTCATAGTGAAATTCCACAATGGCAAAGTGGACGTAGCTCTTATACAAAAGTGAACCACTATAAATCTTGTGTTTGTGTGTGTAGTTATTTGCTTGTCCTTGATTCGCTTTATTTTCGCTTTCATATGGATTTAGGATTTGCTAGCATCAACTTAAATCCCCACAATAGTTTTCCTAATTGTTTCCTTGTAAAATTGCTATTTATTTGGGAATTTAATTTAAAGAGGAATTCAATTGCTATAAGGATGTAAATCCAATTAGGAATGTAATTAGAAGTCTTATTAGGAATTGAAATATGAATCTTACTAGAAATAGAATATATCATATACTAAGTAGTTAGTAGTTTTTGCTAGTTCATTTGTTTGTGTAGTTTATTCACTGGAATCAATACAAGTGATTGCTATTTTCTGGGTTTTGGCTATTGTTTGTTGATATTATGCAAGGTTTATCTTGATTGTTGTTTGTTGTTCTTATTGTGGTTGGCTGAGTTGGGAGAGGATCCTAACAAATTGGTATTAGAGTAATCGATTGTGGGATGGTTGGTACAAGGATAGAGGCAAGAGTAAAGAATGTCGAAAGAGAGATACTGAAGCTTGGGGTCGATATGGGTACCATCAGAGAGTGTCTGTTGAAATGTAAACATGGATGAGAAGGAAAGATGAAGAGAAAGTAAGACAAGGGGAAACAGATAGGTCGACGAAATTTGTTAGGATCTTCTCCCATTCAACCAACCACAATAAGAACAACAAACAACAATCAAGATAAACCCAACAAAATATCAGTAAACAATAGTCCAACAAACAAACTACATAGACAAATGAACTAGCAAAAACTACCAATTACACAATCAAATGAACAACCAAAACTCAAACGAAAGAAACCCAGATATCGCTAGACTTCGAGGGCCAACTCCTCCCCACTTTCCCAATATCCTTCTTGATGATACAATCCTCTTCTCTTCTTCTTTATTTCTCTAGCTCATTCTCTCTCAATAACCGAGTTTCCTTTCTGACCAACCAAGAAATTTCATCTGTCCTAGCCCAACAAACTTAGTAACACATTTTAACAATAGGAACTTTCTTGCCAACTCCCTTTTATCTTCTACCAGCTTCCTTACCTCTCCCCTCATCTCTCTGGTTTCATCATTACTCTCCACAAGTAGTACCACCTTGTTTTTGGAAGTTAATTTAAAGAGGAATAAAATTGTTATAAGGATGTGAATCCTATTAGGAATGTAATTAGGAGATTCCTATTATGAATTGAAATATAAATTTTATTAGAAATAGAATATCCCATATAATTTCCTTGAATGGAAAGCTTAGAATTATTGGCTATACATTCTCTCTTGATAGAATAGGCAAAGCTATTTGACAAATTTTCATATGTGATTGATGGAGCATATGACGGAACAAGACTCAGTTTGAGACATTTTCATAATTGGGCATGTCTATTATCAAAAGGTCATGTGACTTCAAAAGATCATGTACCTTCCAAAGGTTGTGTTCATATCTCAAAGGGTTTTTCAAAAAGTACTTTCTCTTTAAAAGGTACCAACAATCCAATATAAGAAGTGAGATTTTTTATAAAAGCACACAACAAATAAGTCTACAATTCTAGTATAACCAAAACTCTCTCAAGTTTGCTTTTGTTTTGTGCATAACACAAGCAACTTCTTCATTGTATCCTAAAGAAATTTGCTGATCATATTTGCACTATAAAGGGGCGAAATTACCTTTAGGAAAGTGGCATTGATACAAGCCTTGAAGTTGGTAGTCACTATCCTGGTTCTAACAATCTAAAGAAAATTTAGGGTTACTTCTATTTGCAACAAGATGGATGCACTTCATACCTTGAGGGAGATGGCTACTAACTTTGTGAAGTTAAAGAGGTTTGACGTCTTAGAGTAGATGCCCTAGAGCCAATCAATTATTGTAGAATTGACTCTTTGTAATAATGTTCATTAATCAATAATAAAAGGCATTTTATTCTATATTGCGTAAATCATTATTATTGCAATATGTATTGATATATGTCCTTAGAATGGTAGAACCGTGACGAGGGTATCAAGTGTTTCAAATCTTGATAGTGAGAACCCTATGAGCACATGTGGTGGCCATTCTAGAAACGTCCGTAGCCCAGTATTATTCTGAAGTAAGGGCACAGATAATTCAAGAAGGCTATCATAGTGTTGAACGACCACAGCCGAAAGGCGTGGATCGATCTCACTTGTCAAGGTTGTTTGGTGACAACCTGGTGCAACACATGGGTGCTTGTTGTAGGCGGATATACCGCAGAAGTTCACGGACTGACCTCCCACCAGAGGATTCCATATGGATGGTAACCCCAGTGTCTATGGAACAAATCTTCTAATGAATGGTGGTGCATGTGATCCTTAGACTTGAGATCAACGAAGCGCCTTGTGCACCGATTGGTACAGTTTGACACTAGCCTAACGCAGTTCTATTCAGAGCTGTCAATATAGTGGTGATTGGCTGTATTAAGGAGTGTATCAAGACTATGGTGGATTGACAGAGGATTCATCACTCCCCGGTACGGGAGAAGTTATCTCACGGCGTAATTCAGTATATGGCAATGACACTAAAAACTGTAGCCACAGTGGGATTGAGTTGTTGCTCTATCCAAATTATAATACGGGTCATTGGTCCAGAAACTGAATATATAATATCGAGAGTAACCAAAGGTTGACACTATTTCTATGCCTTCGTCTCGTTGAGATAACATATGATGAAAAGATCGAATTGTACGGTAACCATATCGTTGACAGGTAGCTTCTTTGCTGAATCCGAATCTATTAGGTGGCCATGATGCCTTGCTAGGGGCCAATCTTAGTCTGTGTATTAGTGAGATGATTAATTGGTGTTAATCGCGATACTATACACTACCAGTATGATGAGGAGCCTATGGGTCACACACATAGAAGATAATTTAAGAGCCAAGAAGAAAGAAGGGCGTTTTCTTCTTTTTGGGCGAATGGGTATTTTGGTAATTTCACAGTGCAATTAAATTTGCTGAGGTCGTAGCCTTTTATTTAATTTGTTAAAAATTAAATAAGTGAAATTACGGTTAAATGTGTGTTCGCACATATTTAATTAAATCATCATTATTGTTAAATGTTAATTAAATATTAATTGATTTTAATTGAGATAATGATGAATTAAATTAAAATATCTAATTGGGAGTGTTTGGCAACATGAGGTGTTTGGGTTGGAGCCCAAGCCCTTTCCATGTGGGAATAGGGCAACTTAGTTTTACTATAAAAGAAAATGTTTCTTTGTAAAAAAAAGAGAGATAACTTTTCATTCATCACTATTTCATTGAAAAAGGAAGAAATATAGCAGCCCCAAAAACACTCTCCCACGCCACTTTTACTGTTCCATTGAAAAATCAAATACTCATTTTCTTCTTGATTTTCTTAAGGCCAAGGAGGATCTAGCAAATCCCTCCTTGGTTCTTGGTGGTTGTCTTCGTGTGGACTTCTTGGTTCAATCCTATACTTGGATCGGTAGCAAACACGTTCAGAGACAACATTGGTGGAGCCTCCAAACATGGGTATGAATCTAAACATTTGGATTTATTTTTCTGCAGATTCTTATAAAATATAAACTGTAATTTTCTATGCCTTGATATTTGGGTTCTAAGGAACGATCCATGGTTGTAATTTTTTGTTTTTCACTGCGCAACCGGGTCGTTTCCTAACATGACGGAGGAAATTTCATTCAATGGTAGCGAAGGATTCATTTTCTTTTAGTGTCTTTGCAAGTTGCTTATGCGCTGAACACTCCAAAACATGAGGAAACGGAGAATGAAACCATTGCTGAAACAAGGAAGCGACATAAATTTGAACATGATGATGAAATATGTAGGGGACACATGCTGAATGCAATGTCAGATGCATTATTTGACATTTATCAAGGAGTGCCTATTGCAAGAGAGTTGTGGGAGAAACTAGAGACCAAGTACATGCAAGAGGATGCTACAAGTAAGAAATTTCTTGTCTCTCGTTTTAATTCCTATAAAATGGTAGATAATAAAACTGTTATGGAACAGCTTCATGAAATTGAAAGAATTCTGAATCATTTCAAAATGCATAAAATGCTTATGGATGAAACCATCATTGTCTCTTCAATAATTAATAAATTACCACCATCATGGAGAGATTTTAGAAGAAGTCTCAAACACGAAAAGGATGACATAGCACTTGATGATTTGGCCAAATCTTTGCGTGTGGAAGAAGAATTTTGTTTGCAGGATGAACTAAAGGAACAATCAGTTTTGGATTCCAAAATTCATATGGTGGAAGAAAAACAAACTTCCAATTTTGTAAATAAGAGGGTTTTCCATGGTCCTGGTGTTGGACATAAAAGCAAGAAACCAAAGAAAGAAGCAAAATGTTTCTTTTGTGGAAAACATGGCCACTTCAAGAAGGATTGTCAATTCTGGAAAAAGAAGAAGGAGAAGTACTCTACTAGTGTAGAAAATGAGAACCTAGTAGCAATGGTTTATAATATCAATTTACTAGAAGATAATTCTACATGATGGTGGGTTGATTCTAGTGCGACAAGATATGTCTGCAAGAACAAGGACTTTTTCAAATCCATTGAACTAGTACAAGATGACATGGTATTGTTCATGAGAAACTCCTCTCCTGCCCAAGTCAAGGGAATAGGAAATGCAGAGTTAGAATTTACATTTGGTAAGAAATTAACATTAACCAATGTGTATTATGTACCAAAGGTTAGAAAGAATCTTGTATCTGGTAGTTTATTAAACAAATTTGGGTTCAAACTTGTATTTGACATAGATAATTTTGTTATGTCCAAAGGAGGCATGTTTATTGGGAAGGGTTACTTGTGTGATGGCATGTTCAAACTTAATATTGTCAATATTGGTATGACTGATAATAATAATAAAGTTGCTTCTACTTATATTGTTGAGCCTGAATTTTCATGGCATTATAGACTTGGGCATTTGAATTTTAGAAGATTGTATGGCATGGTTAGATTAGATCTACAGATTAAAAGAACAAAACCTAATTAGGTAGACCAGTAATGTAAGTAATTTACACTAGCATGGTGTTAAAAGATTACTAAGGTACCATTGTGGCCAAAACCAATAGCACCAATTTATATACATTGTGACAGTGAAACTACATTGTCAAGAGCTTATAACCATGTATATAATGGAAAGTCAAGACACATTGGACTTAGACATAGTTATGTAAGAGATTTAATCTCAAATGGAGTAATCACAATTAACTATGTCAAATCAAGTCTGAATCTAGGCGATCTTTTAACAAGGAATTAGCAAGAGACTTGCTAAATAAAACATACAAGGGGATGGGTCTCAAGCCTATTGAATATAATCACCAATAATGGAAAGTCAACTTAATGCTTGATACAACGTCAAGTCTTGAGTTCAACGAGTCAAAGTACATTATTAGTGTGGTTAAAAGTACTATAAATTTTCTATAACATTCCAAAGCAAAAAATAGTACTTGATACCAGTAGGCTTAAAAGGAAGGTTAAGTATTTACTCTTAATAGACCTATTGATGGTTTTTCATTGAAATGCTAAAATAGCAGGGATACTTTTGATAAAGTCTACCTATATGAGAGTGAAGTGATTCCGCCTCTAGGAGCTTAAAGGCTTGGCTCTAAAATCTCTTATGATTGATACAAACACATGACCTTTTACGTGTCAACTACGATTGAAATGTTTTGGTATCAAAGTGATATATGTGAACTTTTATACAACTTGTCAAAAAGATTGTATGGTTCAAAGCTTGTCTACCATATTATTCAGATTTGTTGTAATAAACTTTCTCTATGTAATGATTCAAATTGCAAAATACCATTTTTTATGAGTATTACTTATAGAATTGTTGTTGAATCTAGCATGTATTATCAAATTAGAAAAATGGCGGGGGGATTGTGAGACATTTTCCTAATTGAGCATGTCTATTATCAAAAGACCATGTGACTCCAAAAGATCATGTACCTTCCAAAGGTTGTGCCCATATCTTAAAGGGTTTTTTAAAATGTACATTCTCTTTTAAAATGTACCAACAATCCTATATAAGAATCAAGATTTTCTGTAAAAACATACAGCAAATAAGACCATAATTCTAGTATAACCAAAACTCTTCCTAAAGAAATTCACTGATTCTATTTGCACTATAAAGAAACCAAATTTCCTTTAAGAAAGTGGCATGATACACATCTTGAAGTTGGGTTTAGGCAGTCACTATTGTTCAGATGCACTGTGCAAGCCATTCTGACGGACAGCAGTCTTGAAAAGAACAGCGGTTATAGTGTTCCTCTGGAAATAAAGCCATCTGGGCAATTCGAAAACAACCTTAAGTGTTCCTTTTAGATTAGACCCGCCGAAAACTTCCTATCTTCAACGACCAACCAACTTCCATTCGTTCATGGCCTTCTCTTTATACTCTTGCACTCACTTTCTCCCTCAACCTGTCTTTCACTTTCTCCACAACACCAAATCGTAGTATCCTCTCTGTTCGTTTCACATTTCCTCTCAGCAGAAACAATCTGCAAGATTTGGCCACCTCAAGGTTCAATGCAAGTCTAAACAAGATGATACAACGGTTGGTCTTCTGATTTTACTTTAATTCTATGTTCTATTCATGATTATAGCTTGTGGGTTTGGTTGTCTTAGTGAGTTTTAGCTTTCACTGGCGCATATTTTGGATGTATTGTAAAATGTGGGCTGCTCATGCAGTTAGACTGCATTTATTTGCAATTTTTTATATGAAATTATGGTAAATTATTTGCTAGAGCAATGTAATGAAGGTAGATTTATAAGATTTTTGCTTGCACTTTTTAGTCAGGGTGGTGGCTGTTGTACCGATGGCAATATTATTACTTGTTAGATTCGGCAAATTAATAATTTCTCTTCGCTTAGTGAAGTATAATTTCCGACATATTTCTTGGATTGGGGGTGAATATCTTGTACATTTGAAGTTGTGTGGAAAAAATGTTGAATATATTTAAGGATATAAAGAAAATTGACAGACATTTGGAAATGCCATATTGTTGTAAATAGTTCTTAGTCTTTTATTCATTATTATTTAGTGTGGCAGGTTCCGTCTGAAACCTGTGATGGCTCTTTTATGGTGGCTGTGGGCTTCGCTTATGTTTTCCTTTCCAGCTAGGCTGCATTTTGCTGTCAGGATATGATTTGTGTTCTACTGGCATGGATACTTTTGTTTGTCGTCTCTTCCATGACCTAAACCCAGGATATTAGTTTTGCTTTACAATCAGAATGTTATGAATGAAATTGCCTTGCCTTTCAGGATTAATAAAGTTGTACGCTGCTTGGTGATTTTCTTTTTTCAGTTCTCTATTTCCTCCATAGTGATTATAGCTTTATATTGTTGGACCAGAATAATTGAGAAAATTATATTCCTCTTGATTTAATCACAGTAACTAAATTGCATTTATAGTTATGTAGGAGCTGGAGTATTGGCATAGTATCCCAACCAAATTGTGCATATCAACTTTCGGAAATGGGATGAAGACAGCTAAGACTCTGATAGCCGCGTTCTTCATTTTTGTCCAAATTTCATCTCCATTGTGTATGATTGGCTGGAAACTTTGGTCTGCTTCTCCTGCAAAGGCAGTGCTTAATTTATTCTCCTGACACCAAAGTCCCAAGAACTGGAGAACTTGCTTTAAGAAGGGCAATCCCAGCAAACACGAACATGAAGGCAATAAAGGTAGATATATAATAAATTACATTGTGTTCTCATACTTTCTAACTTGAATATAAATCAATATCTATCTTGGTTTTTGTTTTAGGCTTCTTTGGAGGACATATCATTTTTGCTAAGGATTCCACAGAGAAAACCTTATGGAACCATGGAGGGTAATGTGAAGAAAGCTTTAAAGGTATTCATTTATTTTTCAAAATAACTTATTAAAATGAGAAGGGATTTCAAATAAAGGAGTGGTGATAATAGAGACTTCCCAGTCTAATGCAATTCAGAAGATTCTTGACCGAGGGATATTGCAATTTTTTGTGTTTCAATTTTAGCTCCGGAGTTTCTCCTTTCAGATTGTCCTGTGGATTTACCATTTTGTTGTTTTTGCTGCCAATTACTGAACCTCTTCCGTTATTTTCTGCTAATGCAGATTGCTATTTGATTTAGAAAAGTTGTCCATTGATATTGATTTCTCAGAAACCATACATAATTGGAAGTATTATCTTGTTAAATTCATTTACTTCTGAAACCTTAAACTCTCCTTGTCATTCATGCCTTTTTTTTTTTTCATGTAGTTCTCTTTATTTTAATGCTTTTCTCCTTTTGTACATCAGATATCATGATTCCAAATGGATAATTTTCATTCTTCCGAATTCAGATAGCAATGGATGAAAAGGATTCTATACTCGCTAGTATCCCAATGGATCTTGTGGAGAAATATTTTCTTGTATTTCATAATGAGATGTACAATGAATTTATAGCAAAAACAAAAAAACTAATCTAGGAAGTAATCTAGGAAGTAAATTGTTACATTCCTATTATAATTCTATTTCCTATTCCTATTATAATTCTATTTCCTATATTACAATGAGAATAATTCTATTTCCTATATTACAAAGAGAATAATTCTATTTCCTATATTACAAAGAGAATAATTCTATTTCCTATTTTACATTTCAACACTCCCCCTCAAGCTGGAGCATATAAGTCATATGCACCAAGCTTGTTACAAATAAAGTCAACACGAGAACCTTTGAGAGACTTAGTGAGGATGTCTGCTAACTGGTCGTTGGAACTAACATAACTAGTTGCAATACACCCTGATAGAACTTTCTCTCGAACAAAGTGACAATCAATTTCTATGTGTTTAGTCCTCTCATGAAACACTGGATTTGAAGCAATATGAAGGGCAGCCTGATTATCACAGAGTAACTTCATTTGTGATACTTCGACAAATCTCAACTCTTGAATTAGTTGTTTTAACCAAACCACTCACAAGTGGCTAAGGCCATTGCACGATACTGCTTCAAAGACTAGACCTTGCAACAACCGCTTGTTTCTTACTTTTCCATGAAACTAGGTTTCCTCCAACAAGAACACAAAATCCCGAGGTAGAACGCCTATCGATGGAGAACTCCGCCCAATCAAGATCGAATATCCAACAATATGCGAATGACCCTTATTTTCATACAGTAAGCCTCTACCTGGTGCTCCCTTGATATACCTCAAAATCCGGACAACTGCATCCCAATGACTATCACACGGAGTTTGAAGAAACTGACTCACAACACCGCAGAAAAGGAAATATCCTATGTGTGATAGTAAGATAGTTAAGTTTTCCAACAAGTCTTCGATACCTTCCAGATCGGAAGAGGCTCCCCCTGTCCCGTGAAAGTTTTAAATTAGGATCCATAGGAGAGTCTATTGGTCCGCAATCGACATCCCCTGTTTTCTCTAGAATATCCAGTACATACTTCCTCTGAGAAATAACAATACCAGATTTAGACTGAGCGACTTCTATGCCAAGAAAGTATCTGAGTAGCCCTAAGTCTTTCGTCTGAAAGTGTTTGAACAAGTGTTGCTTCAACTGTTCAATGCCATCTTGATCACTTCCTGTAATAACAATATCATCGACATAGACAACCAGATAGATACACTGCCCTGATGATGTATGTCTATAGAAAACAGAGTGATCAGACTCACATCGAATCATACCAAACTCTTGGATAACTGTGCTAAATCGTCCAAACCAAGCACGAGGAGACTGTTTTAGACCATATAGAGAATGACGAAGTTTACATACCAAACCAGACTCCCCCTGAGCAACAAAACCAAAAGGTTGCTCCATATAAATATCTTCTTGAAGTTCACCATGAAGAAAAGCATTCTTAATATCCAATTGATGCATAGGCCACTTCCGAATGGCAGCCATAGCAAAGAACAACCTGGACGGAAGACATCTTAGCCACAGGGAGAAAAAGTGTCAAAATAATCGTCCCATAGATCTGAGTGTATCCCTTGGCCACCAAACGGGCTTTCAGCCGATCAACCTTACCATCTGGACCAACCTTGATAGTATAAATCCATCGACAACTAACAATCGAATGGCCCGGAGGTAAGGAAACTAACTCCCAAGTATGATTATGATGCAAAGCAGACATTTCTTCAACCATTGCCTGACGCCACCCGAGGTGAGAAAGTGCCTCATGAACATTGCTAGGAACAGAAACAGAAGAAAGGGTGGAGACAAAGGCATAATATGAAGGATATAAACGATGATAACTCAAAAAATTGTAGATGGGATGAGGGTTGCGTGTAGACCGCATACCTTTACGAATAGCAATGGGAAACTGATCAGCTGGAGACAAGACCGTGGCATTGGAGGAATCGGGCACAGGACCTGCAGTAACAGGGATCTCAGGAACAGCAGCGGGAACATCAGGATCACCTGTAAAAGGAACAAGACTATTGTCGACAGGAAGAGTGGTATTAGTAGTAGACTGAGGTATCGAAACAGACGAATGTGGGAAAGCAACGTATGGAATTGGTAGAACATCCACTACCGGATCAGACTCCACTAGAGGATGAGGAAAAAAATGGAGAAGACTCAAAGAACGTAACATCAGCAGAGATGAAGTAGCGATGTGTGGCGGGAGAATAACACTTGTAGCCCTTCCGAAGACGTGAATACCCTAAGAAAATACATTTCGTAGACTTGGCTGACAGTTTATCCTGACCAGGAGGGAAAATGTGAACAAAACAGGTGCTCCCAAAGACACGCGGGGAAGAGAAAATAATGGAGTATCAGGGAATAATATGGAGTGGGGAACCCTGATCTTGTAAGAGAAGAAGGCATGCGATTTATTAAGTAACAAAGCGGTTAGAACCGCTACACCCAAAACCGGAAAGGGACGTGGCTATGTAAAAGAAGAGTGCGAGCAGTTTCAATGAGGTGTCTATTTTTACGCTCAGCAATGCCATTCTGATTGGGGACTATAAGCACAAGAAGACGATGAAGAATTCCCCGAGATGTCATGAATTTAGTAAAGGAATCGAGAAATATTCACGAGCATTATCACTTGTAATATACGAATGGTAGTATTGTGTTGAGTCTTAATTTCAGCACAAAATGATGAAAATATGGAAAATAATTCAGAACGAGCGCATAAGAAATAACCAAGTGCAACGTGAATAGTCATCAATAAATGTAACAAAATATTTAAATCCCAAAGTAGAGTTAACACGACAAGGACCCCACACATCCGAATGCACTAACTCAAAGGGGGCGGGGACGCACCCGCTTATTGACACGCTTTGGAAAAGAACTACGAGTATGCTTTCCAAGCTGACACGACTCACAACTCAAGGATGATAATGTAGATAGACCTGGGATCATTTTCCGAAGTTTGGAAAGACTAGGATGGCCCAAACGATTATGAAGGAGATCCGGAGACTCGGAGACAATGCATGCTGTAGATGGGATATGGAGATGATAGAGACCCTGTGACTCACGTCCTGTGCCAATCATCCGTCCCCGTGTCGCGATCCCGTATAACAACGAGTCAGTATCAAAACGAATAGAGCAATTTAAGGAGCGGGTAAGTTTACTAACAGACACGAGATTAAATGGACATTTGGGAATATAAAGCACAGAGTCTAATGCTAAGGAGGGGAGGGGTTTTGCACATCCAATAGCTTGAACATCGGCTTTAGACCCATTCGCTAAAGTAATAGGAGGTAAAGATACATTATTTGTAATCTGAGTAAGTAAACGAGGGTTACCAGAAATATGATCCGAGGCACCTGAATCTAGGACCCAAGGTCTTAAAGCGGAAGACTGAGAAAGGCAAGCAATTGAATTACCCGTTTGAGCGACGGAGGCAATAGATGAAGAAGACTCCTTACTGGCCTGATACTGTAAGTATTTATCATAATCAGTACCTGTGAGAGTTAAGGAGGGCTGAGATGGCACTGTAGAGGACTCAGAATGAAGATCAGAGTGATCAGCCTGAGCAATATTAGCAGCTCGGGTAGGTCGCTTAGTGGTGATGGGAGGGAAAGAAAAACCACTTGTATGTGACTGAGAGACTGATTTTGAGGAATCCATGAGAAGATCAGAGTGTCTTGAAGCTGACAGAAAAGCAAAAACTTACGTGCACCGGAAAAACAGAATACTCGCCGAAAAAACAGAACACTTGCCGGAAAAACGAGCGGCGCGTGCAGCGGCGGCCAGCGACGAAATCACTCGGGTTATGACGACGATGGGAAGACGATCACTCTAGTGTGACTAGACCAGATTTTGATCGTTGCCGGAGAACAGTCGTCGGAAAAAAAATTCCGAGAAAGAGAGAAGAAAAAAATTTGAAATTTCAGACACTTGGCTCTGATACCATGTGGAGAAATATTTTCTTGTATTTCATAATGAGATGTACAATGAATTTATAGCAAAAACAAAAAAACTAATCTAGGAAGTAATCTAGGAAGTAAATTGTTACATTCCTATTATAATTCTATTTCCTATTCCTATTATAATTCTATTTCCTATATTACAAAGAGAATAATTCTATTTCCTATATTACAAAGAGAATAATTCTATTTCCTATTTTACATTTCAACAGATCTAAAGGAAAAGGGCTCTGAACTGTATGCATCTCTCATTCATGGGAAGGTATAAGACTTTAATTGAAAGAAGAAATTGAAATTTACTTTAGAAAAGAAAAACAACCCGATTCATATTAGATCTTCTTCTATTTGCCATGACTCATAAGTCATATACACTAACTACTGCTAGTGCTGGATTGACTGAGAAAATATTATATAATATGAAGACCTTAGTTTGACCATTACAAGCATTTTAGAGTTCCCTTCTACTCGTTTTGATATGCATTTTTGGGGGTCAAGTTTACTTGGTATCCCTTCCAGATATGCAGTTGGACTAATTCATAGGTGCATGACCTGAAATCAGCATCCTATCACTGAAGAATGAAAACTTTCTTATTTCTTTTTCATTCTAATGCATCTCATTGCATGGCTTTAGTCTGCCTGAGAATAATGTCTTGAAAGTACAAATTCTTCATTTTACAGGGTCATTGCTGAACCCACTGGAATGATATTTCAGTTTTCTATTTTCAATAGGGTGGATTGCAAGCACTCCTAAACTGTATTAAGGATCAGGACCCAGATAAAAGTATCTGTTGGCCTTGCGGCATCTCTGGATACTGTTGCAGAATTGGAGTTGCTACAGGCAAGTACAGTTGTTCTGCTAATAGCATATGACATTTCCGATGCATCAACAGCATATATCGTTGATAAATGAATTGTCATCATTTCTTTAAATTTTAGCCACTTCATCGATAATATTTATCTGCTATAAATTTGCCTATAAATTCAGTAATAGCAAGTAGAAATTTAATTAGGACTATGTGAGCATGTTAAATATCTCACCGAATATTGTTTACAACAGGCTCCTGGGTTGTCCTTTTTGTTGCCTGAGCAATACTGTTGAAATATCCAAGGTTAGTCATCTCCAAGAATGATTGGTTTATTTTAGGTCTCTATTTCAATGAGCATTGCCATATGCATATTATGGAAACTGATGTTATTTTAATTATTTATTCTTGTGAAAGATAAGTAGACCTTCTGTTTTTATCATCTGT
Organism: Pistacia atlantica; assembly: GCA_026229545.1. Classification (NCBI taxonomy): domain Eukaryota; kingdom Viridiplantae; phylum Streptophyta; class Magnoliopsida; order Sapindales; family Anacardiaceae; genus Pistacia; species Pistacia atlantica. Next base: position 9,433,099 of record CM047899.1, on the reverse strand, counting down.
CCTGAAATTTGAAACTGATGCTCTTTCATTTGTAGGCTAACAGGGCGAGGAACTGTTGAACTCACCATTGAGATAGGAGATGGTTCATCATTTTCCCCAGAAGCCGGGGGTGAACAGAGGAAAACCGCCACAATCCAGGTATGCTAAATCGAGTTTATTGAGTCTTATTAACTTCTTTGTTATGATTCTAGTGGCGGGTTGCGTGAATAATATGTTTTAAAACACCAGAAACTATTTCTCGCTCTGTCCCAGATTCTCTCTCTCTTAAGCATGGACATAGTTCATCTGTTGTCAAACACTAACTCTATTGATTGCTAGTTGCTTCTGTTATACGTTGTCGGTCAAATTCATTTATATCTTGATTACTGTTCTCTTTTCACACCTTGACTCTTTCTTCTACCATCAAGATCATCTCTTGAGTGATGGCTAAACACAATCACCAGACCAATGTCTTATCACTCTAAATGTGCACTTGTATGTAGTTATATGAATGTTATTAGATATAATATAAAGTTTGGCTAATAATCAATTAATGGATTCATGACTCAGGTTGTTCTAGATGGATATTCAGCATCGCAAAACTGGTAAGGTAGTTGAACCTCATCTTAGCCTCATTATGCTTTCTGTACATGAATAATGTAATCTTGATTTTCCATCCTTTATTCTATACGTTCTATTTTTGTCCTTGTTATAATTGAACGGTGAATTATAATAATGAATATAGAGGAAATTTACAATTGCAGTTGATCTGACTAAACAATGGATAAAATGCTTTGACTCATTAATTACGCAAGACCAAATTTTCAAAGAATACAAATTGCTCAATAACAGTGAAAGAAAATGAAATTTGTTGGCGCGTCCTTTCATTTCTTCCTTTACCTTCTCCAAAAACTTACATGTAATTATAACGAGGTAAGTAATCAAATTCTCAAAACAGAGCTTTGTTTTTTACTTGGATCTTTTTGTTGAGGATTAATCAATGGATTTCTTCTAATGTGTTGAACTTTTCCATGGAATTCTGATAGTCCTGCTAATACCATAGTTAAAAAACAATGTTTTTTTGAAATTTTATTGTTCTTTTCCTTGAATGGAAAGCTTAGAATTATTGGACTATACATTCTCTCTTGATAGAATAGGCTTTGACAAATTTTCAGGTGATTGATGGAGCATATGACAGGACAAGACTTAGTTGCATTGAAAAAGCCATTCTGACGGACAGCGGTCTTGATAAGAACAGCGGCGATAGTGTTCCTTTGGAAATAAAGCCATCTGGGCAGTTTGAACCCTTGTACAAAACAACCTTAAGTGTGTAGGTGCATCATCTATTATAGCTAGAATTTGCTAAATATCTTTTCCAGATTAACTATTCTCAGTCCATTATTTTTGCTTGAAAGGATGGGGAATTGCTAGTTCTTCCACTATCAGTTTATGGAGCCGTTGCTATGGCACATAGTGAAGTCTCTGAGGAGTACTCAGCGCCATATCAGTTTTTCTTCTATCCATACGATAAAAGAAATGTGAGTGATTGTAGCTCTTTGTTAAAACCATCATTAGAACCCAACTCTTTTTACTTTATTTTATTTGTTGGTACTGTGGAATGAAATTGGTGAATAGAAGCCTAATTTTATTAACTGTATCATACAATATGTCTTATCATTGTCCTTCTTTTTCTCCATGCTCTTGGATTTCCATCTATCCAAGTTATGACTTACATTGTTATTTACTTCTTTTGTAGGCTGGTCTAGGGTGGATTTCCTTCTATCCAAGTTATGACTTATACTGTCTTCTTCTGTTGGCTGGTTTGTTGTTTGTGGCGGGGTGGTGGTGGTGGGGGGTGGTTTGTGTGTGTGTGAAGGATACAATTTTCAGTTTTTGGGTAACATCTTTAACCTTTAATATGTTTATATAAAATGCCACGAGTTTTATTATTTCAATTTTTTGGTATGGAAGAATATTTATGCTTGTCTTGTGTCTTGTGTCCAATTTTGATACACATATACTAGGGATGTTCAAAAGAACCGATCTAGGGGTATTCAAAAGAACCGATTAGAACCGAAACCGGCTGTTAATGGATATGTTCTGGTTCCAAATTTTGGGAACTGTCGTTGTGCAGTTTCGGTTCCTACAGTTAGAAACCGGAACCGAGACCAATATGAAATAAAATTAAAGAGTGTGTGTGTGCGTGTTCGGTGTTTTGGGGGGAACTTTTATAGAAAAACTAATATGAATACATTTATATTTATATTTAATAACATTTAGGGGGCGTTTGATTGGCGGTAATGTCAGATTATTGGGGTAATGTCATCTTATATTACTTGATTACCACGTTTGGTTGTCAAGTAATATAAGATTCTGTTAATCATCAAATACCAATAGTAGTTACTATTGATAATATTGGAGGTAATCTAATTACCTCCATTTTCTTAGGTATTCGAGATTACCAGGGGTTATCTTTTTTTGTTACAATTTTATCCCTTATTAATGAAAATTTTGGACAATAATGCCCTCATTTTAAAATAAATTTACATTAATATCCTATTTAAATTTTACCCTTGTTTAACTAAAATTTTAGACAATAATGTAAATTTATTTTATCAATAGTAACTAATATGAATACATTTATATTTATATTTAATAACATTTAGGGGGCGTTTGATTGGCGGTAATGTCAGATTATTGGGGTAATGTTATCTTATATTACTTGATTACCACGTTTGGTTGTCAAGTAATATAAGATTCTGGTAATCTTCAAATACCAATAGTAGTTACTATTGATAATATTGGAGGTAATCTAATTACCTCCATTTTCTTAGGTATTCTGAGATTACTAGGGTTATCTTTTTTTGTTACAATTTTATCCCTTATTAATGAAAATTTTGGACAATAATGCCCTCATTTTAAAATAAATTTACATTAATATCCTATTTAAATTTTACCCTTGTTTAACTAAAATTTTAGACAATAATGTCCTTGTATTTAAAACAATTTACAGACCATTGCCACTCAGCCACCACTACCATTGCCACCTAGCCACCATCGCCGACAACGGCCAACCACCACGGATCGCCGTTGAAAACTCGTCGGAGTTCCTAAAAAAGAATGAGTTTCAGTGGGAGGCTTCGGGAGGCATCGATATGGCCGTTTCCGGCCATATTGATGGCCGAAAACGGCCATATCAGGCCACATCTGGTTGGAAATGGCTAGAATGTCGGAAACGGCCATATCAAAGCCTCTTGGTCACTGTGAGTTGATGGCCGGAAACGGCCATATCAGGCCACATCTGGCTGGAAATGGCCAGAATGTCGGAAACGGCCATATCAAAGCCTCTTGGTCACGGTGAGTTGCTGATGGGGACTTTCAGAGACTTCTGGCGGTGGTTTGCGGTGGCGGTAGGAGGTGGGGGTGATTTCGTAATAAATTAAAGTTTTATATAAGCAGGGGTGTTTTAACTAAATCTAAAATATTGGGAGTTAAAAGAAATTATTCAAAAATTAATAATAAAAATAATATTATATTAATATTTGTGAAGGAGACAATTTAGTAATTTAAATAACATACCCATCAATTTATTCCCCATAACTGACCATATTAATATAATATACCTATCAACTAACCAAACACATTTTCTTAAAGATTTACAGTAATCTTCCAAGGTAATATATCTTTCCAGTAATCCAACGTTCCTAGTAATCTAACATTCCTGAACTAAACGCCCCCTTAAAGTAAGTTGGTTTGACTTTTAAGAATCTACCTTTACAAAGTAATCGAGTTTGTAATTTATAATTTATAATTTTATTTTTGTCAACAAGGATCGGGGGTGGTTGGGTTTGTATTGTAAGTTTTTAAGGGATTTTTTTACCATTTTTAAAATTTTTGGGGGGTAATTATAATTTTATAGGGTATCCGAAACCAGAACCGTTGTTACAAGTCTCGGTTCTAGATTCCCAGGAACCTGAATTGTCAGCTCCAATTTTGGGTACCTAGTAACCAGAACAATCGATTCCAATTCCAGTTCCAAATTTCAAGGAACTATCGATTCCGGTTTCTCAAAAAAATGTAAGGTACTTGAAACCGAACACCCCTAACAGATGCACGACAATTCGGAGAAAAATTCTACAAGAGATAATAACAGGGAATGTGATTCTGTCCGCAAAGCTAATTCAAGGTCAAAATCGCCTTGTTTTGCCAAATGAGAGTTGATATGTTCTACAAAATTAAGTTTCTTCTTCCATTCCATTTTTGTTTTTTTATTTGATTTTTGTTGTAATTTGTATTGATTTTCTTGGTGCAAGTTGTGTTGTTAGATTAAATGTTGTTTGTATTCATGTAACCATCTTTGGCTATTGTAGTCTAACTCCAAACACTTTCAATGGTAAAACTTTCACATATTTGTTTCTTCATAGTACAGTGAACTAAGCAAAACACACATATTTATTTCTTCATAGTACAGTGAACTAAGCAAAACACACATATTTATTTCTTCATAGTAGTGAATTAAGGAAAAGACATCGATAAACAAATTTTACATTACAAAAGATGGTAATAAATATAGAAGAAAAAGACTTTGCGCAAGGAATAACTAGTTAGCAAGCCCTGCGTGGGAAAATTGGAATAAGAAAAATAAAATAAGCATCAAATGATGAAGAAAAAAATAAAATAAATAAGAGATGCAAAGTGAAAGTGAAAGAAAACTTACTATGAGTGTTCGTGACACTATTTAGAATGATGGCCACAGTCTCTCTGTGAATTACAAATAGTTACGATAAACATTAATTTAGTAAACCAAAGTTGTTCAATAAAAATCTTGCAAAAATTCTTACGCTTTTAAAGACTTTTCATAAATTGCTCTTAATTGTTCTTTGTTCATTGATGGACTGTAAATGTTAAGCCCAAGTTATTATTAAGTGAGGCCATTTAAACTTAATTCATTTAAAATTTATTATCCAATTAAACAAAGAACCATTAATGTAAATTTTATAAATTCAATGAAGAAGAGATGAATAAGGAAAGTCGTAAAAATCAATTTAAACCATTGTTATAAAGAGATAAAATAAAAACTTAATTTTAACCAACCTTGTAATCAACTTATTTTAACTTGACGTCACAAGGAAGGGTTCAAGGACATTCTTCGTGTTGGGATGGCTCCATTCCAGTGAATTCCAGTGCTCTATTGGACGAACTATGAGAATTTCAAGGGAGGCGGGAGGAGATGGCAGCCCATTGTCAGTATTGGATAAGGGGTACACCCATGATGGGTTACCCCAAGCGACGTGTGTGAGATGAAACTGCCAAATGCGCTTTCTCCTCACGCCATATAAAAGGAAAATTTTTTCCTTTTAGAAATGGTTACGAACACTGTTATTCAAAGAAAACGCAAGAAAAAAATATACGCTCTCTCTCTCTAGAATTTGGAAAACGATTTGTGGTTTTTCTTCCAGATTACTTTGTTGCTTCAGAGATAAGGAAATGAGGTATTTATACTGTGTAAATTCATTGTAGTTCATTTATATACAAATGTGATTGCAATTGTGACTATGATATTGGGATTATGTTAGGATATATGTTATTCTATTTAATTTTCAACATTGGTATTAGAGCCGTGGTTCATATTATTTGAAATTCATACTGTAATGTTGAAGCATGTTATTTTTTTTTCAAATGCAGTTCTGATTTTTCCAAATTTTGTACGTAAAAAGTTGTCTTTTTGGTAATGATTCTTAGACCATTAAATTCCTTATGAAATTATGAAGAAAATGGTTTTTGAATCATAAAAAATGGAGTTAAAATGACTTAGATATGCCTCTTTGAAGTTTCGGGTTTCGATGGGTTGATTTCGGTTTCGATGGGTTGATTTCCGGGTCGGGTACCCAGTTGCAGACATGGATAGAGGTTGAAGACGACATAAACCGACATGTCGTTTTTGATCCACCCTTATGAATGACATGTCGTTTTTATCCTGTTAGTTTTTTTAAAAAAAAATTGAAATAGGCGTGGGTGGTGAGACTTGAACCCATGTCTCCAAGGTGGAAGCCCAATACTCTAACCATTGGGCTAATTTTGTTTTAGAGTTAACCATATTTACAAACCCATCATATTCCTATCCGGCCCAACCCATAATCCAAAAAAATAAATGGGTCAAGTTGACCCGTGGACCCGACCCATATGACCAAACGGGTTAGGCAAACCCGACCCATAAAGTCAAACGGGTCAGTCAAGTCTGGTCAACACCCGACCCGTAAGTCAACGGGTAAGTCAAACTTGGTCAACACCCGACCTGAAAAGTCAACGGGTCAACTCGAGTCGGGATAGACCCGGTTTAGTATGAACGGGTTGACCCGACCCGTATTGTGTGAGCGCGTGACGCGAGCATGGAAGCTCCTCCCGGCGCGTGGGGATCCTGTTGGTGCGTTGCCGCTTTTGGGCGCAGTGATAGCTCGCGCGCTGAAGTATTGTAAATTTTTTTTTCTTTTGCTGTAAAGAATAAAAATGCATACTTGGTATATTGTTATGAGTCTAATTTTGTTATTGAACCATAAACACGTGTATTATTTATCAAATATAGTCAACCTTTATATGATAAATAAATAGTTTTTTTTGTATTTGTTACGTAAAAAATGTTACGTTATAGACGTGCAATGGTTGCTAGAACACCCGCCTCAAAGGGAAAGGGTTATGAACATGATTAGAACTCTACAAACTCACACATTGATTTTAAGAGACACAGAGGATGAGTTGGTGTAACTCAGAAATCATTTCATTCATGTGAATGAAAAGATTCAGAAATTGTCCTGGATAGGGGGATTAAAGGAAGATGAGTCGAAATTCCAAGTTCTAAGAGAGACTCTTGGTTACCCTAATCTCGTTGGTCTCCTTGATATGGTTTGGACCAAGCTGAAAGTTCATAACTTTAAAGATGACAATAAAAATTATAGACGTTTGGTCAACAACTATATCAAGGAGTACATAGATGGGGTGCAAAAAGGACATGGGGCATCTATAGAGTCTCCACTGTGAAAGGACATCACAAGAAACTCGGGAGTTCCCTACCTAGGGTTAATTACAAGTTAGATAAAGACCTTAGGATAAGGATTATCGATCCTTCCCGCTTTAGGAATGTGGTCTGTACACTTAATTTTTCCTTGTTGTTGTTTTGGAATTTGTTTGTTTTAATTTTATTACAAATTGAATTCTATTTACATAATGAAATTAATTTTGTTTATTAAAATTTAAAATTTTATGTGAATTGATGTTGATTTATATTTATATAATTGTGTCTAAAAATATTTTTAGAATTGCAATTAATTATATCTATGATAATTGGAAATTGGAAATTTTGGATGATGATTGTTGACATTGTTAACTTTTGATTCCAAATCTAATATACAATTATTATTGGTATAATTAATTAAATGAACATGTATGTTCCGAGCATTGAATAACATGCATTATCCAACGTGTAATTTTGTTTAGAAATGGCATCTGCATCTAAGAACATTGTCGCCGAACTTAACAAAGGAGAAAAATTTAACGGCGACAATTATGAGATATGGAGCATGAAAATCCAATATGTTTTGGAAGAACAAGAGGTTCTTAAAGCTCTTACTACAACCATGGAAGAGCCTAAAGAGGGAGTCACGGCTCAACATAGACGAGACCGTGCCGCTTATGACATATGGAAGAAGAAGAATTCCACTCCGCATTACTTTGTTGAGCAAAGATGGACAATGATCTCATGAAGAAGTACCGGGATTATGAATTAGCAAAGGACATGTGGTCCGCACTTGCTACAAAGTTTGGCAGGTACGTCCATTACAAACTCCTGCCACACTATCAAGTTTGACACATATAAGAAAAAGCCTGAACATACTATGAGAGTACATTTACGACATTTGTCAAACATGATAAGTGAGTTAAGAGATGCAGGTCATGTCCTAACAGATGAACAACAGGTTCAAGCTGTCATAAGATCATTGCCTCAAAATTGGGAACATATGAAAATACACCTTACCCATAATGAGGGCATCGAAATTTAGAAGATGCCATACGCCATTTGGCACCTGGAAGAAGATCGCCTTAATGCGAGTAAGGCAAATACTGATGTGTATATGGCTGGTTCCAGTTCACATGGTGGGAAGGGATTTAAACGTAAATTCCAAGGTGGATCCCAAAGAAAAGGCAATACTAAAAAGGCTCAAGGGAAGAAGAGAAAGTTCTTCAAACACGGAAAAGGAAAGCACCTTGCTAGGAAGAGGAATATGGCAAAGGTGAAATGCTATAATTGTGGTAACAAGGGACATTTTGCTCGCATTGTAGCGAGCCGAAGAAGGTAAATTACTTGTTTGCACAAGTAAGTTATATAAATGTTTCCAGTTCTGTTTTTCTCACTGAGTCTCATCCTTTGTGGACTGTAGATTCAGCAGCAACAGACCACCACATAGCAAAAGACAGGAGTGCTTTCGTGGAGTTTCGACGAATACCACGGGAAAAAAAATGGATATATGTAGGTAACAATTCAAAAGTGGAAGTTAAAGGGATCGGCACATGCAAATTGATCATGCGTGGAGGTCGAATCCTATACCTACATGACGTGTTATATGCACCCGATATTCGTCGAAATTTGATTTCCGTGTTAGAACTTGTTAAACTTGGTTTTAATTAAAATTTTTCCAGTACTGGTGTCCATTTATTTTTGGACACAACATACTATGGTTGTGGTTATTTTTCTGATGGTTTTATAGTACTTGATGTTGCTTATAATAATAGTAATGTTTGTTTTTCCTTTATTACATCTTCTAATAATGATGATGTGAATGCATGGCATGCAAGGCTTGGCCATATTGGCCAACAACGAATGAATATACTAGCAAGAGAAGGCTTGTTAGGATCCTTAACAAAAGTAGACTTGACTACTTGTGAACATTGCCTAGCTGGAAAAACAGCAAGAAAACCATTTGGAAAAGCGATAAGAGCTGAAGTTCCATTGCAACTAATTCATTCTGACATATGTGGTCCAATGAATGTGAGGGCTAGACATGGGGCTGTTTATTTCATCATATTTATAGATGATTTCACTCGATATGGTTATGTTTTCTTGATTTCTCAAAAATCAGAAGCTTTAGAATGCTTTCAAAAGTTTAAAAACTTAGTTGAGAATCAATTAGATAAAAGTTCTACGAACCGATCGAGGACGTGAATATTTATCTGATCAGTTCAGAAATTTTTGTGATGAAATTGGAATAGAACGTCAATTAACTATTCCCTGAACTCCACAACAAAATGGTGTTGCAGAACGAAGAAACAGAACCCTACTTGAGATGGTGAGGTCTATGATGGCACAAGCAAACTTGCTCATCACCTTTTGGGGTGATACCTTATTGACTGCCACATATATCCTCAATCGAGTACCATCCAAATCTATTACTACTATACCATATGAGTTATGGATAAATCGGAAACCCGATTTGAGTCTCCTAAAGCCATGAGGATGTGCTGCCTATGTTCATGATCCTTCCCATAAATATGGCAAATTAGGTCCAAGGGGGAATAAATGTATCTTTATAAGATATTCAGAACATTCAAAGGGATACGTCTTTATAGGAGAACAAGAAAGTGGTAGCATCACTAAGTTTGAATCACGAGATGTCACATTTTTAGGAACCGATTTTCCTAAGAAGGGCGAAATAGGTAAAGACTTGTTTCTATATGAAACACAAGACCAAGGCAATTCTGTTGCCGACAATCAGTTGGTTATACTACATCCCAGTGGGAGCAATATGGAAGAGGATGAATCGGGCCTGATCCTCCATCATTCCCTACCGGTGATCCAACTATGATATGGTCCAAGTGGGAGTAACACCAATCAATCTCCAATACGCCGATCAAACAGAAACAAGTTCCACGTCGACGATTTGAGATTGAGGGGGAAATTTTTCTAGTTACTCCACAAGATGACGAAGAGTCAAGGAATGTAAATGAGGCTCTCAATTGCCCTTCTAAGGAAAAATGGATGAAAGCAATGGAAGAAGAATTGGAGTCTATGAAATCAAACCAAGTATGGGAATTGGTTGATTTACCTAAAAGATGTAAAGCCATTGGGAACAAGTGGGTTCTCAAAATCAAGCGTAAAGCTGATGGCAGTATTGAAAGATACAAAGCTCGCTTAGTCGCGAAGGGGTATACACAACAAGAAGGAATAGATTATGAAGAAACTTTTTCACCTGTTGTACGGTTTACTTCAATTCGACTTATTCTAGCTATAGTTGCTAGCATGGATCTTGAATTGCATCAAATGGATGTAAAGACTGCTTTTCTCAATGGAGAATTACAAGAAGAAATCTATATGAATCAACCAATAGGTTTTATTAGAGAAGGTCAAGAACACAAAGTGTGTAGACTTTTAAAGTCAATTTATGGCCTCAAGCAGTCCTCAAGACAGTGGTATATTCGATTTCATAATGCGATAATGTCGTATGATTTCAAAATGATAAATGAAGATCATTGTGTATATACAAAGAGATCCAATAACAAATTTGTTATATTATCATTATATGTTGATGATATACTTATAGCTGGAAATGATAAGGGATTTGTCAATGAAATCAAATGATGGTTATCATCTCATTTTGAGATGAAAGATATGGGTGAAGCTGCATATATTCTTGGAGTCAAGATTTCAAGAGATCGCTCAAGAAAATTAGTATCTCTTTCACAAGAATCATACATTAAGAAAATTCTTGAACGATTTCATATGTAAGATTGTAAACCCATAGACAACCCTATCGCAAAAGGCGAGACTTTAAGTCGTAAAATGTGTCCGAAGACTCCACAAGAAAAGGAACAAATGAAGAATGTTCCTTATACAAGTGCTGTTGGAAGTCTCATGTACGCCATGATGTGCACTAGAGCCGACATCTGTTATGTCGTTGGGTTGGTAAGTAGATACCAATCCGACCCAGGCAAGCACATTGGAAAGCAGTGAAGAGAATCTTAAGATATCTAAAAGGGAAAGTGATTACTCATTATGTTATCAAGGAAATGATTTACACTTGAGAGGCTACACCGATGCTGATTGGGGAGGAGATTTAGATGAGAGGAAATCTACTTCCGGATATGTTTTCTTACTAAATGGCGGGGCCATATCTTGGAGCAAAGAAAAAACAATCATGCATAGCCTTATCTACAATGGAGGCCGAGTTTGTAGCATTTTCAGCGCAGCAAGAAGCCGTTTGGTTGAGACGGTTCATGAATCATCTGGGAATAATTAATGTTGCTATTGAACCAGTAAGAATAAACTGTGATAGTCAAGCAGCAATAGCATACACTAAGGATCCCAAATATCATGGTAAAACGAAACACATAGATATCAAATATAATTTTGTGCGAGACTTGGTGGCACAAAAAGGAGGTGAAAATGAAGTACATATCTACACATGACATGGTTGCGGATCCATTCACAAAGCCTATACCGAGAGATACTTTCAATAGACATGTTAGATCTCTAGGCTTACGTAGGTGTTGAATGTACTCATACTTTGAGATTTCCCAAAATTGTTCACATTTGTCTTATCAATATTAAATAACAATATTATCAATGCTCAATTTCGATTATTATGGAACATACATGAAGGAGCATATATATACATATTAGTTATGTAAATATTATATATGTCTATTTTGAAAAGCATGTCGGACAGTTAAAAGATTGACCTTCTCACACAGGCAATCGCCTCCATTACTTCGTAGGGATGGAGATGAGACGATTTTAAGCTTATTATCTAGGTGATAATAGAGAGCCAAGCTTAAAATGTTTGACATCGCCTAAAACGAGAATTAAAATAATGTTATAATGAAATGTGACCACAAGTGATAAATGATCACTTTATCTGTCTAATTGCCAGATTAGAGTTCTGATGAATTATAAGTATGTAAAGTGAACTCAAGTTAGACATTAGGTATGTCTGAACTAAAATCTGTACATCATTTACAAGAAAAGAGACATGCACTCCATGGGAAATGAGGAAATGCTGTAGCGTGTGATTCATACCACATGTGCAAAACATTGACCAAAAGGGGTAATGAAAGTCAAAATCTCAACTTTAACATTGTGTGAGACCCTGAGTTTTTTTTAAGAATAAAATCTCAAAGAATACCCTTATTACTCTATTCTGCTTGAAAACTTCATTTAATGATTGCTATCTTAGAGTGTTACCAAAGGATTAAGATAAATTCAATCATGGGACATTTCTAGAAAAGCAAGTTAAATAAAAGTTGCAGGAATCGAGAAAAGAGGAAGATTACGATTTTGAATTATCACATTATAATCACGTGTATTCATTGGTCGACCAATTATGTTTTACTTTTATGTAAAGATAGAACATAATTATGAATACAACGGATATTTTTTTGTAAATGAGATTGTTAGAAAAATGTGATAAGTAATCTAGGGTATTGCATACAACATACAACCCGAGTTTCACAACCCGAGAAGTTATATATTCCTAATGTATATATGACTAACGTGCTCTCGAAGTATGCATGGTCACACGGCATATTTACTAAAGTATGAACCTTAAAGAAGCGTAGAGAGAGATAGTCCCATCATGTGTGAGTGAAAGATATTGGATAAGGGGTACACCCATGATGGGTTACCCCAAGCGACGTGTGTGAGATGAAACTGCCAAATGCGCTTCTCAATCACGCCATATAAAAGGAAAACTTTTTCCTTTTAGAAATGGTTACTTAACACGTTATTCAAAGAAAACGCAAGAAAAAAATATACGCTCTCTCTCTCTAGAATTTGGAAAACGATTTGTGGTTTTTCTTCCAGATTACTTTGTTGCTTCAGAGATAAGGAAATGAGGTATTTATGCTGTGTAAATTCATTGTAGTTCATTTATATACAAATGTGATTGCAATGGTGACTATGATCTTGGGATTATGTTAGGATATATGTTATTCTATTTAATTTCCAACAGTCAGGTTGCGGAAACAAGGGAGAGATCGTCTTCAGCTTTGGACATTCGACTAAGGGAATCACAATGGATTGCGTAACAACTCTTACAAAAGCTCCTTAATTCCGGTAGATTACTCAAAAATATAGATCTTAAATTTGGAAGAGAGAGTTTGATAGAATTCTTACTTGCTTCCTTATCTTCTTCTTCTTCATCACTTGATGTTGCTACTATTTCCACAAGTCCTGAGCAACGCCAAACTGTAATTTCTTTTAAGTTTTGTAGGTTTCGCAGCAACTTAGGTGGGAACAGTCTCTTCAATTTTGGACAAACCCATATCGAAACTCTTTTAAGACAAGAGAAGATTCCAGGTGTCATTGGTGTTGGTAATGTGGATTTAGCTCCGTCTATTTCTTCTCCAAGAATTGCAATTAAATTATCCAATTCATAAAGGAATAGATGCTCAAGGGTATGAAGTTCGGTTGTGTAAGAGGACAAATAATAGAAGCACTCTATCTGTTTGCACAAATAAAGCCAGAAGATTCTCCTGTCAGTTGCATCTTTTAAAGAAGAAATATCGCTTACCGTTCTCAAATCATCACAGCAATCAATGAATAGCTTCTGAATGTCAGTCGGTATCTTAATGCAGTCTCCAAAGTTTGTCAAGCCAACAATTCTTACCGCTTTTTCCCATCTTCCTACTAGAGAAGAACGCTCCAATCGTGCAGAATTAAAAGAATAGTAATTGAGGCATCTTTGTTGTTTTAGAGGAAAGTAGATGTGGTATTCTTGCAGATTTCTGAAATGAATACCCAAGCATTCCAACTTGCTCAATCTTGAAACTTCTTCTGCTTCTGCAACTGCCTCATCTAACCTCAAGTATTGAAGACGGAGAAGTTTTGGTAATATTCCACCAGGCATCTCTCTTATACCGTATGTATAAAGATCAAGATATCTGAGATGTACCAACATCTCTAGTCCATCAGGAATGGCTGTAACACCCGTCCCACCAAGATCCAACTTCTTCAGAGCCCCAAGTTTTGCCAAAGAAGGCACATGTTGTAGATTCCGACAACCGTAAAGCAACAATGCAGTGAGTTTTACCAAGCCTGAAATAGAATTTGGTAGATTTATGAGACTTTCACAACCAGAAAGATCAAGAACCTGTAGCTCAATCATGAGCGTAAAGACAGAGTCATCAATCTCTTCTAAAGATGAATTAACTTGCAAAAGCAAGGTGCCAAGGTCGATAGTGCTGTAAACTTAGGAAGTGTCCTATCTAAGCGAAATTTTGAAATGTTGTTGAGCATTAAAGAAACCTTCTGAAGATCTTCAGTCCATTCATGTTCAGTTGGTAGCTCTCTCAATTGCATCCTTTTACCAGATATCGAGGACTCTGACTAGTAATATACAATGCCATGTCTCTCACCAGATCATGCATCTTCACACTTTTCCCATGATCCGCGCTTTCTAATAAACAATTTTCTTCTAGCCTCTTCAAATTAGCATGGCCTTTGTTATACATAGCTTTTCTACTCTCCAATTCATCGATAAATCCTTCATCAATCCAATATTCTATCAACTCCTCCTTGTCAAATACAATATCTTCAGGATATAAAGCACAACATAAGAAGCAATCTTTGATTTTTGGATTTCTCAAACGATCGTAACTATATTTCAAACGTTCAAGTACCTTATCTACCATATCCTCAACACTTCCTATACCTGCTTTCAATTCATTTAATGCATTCTCCCATATATGAGCATCACGCTCTCCTTTCATGCTGCTGGTCAGCGTAACAATTGCTAGAGACAAACCACCACATTGCTCCACAATTTGTTTCAAAGTTGATTGTAAAGTGGGAATATCCAAAAGCTCAGATCCAACTTTGCTCAAGAATAAATCCAATGCCTCCATTTCTGAAAGTGGCTCAACTTTGATTTCCTCACAACCCATGGATCGAACCACCTCCATGGAACGGGTTGTTAAAACTAATTTGCACCCATCCATTACAGCTGGTTCGGGGATTCCAACTTCCTCTAGAGAAATTTCCTTCCACACATCATCTAAAATTAGCACATATCTCTTTTTCCCTTTCAACATCTCTTGTAACACTGCAGCCCGCATGGTGATATCATTATGTTTCAACAAATCTTCCCCCAGTGCAGTTGCAATGTCTTGTTGCAATTTAACAACAGCATACTCCTTGGATACGGTTGCCCAAATTACTTTACCAAACTTATTTCTTTCTTTTAAGAGCTGATTATGAATGTGTTTCATGATGGTTGTTTTACCAACCCCTCCCATTCCACAAACACCTATCTTGCATACCTTATCACCAATCAAGAGTTTCAAATTTTTTTCCTTTACACTAGCTTCACCTACCATTTTTGATGCTGGTAATTGCAATCCAATGTCATCAGGAGCATCAATTACCAAACCAGCTGGAAAAATACCTTGATCATAAACTCTTTTCACTCCTTGAATCTTTTCATCAAGAAGTTTTCCTCGCCAACCACGCAAAAAATAGTCGCCTTTTCTGAATTTATCTTCAATTCTCTTTGTCTCCTCGAAGATCTTTTCTGCTTTTCTCAACCAACTTTCCACTTCTTTGTTTTTTACTTTATGATAACGAAGTTCCCCATTCAATCTTTATTGTATAGTTTCCATGCGGATACTAAGATCCCGTCTCTCTCTTTCCAGAGAACTCAAGAATTCATTAAACTTTCTATGGTCCTTCCAGTATCTACAACCGGGAGGAGCTATCCACTTTATAACTTCAATAATTGTCGCAGGATCCATTGACAATTCCCCTGCATTGTATTATATAAATGGTGATAAGGATTTATGTTTAGTAGCAGACCAAAAAAGTTTTAATTATCATATCATTTATAAGCTATAATTTTTATCTTCTTTATATATCCAATCTAAATGAAGTCTTAAGACAATCAAAATGAACAAAGAAATTAAAAAAAGAAATTGACCAGACAATGACTTAGGCAATTTTGTAGATGAATTTACAAATCTATAGGTAAAAAATAATAATAAAAGAAATAAGCTCCAACAATGACAAAATTTAAGAACATTACTTTCCAAAATCTTATTTTATAAAACAAAATCAAACAATGAATTCTGTTTTCAAGCTTCAAGTACTGGTGATTTGTCATGTTTACTAGACTAGTTAAACCTTTATCCTCTCATAATGCTGTTTGCCATGTTTAGGGCCAAAACCAATAATTTATTTTTGAGAGAATAATTCTTATACTCGAATTTTGAATGCAAGTTTAATAGTACGAAAATAGTTTGTTAATTAAATAAGAATGTTGATGCTGGTTTTGGCACCAACTAATTGTCACGTGCGCAGCGTTGATTGGTCAAAAAGCACACTTGAGTACGAATATAGAAAGTGAAATAAATGCAAAGAAAGCTTTTAAGTGGTTCGGATGCTAAGGTAGCAAATCCTACGTCCACTGATTTGTATTGATATTGATAGTGTGGGTGAGGTCGCAACAGCGGACTGACTTACAGAAGAGTTAGGAAAAGTAAATGTGTTTACAGGAGAGAGAGAGAGAGTTTCTCAGTGTAAAAATGGCTGAATCCCCTTAATGAAGGGGTCTTCTTCATTTTATATCAAACTGAAGCGTGTAATCATCATTAAATCCATGGGTTGGTGTGAGTGTCAGGATATAATCCGGCTTTATGTCCCATTACTCTCTTCCCAAGCTGATTTCGCATGATTTATTGCAGGGGAAAGGGACACGTGTGAGCTCCATATCATTTGGCAAGTCGGACGTGTGCTTGTTGCTCTGACAGGAGCAGGTCACTCCTCACGTGACTTTCCCACGTCAGCCCTTATTTTCCCAGGCATAACAGAAGCCCCCTAGTTTTTAAGGTTTGAGGATCGAACCTTGGAAACTAAGTCATGCCACAATTGGAGGTTCTGGTGTCAGGCACGAATGGGATGAGCTCGGCACAGGACTCTTGGCGAACACGATCTCGCGCAATTCCTTGCCTAAGCGACCTGACAATCTTCATCCTAGCGACCTGGATTTGTTGGACGCTCCTTTCTGTACCTTAGGGTTAGAGATTCAATGAACTGGCTTACGTGTTGTAGCGCCCTCTGCGTGCTAAAGCGTTTGTCAGGCACATTAAATGCGTTGTGTGCTGACCCGACGCCGTTTTGACATTGGTTGTGCAACGCATTTGAAACGACGACTCTTATCACGGCATTTAATGCGACGTGGGGCACATTTAATGCGGGGAGAGAGAGAGAGCTGTCGTTTTGGTTCCGAGGGGTGGTAACCGTCGATTCGCGATTCATATAAAATCTCACATTTTTCAGATGACGCCACCGAAATTTCTTTTGCTTCGAGTGACAAACCTTTGCAAACCAGAGATCTTTCTTTTTCGATCGGCGCTTATCAAGCAACTGGAACGAGTTTTGGCCTCAGTTACGCATCCCAGAAAGTAAGATTCTCATTTCCCCTTTTTTTTTTTTGGTTGGGCAATGGCGTTGGGTCTCTCGGTGTTTCACCAGAGACGTGACGCCGTCATTAGATTCGAGCTGTGGATGGCGGCTCGAGTTACTGTTAGGGTTTAAGGGATTTGTCCCATGCCACTGCGCAGGACATGCGATGGCTAAAATGACCTGTCTGTCGATGTTGCAGACTTCAGAATGGAACCGTCAACATCCAGACCCGAGGAAGGAGCTAGCTCTTCCTCGCGGGAAGTTCCCGAGGACGCATCCCTTGATGTCTTCTCGGTTCTCACCTCAGAGGAATTCGATAGGATAAAAAAGCGAGTTTGCAGCGTCCAGCGGAGGTGTTCCTGACCATACCGTCGTCTGGCACCCTGCGATGGCCGCCTAGCGATCTCCGAAGAGATCTTTAAGGGTGGAGGGAGGATTCCCCTCCATCCTTTCATCAGGTCGGTCTTGGATCATTTCGGGATCGCACCGATGCAGCTGACGCCAAACGCATATGTCATCGCTGTCGCGATGTACATCGCGTGCTGCGAAAGCGGCTTGGGTGAGCCAACGGCGGTAGAGCTCGGCGTCGCCTACTACCTTAAGAAGAGTAGGGACAAGGATTCATACTATTTGTCTCGACGACCTACCATTGTCGCGGTGATACATAGCTATCCCAGCAATGCGGGGGCCTACGAGACAAAGTTCTTCTTCTTCTGTTATGACGGCTACTGCCGCTTTCAGGAACCAAGTAGGTTTTTCTTCGCTGGGTTCATTATCTGCTCGCATGATTTATAATAACGACATGCTTTTTCCTTTTGCTGCAGTTAACGACGACGACAAGCCCTACTGCCTGAGCCCAGATAGGCTGTATCTTTGGAGTCTTGGATGAGGAGCGGGACGAGGAAGCTTGTGACAACCACGAAATTGCCGAAGTACGATTTTTTCAGCGACAAAGCGTCTTTAGAACCCTTGGAAGGTAAGTTACGTCGATCCTTGTCCTGGTCGCGGAGCAATTTTGTTTACTAACGAACTTAAATTCAGAAACTATGCCCCTAAAGGAGTCCGAGTAGCCCCGCCGAGCACCATTCGTCTTCCCTCGATTGAGGAGAGAGAGAGCGATCGTCTCTATTACGCGACATGTGAGCGAATCGCGCCTCCCAAATACTCTTGTGCAAGAAGCGACCAGAGAGAGTCGCTCAAGCACCATCTCGCTCGCCCAATGGCGAAGGCTCCGACTGAGAGGTCGAAGAGAAGCGGTTCGGGCTAAAGAGAGCGAGCGAATGGAAGAGCCTCTAAGGTCGCGACAAGAATCAAGGAGGTCGGGCAAGGAGCCTGTGACCGAGGCGGTCGCTGCCGACAAGGCGAAGGACGCACCAGTGCTAGACTCATTGGGGAGTGCGCCCTAGAATACCACAGAGATAGTTTATGGTCGCTCAGTGCGAGCTATGAGTCATACGATGAGTTGTGACTGACGCACTGACCTGTCTGTCGTCGCTATCAAGCGAAGGTAAAATGTATTTGAAACTTCATTCTGATTTATTTCTAACTCATATCTTGCTCGTAGGCGTTGCTTGCGATGAGGATGTCTATAGAAGAAGAGCGCGGGGCCGGGGGCATGAAGGGCCAAGCGACTAAGGAAGAGGTCGCAAAGCGCAAGCTTGGAGTGCAGCCGAAGCGGAAAGAACACAGCGTTCAGCGGCGAAAGTATTTGAACCAAAAGGATGTGCTTTACGAACAAAGTGGACTTCCAAAAGACGGAGCTCGATTGACGTGCGGAGAAAGTTAAGGAACTTCAAAGGACAACCGCCAGGCTCTCCAAGGAGGTCAGAGAAAAGGACCAGGAGATCCAGGCGACCTTCGCACGGGCTCAGCGAGCTGAACAAGAGGGGGAGGCCTCCGAACAGGAAAGGCAAGCTCTTGAGGCCGAACTCCAGGAGAGTCAGGAGAGAATCGCCTCCAGATCAAGAAATGCGAATCGTCGGAGGAGTGGGAAAAGGCCATGAAAAGGCCGGGCAGTCGGGATATCTCTCCTTAGAGCAAAGCCAGTTTGGACATGTCCGAGCCTCCCAGAGGGTTGGCGCGACCTTGCGGATAATGGAGAGGCGATCGGGCGCGCGCATCAGCCAACCCGACCGAGCAGGGGGTTCTTGTTCGAAGGATCCTCTCGACCTGCCGTAATGTAATGAGTCGCCCCCGTTGTAATTGGGTCTTTTGTTTGTACATAAATGAGAATATATTTTGCTTTTAATTGCTGTTCGCTTTTTCATATATATGTACAATTTACAATTGTGATTTATATAGGCAATTACACACAAATTCTTACATGCGAACAGAACACATGCGAACTGTTTCGAGTGAACAAAGTAATACTTAACATTAAAGAAATTAACAAAAACTGAGAGCTGAGTTCGGGATTACTGATAGTATGGCCGGGAGGTGCTTTCAGATTCCAAGCTCGGGGTGCTTTGGAGCCATTCAATCTTTTGAGGTGGTAAGTCCCCGGTCTGATCACTTTGTCGACCCGGTACGGACCTTCCCAGTTAGGTCCTAGTACCCCCGCACTTGGCTCTGTGGTCTCGAGGAGAACTTCCTTTAGCACAAGGTCTCCGACTTGGAAGTCTCTTCGCTTGACCTTTGAGTCGAAGAACCTTTTTGCACGCTGCTGGTAGGCTGTTATCCTTAGCAAAGCCTTGTTGCGGTGCTCTTCGACCAGATCCAAACTTGCTCTCATAAGTGCTTCGTTCTCAACCTCATTGTACAAGTCCCTCCGAAGAGAACCGATCCCGACCTCTACAGGGATCATCGCGTCGCAGCCATAGGCTAGCAAAAAAGGGGTTTTCGAGGTGGAGGTTCTTGAAGTTGTCCTGTACGCCCATAAGACTTGGGAGATCGTCTCCCAATTTCCTTTGGCTGCCCCGAGCTTGGCCTTTAGAGTGTGCTTGATGGTCTTGTTGACTGCTTCAACTTGGCCATTCGCTTGCGGTCTGGCGACTGAGGCAAATTTTTTATGGATGCTCAGCTCATCGCAGAACTGCTTGAACTCCTCATTATCGAATTGTTTTCCATTATCCGAGATGAAGGTGTGAGGAATTCCGTAGCGGCACACTATGTTCTTGAAAACGAAGCCTTTTAGCTTTTTGGTCGTGATCGCGGCTAGCGGTTCGGCTTCAACCTATTTTGTGAAATAGTCTACCGCGACCACGGCATACTTGACCCCTCCCTTTCCAACTAGCATGGGGCCGATAAGGTCGATCCCCCACATGGAAAATGCCAGGGGCTAGACATAGTAATTAGCTCGTGAGATGGGGCTCGCGGAATGTTCGCGAACCGCTGGCACTTGTCACATTTCCTAACAAAGTTGTGCGCATCTTCTTGGATCCGGGGCCAATAATATCCCTGACGAACAACCTTGTTCTCCAGATCAGTGCCGTGGTGGTTACCGCAGATCCCAATAACGTGGATTTCCCTCATGATGTAGTCTGCTTCTTCACTGGTTACACATCGGAGGAGAGGGGCTAAGAATCCTCTCCCTATGCGGTGATCCCCACGATGAGTGTGCAAGCGAGCTTCATGAGGACCCTTTCCTAGCAAGGCACGCCAGCAAGGTCCCATCCTTGAGGTATTTGACAATGGGAGTCATCCAGGACTCCGGATGAACCACATTCACAGCCTGTTCGGTCAAGTTGATAGTCGGAGCATCGATGAAACGAACAGGAATGTTATCAGGAGCCTCTGAATCTAACGACGAGGCTATCTTTACCAAGACGTCCGTTATAGAATTGCTCTCCCTGGGGATCTGAGCGATTTCAAAGCGCTTAAACGACCCTAGAGAGGTCTTAGCCTCTTTCAGGTAACGGACCATGTTCTCTTCCTTGGCTTGGTATTCCCCTCAGTTTGGTTGCGACCGCAGAGTATGTAAATCTGATCGCGGTTGCACCCATTTCTTTGGCAAGTCGCAACCCGGCGAGCAAAGCTTTGTACTCAGACTCGTTGTTGGTCGCCTTAAACCCGAACCGGAGAATACCATGAATTGAGCCCCCTCGGGGCTTACAAGGAGAAGGCCCGCATCGGCTCTTTTCCTGTTTGATGACCCGTCGGCGTGAGGTTCCGAGGTTGACAGTTACGAATACTTTTTGCCCGACTTTGCTAGGCTGTTGCTCGCTTGGGAGATAGGAGAATTCCGAGATGAAGTCTGCAACAGCTTGCCCTTTGATGGTCGACCTGGGCTTATACTTTAGGTCGAACTGGCTCAATTCCATGGCCCATTTGAGTAGTTTACCTGAGGCCTCTGGTTTCTAGAGGACCTGCCTGAGGGGGTAATTTGTCATTACATTGATCGTATGGGCATGGAAGTAAGGTCGCAGCTTTCTGGACGCGAGCAGTAGAGCAAAAGCTAGTTGCTCCATTTCCGGATATCACATCTCGGCATCCGATAGACGCTTACTTGCATAATATACTGGCCACTGAGCCTTTTCCTCTTCCCCGTATTAAAGCCTGCACCTACCGCAAGAGACACGGACGTAGAGTAGAGCGGGATCTCCTATGGAAGAGGCTTAGAGAGGAGAGGTGGCTTCCCAAGATGTTCTTTTATACTCTGGAATGCTTGCTCGCATTCGGGAGTCCACTCGAATTTCTTATTGGCCTTTAGGACATTGAAGAATGGTAAACAGCGGTTTGTTAGCCTTGATATGCGACTAAGTGCCGCTTATTCGCCGTCAGACTCATGACCTCGCTTTGGCCGGTCGGGCTCTCCATGCTCGCGAGCTTGAATCTTTTAGGGGTTTATTTCTATGCCTCGCTCGTTGACCATATATCCCCGGGGAACTTTCCCACGCGATACCTGAGCAGAACATTTGAGAGGGTTCACTTCATTCTCAGAGTCGGATTATGTCAAACATCTCGCGAGATGCATCATATGTTCTGAGGCGACCTGGGATTTGACCAGCATGTCGTCCACATAGACCTCCATTGTCCTCCCGATCTGGTCGGAGAACATTCGGTTGACCGACCTCTGATAGGTCGCACCTACATTCTTGAGGCCGAAGGGCATGACTTTGTAACAGTATAGCCCCCGATCCGTAATGAAGGTCGTATGCTCCTCATCTGGCTTATACATCAGGATTTGATTGTATCCCGAGTATACATCCATGAAGCTTAACGCTCGTGCCCCAGGTGGCATCAACGAGCCGATCGATTCTGGCGGGGGAAGGAACTGTTCTTTGGGCAAGCTTTGTTTAGGTCGCTGAAGTCTACGCAGGTTCGCCACTTGCCATTTGGTTTCTTTACCAGGACCAGGTTGACAACCCAGGTCGGGTAGAGAGCCTCGCGAATGGATCCATTTTGGAGAAGGTTCTCCACTTCTGATTTTAGTGCGGCGTACCGCTCCGGATCCATCGCCCTTCTTTTTGGCGAAGCTTGGTTTGGTTTCACTGTTGACGTTCAGTGAATGGCAAATAATGTCCGGGCTGATCCCGACCATATCTACATGCGACTAGGCAAACACGTCAATGTTCTCCTTCAAGAAGCTTACCACTCGGAAGCGAGCTGAGGGTTGAGACAGCTTCCGATCTTTAGCACTCGGCTCGGCTCTTTTGGATCAATCGAAACTTCGGACAGATCCTCAACCGGCCGCCCGGGGGGATTTCCTGAATTCACGAATCTATGTTATCCTCCGCCGGACCAGGTTGTGGCTCGATCCGGCTGATCGCCATAGCCTAGCGGGGCGTACATCGCGAAATGCCCTTTCCCTTGTCGGCCATTTGGACCGCTTTTACGTAGCATTCGCGAGATGCGCTTTGCGATCCGCTTACCTCCCCTATCCCCGATGGAGTGGGGAACTTAATCTTGAGATGATAAATGGAAGTCACTGCCCTGAAGGTTCTCAGCAGAGGTCGCCCCAAGATTCCATTGAAGGCCGATGGGCAGTCCACGACAAAAAATTTGGTAACCCTAGTCACCTCGTCGTAGTCGTCGCGTGAGTGTAGGCCTGATCGTTCATTTCAGGGGATCAGGTGATCCCTTGTAAAACCGTACAGAGGCATTGAGGCTTCAGGTCGGCCTCGACCAGGTTCATTCTATCGAAAGCGGACTTGAACAGGATGTTCACAGCGCTCCCGTTGTCTACAAGCATTCTGCAGACATTATGACACCCTATCAGGGGCGTGATCACCAGAGCATCCTCATGAGGATGGTGCAAGCGAGTCTCTTTCTCGCAGAAGGTGATTGGTTCCTCTTTTCTGGCTTTTTGAGGTCGTTGCGAAGTGTTCATTACCCCCGATCGGGTCATCTGGTGCGCTTCGCGGGCATATGCTTTCTGCGCTCCTCGCGTGTTTCCGCGAGGTGCGACCTCCGAAAATTATATTTACACTGTGCATCTGCGATCACAACGCTTTTTCTTTCGCTCCCCTTGGTTTTCTTTTGGGGAGTCATCAATGTACTCCTTGAAGTGCCCCTTCTTGATGAGCTCTTCGATAGCTTGCTTTAGAGCTCGGCATTCATCAGTGAGATGCCCATTATCCCGATGGTAACGGCAGTATTGTTTCTTGTTTACCGCCGTGAGGGTTTTCATGGGTTCGGGCTCACCGAGCAGGCTGGCCTCCTCGGATTTATCGAGGATTGCAGATATGGACACATTCAGCGGAGTGTATTGAGTCCTGTCGCGGTCGCGATGAGGAACAGGAGCATAGGACTTTTTCTGCTCGTAGTGGGGTTTCTTCCCTTTTCGCTGATCGTCAATGTCTCCTTTGCGATCAGCTGCCTTATTATCTCCCCGAGCCTGGGCATACCGCTGGAAGTGTTGTGATCATGCGCTACGGCAGTGCCATCCAATGAATTCTATTCAGAGATACTTTTACGCGAGTTGTAGAATCAATGAGGGAAATATCGTCCTCAATCTGCAGTTCTTTCCACAGGTCGGTTTGCGGGCGAACTCCAGCTATTATAAGAGTTCGGATGGACTCTTCTGGAGCGTGAGCCACCTTGTTGAGTTCCCTATGGAAGCGGTCAATGTAAGACTGCAGGGATTCATCTCTTTCTTGCCTTATGTTGCTGAGGTAGCTCAAAGGCATTGAAAATTTCTGATTGGCTTGGAAATGCCGCAGGAACGTCGTGCTCATCTGAGGCCACGAACTGATTGATCCCGCTGGGAGCGACCTTAACCACCGCTTTGGCATGAGAAGTCAGCGTCACGGCCAAACAACGGCATTTTGCAAGGTCCGAAACCTGGTGGAGCTCCATCAGGTCGTTGAACTCATATAAATGATCCTCGCGGATCATAGTTTCCATCAAACGGCCGCATATCGGCATTCGAACCCCTGGTGGAAGTGGGAGCAAGACTACGGGAGAAAAAGGGGATGCGGGGCGACTGCGCTGTCTTTGCTTTGCTTCCTCAACCTGTCCAGAGCTCGCTGCAGCTCCTCAATTTGTGGTAACGGAGCCAATTAGGGGTTGCTTTCACTCGTGCGAGCCCAGCCTTCTCGGTTGCAGTTCAGGAAAGTCCGGAGGTCGGATTCCTCCTCACCTCGGCCGGCATTTCTGGCCGCACTTGACACACGCTGACTAGAGGCGTGTGAAGGCGATGGATTGTGCGGGGCATTTTCACGACCCTCGCGGTGGTATGAACCGCCCCGCGAGGTGTGAGGGCCACCCGCATGATAACGATCGGGATCGTTCTGCTGGTGGTGATAGAAATCATCGCGCCCAGCATTTTCGCTTGGGTTTGCCTGCGACGTGGCATGGGACAGCTCGGGATTCACTTTCTCACCGAGTCTCAGCTTTGCCGACACCCTGCTTGGGGCGCCTTTTGTATTCGCTGGTCCTTGGGAGCCCGTAGGCTTACTTTTTGCCACTTGCTTACCCTTGCGCCTACGCGCTGCTGTGCTCGCGGCACGGCTCGCGCCCTTTGCCGCGCCCGCCCGTGCGCGTCTTTGGCGGTTGTACCGCCACCGGCCCGTCGTAGATGACATGCCTTGGTCCAAAGCCCGGTCCTAACCTACGGTTGGCCGTCAGAAATATTGTCGAACCTTTCCAAGTAGCTTCTGATGGCAAGGTCGAGTTGCGGAGTTGCTGGGATATCCCCAGCAACATTTGCAAAACTGGAGGTATGTTGGAAGGGGTGTCCCTCTGGGCTAGGGGGACTCCTTCAGACGCTGGTTGACCTGCTCAGGTTCAGATTGGCGGGCCATTTGCTGTTGTAGGACCAGTAGGTCAAAGATTCTCCTGATGAAGGGTAGACACTAAATCAGGCCCTCCTTCTAGCACCAAACTGTTGATGCTGGTTTTGGCACCAACTAATTGTCACGTGCGCAGCGTTGATTGGTCAAGAAGCACACGTGAGTACGAATATAGAAAGTGAAATAAATGCAAAGAAAGCTTTTAAAGTGGTTCGGATGCTAAGGTAGCAAATCCTACGTCCACTGATTTGTATTGTTATTGATAGTGTGGGTCAGGTCACAACAGCGGACTGACTTACAGAAGAGTTAGGAAAAGTAAATGTGTTTACAGGAGAGAGAGAGAGAGTTTCTCAGTGTAAAAATGGCCGAATCCCCTTAATGAATGGGTCTTCTTCATTTTACATCAAATTGAAGCGTGTAATCATCATTAAATCCATGGGTTGGTGTGAGTGTCAGGATATAATCCGGCTTTATGTCCCATTACTCTCTTCCCAAGCTGATTTCGCACGATTTATTGCAGGGGAAAGGGACACGTGTGAGCTCCATATCATTTGGCGATGCCGCGATGTGCTTGCTTCGACGGGAGCACTCCTCACGTGACTTTCCCACGTCAGCCCTTATTTTCCTAGGCGTAACAAAGAATGACACAAATAATGGTTGTCTAATGATACATGAGAGAGAACAAGATCAACAACCCCTTAAAATAATAATCCATATATTATTAGACAACCATTATTTGTATCATTCTTGTTTAATTAACTAGTTGGAGCTCCTTATGCTTTGTTTTTGTTCTTCTGAAATTTGTTTGTTTTCAATGTATTATCAACTACTTTTAAGTTGTAATTTTGGTCTGATTGAACATAATAATTTCAATGTATGTTTATATTACATTTTTATTTTTATTATTATTATTTTAATGTAGACTAAATAACATATTGGTATTCAAGAATGCATAGAAATGATGACTTGAACTGTTTTTTTTTTTTTTTTTCCTCAATTTTCTGGTATTTTATTTTTAAGGTTTATGTTATATTTCCAAGTTTGTTTATACAAAAAATCATATAGTGACGTAGTGAGTAGTGTGGACTAATTCTTCCATATTTAAAACCTGAAAATATTTTTCAGATCAATTTTTTACTTTTAATAATTGTTGAGATGTTACTGAATACATCACTTTTATTTCATTTATCTCTATGAAACAATCTCAGTGATTAAATGACATAAATCATAATTATGAATATTTAAAAAATGAAAGCTGAAATAAGTTAGAAAGGGGCATTACTTTAGTAGTGCTGCTATATGAAACTTTTGAAGATTGGTTGGGTGTATTTTATTAAATAAACATTTGTATGTAAGATATAAGTTAATTGTTGGTTGAGTGTTTGTATTTGTGTATTTGTTTTCTATATGCTTGCTAGTCTTAAATTTATGAGAAATTGAGTACCTTGTGAACTTTTGTGGTGAATTTAATTGAATTTGGAGTATTTGATTATAGGGGTGTAACTGTAAAATATTAAAACTGCAAAAATTGTGGGGGTGTACCTACCCGCATAGGGTAAGGTGTGGGTCCAATATTTTGGACCCGTTTAGATCGACCCCTTGGAGCCATACCCGTTTGGGTCTGACACGTACCCAATCCACGTGGCCGTTTTGCTAGGTCTAGTACTAACTCAACAACGAACACCTAAAACTCCACCAATTATAAATAATAATCTTCTTAACATTATCATTCAAAAAACCATTCGGAATAATAATAACAACATCTATAAGAACAAACACAAACTTTATTCACTATGCAAACTTCCCAAACAGGAAGAATTCCCATGAGGGAAGACAATGTTCGCAAATGAAAGCATTTAAAGAAAAACCCAATCATACATTATGGGCTACATTACTTGTAGATCAGCCCACTAGAGAATAAGACCCAAAAACCATATCAACATAATTTTGAGCCTAATCAATAATAAGTCAGTCCACTTAAACATTAAACCCCCTTAATTCAGTTAGCCCATCAATATAATTAAATCCACCAATTTAATTAAGCCCACCAATTAATAAATAAAACCTAATAACCCAACAATCAACTGGGCCTCGATAAAACAGCTGGCCCTTTTAAACAATAAAACTCAACAGCCCAACTATTTCAATTAACCAAACACCATTAAGCCCATTTACTTAAATCCAAACACCATTAAGTCCGATTATTTCAATTAATCCAAACACCATTGGACCTAATTACTTCCATTGAACCCAAAGACCAATCTAATTAAATCTAAAGTCTTATATCCTCCAATATCCATCAATTCATGGAGTCCATAAACATATTAAAATACATATACAATATATAAAAGAACTTTCTTTATTATGACAATTCCACCAACAAAGGGGGTCTAACTTGGGAATTTATAAACAAGCCAAACATTTCTCTCACCCATTCTTTCCAGTTCCATAAAGACAACCACAGCAGACAACGCCCAAAAATTTCACCCAACAAGCAACCTGTCCATTCTTTAATTAACCAATTCTTATTTTCCACTCAAAACAGAATGGGTGTTTGATAGATTATCTCAAAAATGTTATTCTGAAAAAGTATTTTAAGTTGAATTGAGTTGGATTAAATCGATTTGGATCATAAAATATTTGAAAAGTATATCAGAGTTTGATAAAATGCTAAATAGTTGTTTGATATATATTTTTAAAATAAAATAGTTGTTTGATATATATTTTTAAAATAAAATAGTTGTTTGATACATTTTTTGAAAATATTTAAGATTATTTTTTTAACCCCTACATTTTTTAATTTAGCGAAATAATCCCACAATCAAAATTTAAAAATTAACTAAAGCATCCCAACCACCCAAGAAGACAGCCAGCCATTATCACCGGACGATAGTCGATTGTCGTCGGAATGGTGCATGACCGGTTGGATTTGACCGATTGTGCACCGATATGGTCATTTCTGACCAGATCTATGGCTAGAGATATTTTCGACCAGATCTATGGCTAGAGATATTTTCGACCAGATCTCAGCCAGAATCTAGTTGTCAACAACCAGATCTCTGGCCGTAGATCTGGCCGTTTTTGGTTAAGTTCATGATAGATCTGGCCAAAAGCGGGATCGATCGCACCTTGGTAGTCCGTCCGGTCGTGGGTGTGCTTCCAACCATGTACATAAGAATTTAACAAGATATATAAATACTTATATATACATACCAGTTTAACTCCATATATATAAGAAAGAGAACCAAAATAAACCCATCAAAACAAAGACAAATAACAAGCATTTTTTAGATAACAACTTTCCCCAAACTAAAGCTCAACTCAGCCAAAACATGGAAAACATCTCACTCAGAACACAAACCCCACACTTCTAAAGTCCAACCGAAGCATAAAGAAAAGACAATTTTAAAAAACTTCACAATTTTCTCAAATTTCATCAGAACATTAAATTAAAAATCATAACTTAACATGCAAAATAGAGATTTAAGCTTTTAGGGGAAGATTCAGTTTGATCCACTCACCTCGCTAAGTCTTCTTCTTTCTTTCTCCCACTCTTCCTCTCGGCCGAACTCCCTTCTTCTTTTCCTTCTCTTCTCTTCTCCTTTTACTTTCTTTTCTTTTCTCTCCCATTTTTCTTTCTCTTCTTGTTGTCCTTTTTCCTTCTTTTCTGTTCTCTTCCCTTTTTCTTTCTCTTCTTGTCCCCTACTTATTTTGAGCGAACACCGTTCATCAAAATATTTGGCAAATTTTCTCAGCCCCTCGTTTCATCTATTGCACTACACCCCGATAAAAGTTTCAATTTGTTATACTTTACCCCCAAAAATCAAAAACTAAAATTTGATAAAATTCCGTAAAAATACAGAGTATTACAATGCGATCCAAATAAGGTCGTGACAGTTGGTATAAGAGCAAGAAAGAAGGCATCGACACTGTGGTGTTCCCTTCTAAACGACCTTGGCCAAAGATGTCTCTCGTAAGCTTGTGTAGAAAATGATGGGGTCCCTAAGACGCATGTTAAACACTGTGAGAGTGGAAAGTTGACATAGTGATGTATAACAAGTGATACTGAGAGCAGGCAACTTGAGAAGTCGAAGAAGCATGTGTGAGACACATGTTGGGCGTGCAACATGTGGGCATTGACAATAGTGTAGCATGGAAGTGAGTAGTGGTATCGTGTGCCATAGGCGGAAGCATGTATCTTCCGAGGTGTCATAATGGGTTGACACGACGTGGAGTTACGCCTAAAGGTAACTGGCGTCCCTTAAGCCATCGAGTAGTGCCACAAACTGAAAACTTTGACGACTGTCTTGCGGGCATTTGCAAGAATAATATGCACGAGGACGTGCATACAAATGGGTGTAGGAGCTAGAGTGTCACGACCTTATTTTGCAACGTTGTGACAAGAGCGGCAAGGTGGAGATTATTGGGATAAGTGGCTCATTTTCCTAATTGTTTCCTTGTAAAATTGTTATTTCATTAGGAAGTTAATTTAATAAGGAATACAATTGTTATAAGAATGTGAAACATATTAGGAATGTAATTAGGAGAGTCCTATTAGAAATTGAAATATGAATTCTATTAGAAATATAATATCACATATACTACCTATAAATATAGGAGTGAGAACCAATTCAAGGTTACGAGAAGATGTGAGTACACAGGGTATTGGATATTATGGTGTTATGTACTCTTGTATGTCTTGTTCATGAAAATATAGTGGATTTTTCTCATCCATGGATGTAGGCAGGTTATGTCGAACCACATTAAATATTATGTTCTTTGTATGTGTGTTTTCAGGCTTACTTAGAGCCAATCACTATAGTTTAAGCTCTAAGGTTACGCAATCCCAATAAGGTCGTAACAATTGGTATCAGAGCAGAAAAGAAGACGTCAACGCTACGGTGTTCCCTTCTAAAGGTAACCCATTGAAAGTGCATTGGGAAGGTCTCGAGCTTATAAAGGGCCGCATTAGGGAGGTGTTGGGCTTATAAATGGGAGACTTCCTCTACCTAATAGGATAGCCTAATATATATAACTTAATTTGAGACACTAATTTATAGTCATTGATAAATCAGAATCCAACTATTGAAAATGTAATAAAATGGCACATAAAATAGCTATTTGTAACTTTCCATTCAACAATGTAAATTTATTTCAAATCAAAGACTAAAAATTAAATTCGGTTCACGAACCGAAGACTTATCTCCACACACACACACACGCACACACACGTACATCCGCACACACAAGCACAAGCACACGCGCACACATACACACACACGTCCGTGCACACAAGCACAAGCACACGCACGCACACACACACATACAGACGCACACATGCACACGCACACGCACACGCACATGCACTCATGCACGCACACGCACGCACGCATGTACACACATGCGCGCACACACATAGATGAACCGAATACGAGCTTGTATTGGTGAGGTTGAATCTTTAGTAGTGATATTGGGTGGTCATGC